>VZSV01000288.1:35202-61125 GCA_013398735.1 Nothocercus julius
CGAGGCCCCGGGCGCCTCCGTGCTGGGCTGCTGGTGGACACGCGGCCGCCCCGGCCTCCACAGAGAACCTCCCCCTCGGCTTTGCCGCCAGCATCCTCGTCCTCATCGTCTCCATCTTCTTCCTGCTCGTCTTCCTCAAGGAGGCCGGGAGCGGCGCGAACGGGCGCTGCCGAGGGGCTTCCCTCACCGGCGCCTGCCATCCCCCCCGGCTCCCGCGCCACCTCCGTGCCCTGCGGAAGGACCCGGCTCCAGCCAGGTCCCAGGATGGGCTGGGAGGCCTCAGCAACGGCCACAACACGACCCGCGTGTGCAGGGGACTGGTGCTCACGCAGCTGTGGCTGCCGGCAGCTCCGTACATGGGCCGCAGGCATCAGACTCTTTAAAAATTACCTTACTTTGGCAGCCACCTTCACCTCCCACGGTTTGGCTGCGCTCGGAGAACGTTGACAACTTTTCCTGGACCCTCTCCTGACCTCCTCACCCCCAGCGACAGCTCGATGGGAGAAGTTACAGTCGCTGAGGCTGGAAAAGCCCTCTGGAAAATTCCTCCATCCCGCACTGCCGTGGGGCAGTGGCCGCATCCACCTCCCGGGAGAGGGCCCGGGTCTGGCCTCCGCTCCGGCTGTCAGGATTGGGGCGCAGCGGGGCCCGGAACGCAGCCCGCAGCGAGGGGCAGCCCCCCGCCTGGCACCGGGGTAAAAGGGGGTGGGAAACAGCCTTCCTTTATTGCTTTAACAATGAGAAACGAGGGGAAAAAGGCCCTCGGCCACGGGGTACGCAGAGCCCGGCCTGACCGCTTGTAACAGGTGCATGGAGGGACGGGACAGTTACAGAGGGGAACCTGAGCCAGCCCTGAGATGAGACAGTTCCTGGTATTATTAAAGGCAAGTTAATGCAGTTGATGCCCTCAGCTGCTGTTGTTCTTCCATGTATCCCGGGCAGGGAGGGATGTGCAGGGAGATGGGCAGGAACACAGCCGCAGAGCAGCCATGGAGGAGAGAACCTCAGGAAGATGCAGCTACTGAGGCTTTGGTTTCAGCTACGGAGCTTTAACCACAGCAAGCCCAGACATTAGAGGCAAAGGGCACAGGTGGAACCTGCAGAGGGACAAGTTTCAGTTCTGCAGCCCAAGCCCTGCTCAGAGCACAGGGGTTCAGGAGGGTTTCTAGGAGCTACAGGTCCTCTGTAGGCTGCCTCTGCCTGCACAGCCAGCCCAGGAGTCACTGTATAAGGAAGGAGGCTGCAGAAAACACCCTGCAACCCAGGGGAAAAGCAGGCAGCTGAGCTGTGCACACATGGCAATTCTGTTTTGCACCTCACACCTCATCACAGGGCTGGGCCCTTATGCACACTGGGAGCCAACGGTCCCAGCAGTTGCAAGCAGAGGCTGAAGCGATCTTCTCTCCCAGGAGAGGGCTTTAACTGCAAAAGCTCTCTCTGCAGCAAGATCAAAAGGAATCAGAGCTAAGTTAGGTTTCAAATGCCACACCAAATCAACAACCAGAATTACAGGTTTAATTGCACTTTATTTTTGAAAAAGTGAAATGGAAATTGCTCAGGTTGCCCCTCTGCAATTAGAAAGGAGAAAGGGAATTTGCTAGTATGAGTAGCTACCTCCCCTAGGCCGTTAGCACAGAGGGTCCAAAGGCCACTTCAGGGGCTCTACACTCCAAGCAGGACAAGGGAGGGGACCCACACGAGATCTGGGTTTCACAGACTTTCATTCAGCACTGAATAACTCTTCGGTACTTTGACTTGGGGAGCTGCTCCCAAGGAAACACCAGCAATATTCACCCTACAACACAAGCATCTGCATGGGAGGAGGTTGGCTAGTTTGCAAACTTTGGTCTGCACAACTTCAGCTGCATTTGGCAATTTATTACACCGTGGGCAAAGCAAGGGCAGGGACCTAGTGCACAGCTACAATTTAAGTGCAGGAATGCTCAGTATTTGATTTTTTTCTTCGAAGAAATTGCACCTAGACCTAATCAAATTCAGTTCAAAGACCAGTTATAGAACTTAAATGGGAGTGGAAGTGTTGCAAGAACTTACACCTTAGGGGGAAAGCTTTTTCCGCTTGTTTTTAAAGTTACTAAGAACCACTTACACTTTCTAGTTGTCTTAGTTCTAGGCTCACCTGCATTAAAAGTGCCAGAGATTCAGCATGTTTGCCCACTTGTCTACTTTTCTCTTTTGCTTCATTTAGACTGGGAGATTACAGCCCAAAGCCTTGGTAGCTTGGCACATGCTATATCCCAACCCGGCTTTCATCCAACCACCATTCGGTATTTTTACCTCATGCCACTTTGAGCAGCCGGAGAGAAAAAGGCACAGGAGACTTGGCCTAGGGTAACGGTCTGTGCCTAGAGAAGGAGCACATGTACACGACATTGTTGCTGCTAATAAGGGGCTTCCCCTGCCAATGCAACATAATCCAGATAAAGACCTCAGCTATGACTGTGAACAGAGTGAGAAAAGGTGAATGTAACAGTCAGTGCAGAGAGCTGCTTCCATGAGCAGCTCAGGCTGCTCCATTAAACACGGATGGGGATTTGGCTTCTCAAAACAGTAACTGCCAGATGCTCCATGGGCACTTGAAGCGTTGGCCCACGGGAGCCCCTCTGGCTGGTACTGCTAACAGGCCCCTCTGCTGAGCGGGGCTGGGGTTGTAAAGCACCACCTGGGCTGCAGCTCTCAAGAGCTGGCAGGTCCAAGTTGAACTGTCTCAGCCCCTGGGGTTTCCACAAGCTGCCTGTGCAGAGCCTGTGCTCTTAAAACAAACCTGCCCTGGGTTTCATGGCTGAATCGCTCCCCTTCATTGTGGAGCACGTGGTGAGGCCCTGCTGTAGAGCTCCTGGGAGCCACCTCTGGGGACTAACAAAAATATTCCAAAGAGATCCTCCCTGGGAAAGGAGGGGAGATTTTCGTCTGTTTAAAATCATAATCAAATGCAAAGTTCTGCCCAACTTGTTCTTCTGAAATGCTTTACAAAGTTCATATTTGCATAAAGTTTCAGATCAATGAATCAAGGGTTCACGCAAGTAGGACAGCAACACAAACATGCAGCAAGACTGGTCAGTTCCTCCAGCTAGGCCCAACCTCTGTGCATGTTTGCCAGGTCAGAAAGGTAGGCCCGAGTGTTTAAAAGTGCAAAGAGAGCCACTTGCTCCCAGACCCCATCAGACTGCAATACAAGAAAGTTCACAGTTGTTCACAACTATCCCATATAGGCAGTTTGTAAGTGCCAAGTGCACATGAGGAGGCCATGTCCAAAGGAGATGGCTCACAGGCTTGCCAGAGAGCTCTTCATCCCAGCCAGTCCAGATCATCATCATCATCATCTCCAAAGAGTGGAGCTGGAGGGGGGCGCCCCTTCATGCTCTAGAAGGGAAACCAGAGGGAAACTGTCAGTCTAAACAGCTCCCCAGGGTTTAGCAATTCCTAAGCAACTCAGAGGCCTCAGAATCTCCATCAGTTACAGCGAGATTCTATCAAGAAACCTCACTACTGATATTTCCATCTTTGCCACATTGTGCCTTATCCAGGAGAGAGGTTTAAAACCTGAAAGGGATAGGAGAGGGATAGGACACTAAAAACCCTCTGAGATTCTTGTAAGATTAGAGTCTCACCGTAAAGCACTAGAGCTTTACAATGATACTTGAATTAACATGGCAGTCTTAATAACTTCATGTCAACATGAGTTTTCTGTCACTACCATATCCCATGCAGCTCAACAAGGAACAGTCCCAGGTATTGCAAGCTTAAAACGGAGTGTACAGGAAGCTCTGACCCCATTTACCAGGGATCAATCAGTTACTACAGCCCTGGAAAAGATTTCACAGAGAAACTACAGGTTGCTGTTGTAGCTTGTTGTAGGTTGTGACTCAATAGGAATGGAAGGATACAAACAACACCTACCACTTCCTCCTCATCCTCTTCCTCAGATGGAATTCGAGCCTTCAGTGCTTTATTAGATGCTGTTTTAAAGAAGTTGTCATCTTCAAAAAGGCTAGAAGAGAATAAAGAATTAGCAGTTCACCTGTTGCTCATGGGATCTTGGTTTCCTTTTACATGCTATATTACAAATACTACAAGTCTCATCATTCAAGCAAACTCAGCTTTGGCTTTTAAGACACTATTCACCACTGCGGAGTGGTGCTCAGGGTGCCCTGGCATCCCTCAACAACAGAGATCCCAGGGAAACAGCCCGCTCTGCTTTTCGCTCAGCTAGGAGCTGTTCACAAGAGATGAGGGCGTTGCTGCCTCCAGTCAAATGCTCCCTTCTGCAACTGCCACTGCAGCAGAGCGTGCGCTAGGTAGCCTGGACATGCCAGCACCTTCCTGGCTCATGCCATGTGGGACCAGCACCTTGCCAGCTGCTCAACCCTCCTGCGTGTGCTGTCCCACCCTGTCACAGCACATGCTGTTCCCCTGAGCAAGCAGCAGGAAAACGAGACAGTAGCTACCCCAGCAGCCCTAGTTTACCTGGAATCCTTCTGTCCGGTGCTGGAGCCTGGGTCCTGGTGGCCTGGGGTTTCTCTGGTAACAGCTGAACTCTTCTCTTCTGCGTTGGATGCTGAAGCAGGCTCCTCAGAGCTGTCCCCATCAGAGGGGCCTGTACAGCTCCCTCCCTCACTATTTAAGGGAGGGGGCTCTAAACCTCCCACAAGCTCCTCTGCAACTTGCTTTTCTGGGAGCGTGGTCACATCCACTTCTTTTGGCTTTGTTTCTAGAGCAGAAGCTTCTTCAGCTTCTGCCTGCAAACACACTCCTGAGGGACATAATCCATTCTCAGCTATTCTGATGGAACCACCCTCCTCCTCTTGTGCAGCTGAAATGAAGTCCTCATCCACACAAGGATCTGGCTGTCCTGCAATCACCAGGCCCTTATCAGGATTCAGACAGGATTCAGGTCCTGAAGAGGAAGAGCAAAATTCCCCACAAACCTCTACAGCCTTCTCTTCTTCTGACACTCCATTGCTTTGTGTAGCCTGTTCTTCCTCTGGGGGTCTTGAGTCTGCTGCTCTGGCTGCCAGGCCATCCTCCTGATCAGACACTGTGAGGCCTGGGGTTACCTCCCGGGGATCAGACAGGCATGTAGAGCTCCATGCTGGGCTATGCAGTATGGGCTCTTTGTGATCTTCCTTTGCTCCAAGTGATTCCTCCCATTTCCCTGCTCCTGTCCCAGACCCCTCTGCTTTACTGCCATGTTCTTGTCTTGCTTGCTGCCTGTGGAGTAGCTGCAGTGTTACAGTCTAAAAAGAAATTGAGTAGAGAGAATACAGGTTACACCCTGGATGAACTACCATGGTAATTCTTCCACTGGGCTGCCTTGCTACTCGCAACAAACTTCTCCTTAACACTTGTTTAAAACTCACTAAAAACTGGTGCTTTAGTCCAAAGCTCCTATTTCTTACTTATCACTTCGCAAATATCGCAGGTCTACCTTAATCGTGTTCATGACGACACCCAGAACTGTCCTGCCGCTGTATGTCTCTTCCAGTTCAAATTCACACCGAAGAGACTGAAACACTCCATTCATGATCTTCTTTACCTAGAAGAGCAAAGAAACCGGCAGGCATATCACTAACTTGTGAGGCACTGGACCCCCAAAAATCAGATATTCCTCCAGGCAAAAAAAATAATAAATTCAGCAAAATTCATTTGGTTTCAAAGAATTTGTTTTTTCAGATTAAAAATTCTTGTACTACTCATGTTGTTTGATTCTGAAGTTACACACACAAAGCAATCTCTCCAGAATGGAAGCATGCTGTGAACCGAGAGGCAGGTCGCCATTAATTTTCTATCATTCTTTAAATTCTTAAATCAAAACTTAAATATTAAGTTTTATTCTAAAGATCAAGCAACAGAGTTGACAGCCAGAATTAAAAGCCACATCCTTTCTTCCAGTATAGGTCCTGCTACTAGAAACATATGATACCCAGTGCTTTGGGGGGGGGGGGGCACAAGCCCCGAAGATAAGACTTGTAAGGAGAATTAAAAATAAACAAACACACAACACACACACTAAACTTGAGATATAATTTAAGCTAAGTAAGAAATAAAAATAAGAGAACATATCTGCCTAGTAAGGAGAAATACTTGCTAGCCAAGCTCACTTCTTCTACGAAGTCTGCAGGTGGAGATCCATCCTGATCCTTTGCCAGCTCTTGTATGCGTTCTTCATAGCCAGCCCTCAGCACCGTAATGTCAGCCTGCAAGGCTGAATACTGCCAAGGAGAAACTTGAAGTTAGAACACCTTCACAGACAGAACCACAAAACACCTTGCACTGGGATAACACTCAGAGTAGTCATGGCGTTACTGAGCTCCCAAAGAAAAGGAGGGCTGTGTCTCATCATTGGCTGTGCTCTGGTTTGCTGGAAGCCCTGTCATTCTTTTTCCCTCCAGCAAGGTACTCATGCACTTGTTCTGGACATGGTGGCCTGGGGCTAGTGATTACTGCACAGACGGTTATATTCACCTTCTCTTTGATGGGCTCTAGTTCTTCTAAACGTTGCTGCAACTCTGAAAATTTCTGCTCCTCTTCTTTTTTGGAATGTTTTAGACCTGTGAGCTGAAGGATAAGAACCAAAACCCATTAGTTTACAGCCCTTTCCAGTATCACTCAGTTCAAGAGTATTTTTACTTGAGTGACTGTTATCCAGTAGCACAGCAGTTTAGCAGAAGAGACTGTAACTGTTGCTTTAATCCAAGACTGACATCTTCTTAACTCCACCTCTTTCAGAGCTGCAGTAGCAAACTCACTACTCAACAAACTCAGAGCGGCAAAGACAAGCACAGGCACATCCCAGCAGCAAGTTCAAACTCCAAAAGAGTTGGAACAGAAACTGAAAGACAAACCACAACCAGTTGGCAGGGAACCGCTGGTTACGCTTACTGGTTATTTGGCATTACATTTCAACAGCGAGGAACAGCTCTTTACCTTCTCTTCCAGCTGGGACACCTTCTCTTGCAGAAAATCCCTTTGCTCACACACCTCCTGGTACTGCCTAATGTGCTGCTCCTTGGCAGAGGACAGCATACGTTCACATTTGGCTTCCCATTGGGACTCCAGCTCGGCCTGGATGAGTGACAGCTGCCCATCACGCAGGAGAGATCATTAGGAACAAAACACACACTTGATCGGTATTTACAAAAACTGTTGAAAGCCAAGGGCCTGGCGAGTGGTGCAAAAGCAACACCTCCTGCCCCAGGCCACAATACCAACCTACGGAGGTAGCATATTTAGAGGGACAGAGAAGTGAACTCCATGCGAAAATTACTCCCTTAAAGTACAAAGTTACCATTTTCATTCTTTTACTACCTGAACAGTTTTTATGCTCTTTTCCTAACTAGAAATTTCTAGCACGCTTCCAGACACTTGCTGCGGAACTCCCACACCTCCTCACCTGCTCTGCTGCTGCCTGGTCAGTTGAAGTCCGTGCTTTTTTCAGCAACTGTCGAAGCTTGTCTAGTTCCTGCTGATAGGATTTGCGTATCTCTTCCATCTCTTCTTCTGCTTGAGCTCTCTCTGTGAGGGATTTCTTTTTCCTCTCTGCAAGGTTCTGAAATACAGAATAAGCCTTAAGCACAGGCCACACTGCACCAAAGTAGCTTTTCTTCCTCTTTTACAAAAGGAAATTTTGGTCTCCCTGCAATGCTAGAGCTGAACATACCTTTTCAAGGGTCTCTTTTTCTACTTTTAGATCTGTTAGCTCTTCTTCCAGTGCTGCAATCTTCATGTCTAGGTGCTTGCGGCTCTGCTTCTCAGCTTTGAATCTAGTCCGAGTATCTTCTGAGGCTTCTTGCAGCTCTGCAAGAATAGACCTTACTTAGGATCGCAGCACTCTGTTTCAGCTTAGTATTTTGGGGGCAGGGTTGGGGTGGAACAGTGTCTTTTGCACAGCGTTAGCATCTATGGTGGGAAACAGAGTTTGTCAAGAGTTTCTTCATGAAACAGGCACACTTAAAGCCTCTGCCTCCATCTAAACTTTTCCCCTACTAGCAAATACCTCTGGCTGCTCTACAAAAGGTTTGCTGTCTTAGCATAGCCCAGACCTTACTTCTGCAAAAGACATCCCTGTGACAAACTGATTCTGTTCACTATCCTTTTTGACATCCTTGTATTTGCTGCAGTTCAACTGCATCTCGCGAAACCTCGGATTTCATACCTACAATTAGCTATTCTGAAAATGTGATCAAGACATCTTGTGCTTACAAGCAAAAGAGCTCATCATAGAAAAACATGGAAAAAGCCAAGCAAGTCAAGGGTCTGTCAACTTTGAAAGAGCCCACACTGAGCTACTGAATATCTGCTGGGATTATTCCCTACCACCCCATCTAATGCTAAGGAAGAAATCATCATCTTTCCATAAGCTGGATGTCCAAAGCATACAGTGCAGGGCAAGACGTCACAGAGCACTACTGATGGTCATGGAAGGAACGTGGTCCAAACCACTAACTAAACTGAGAAAATAAAACATAGAAGCGATAGATCTGGCAAAGAACTCCGAGCATCAAATCCCCTCCAAAAACACTGGAAAAAGCTTCCTGCGCAGCCAACATCGGTCCACAAAAGAGAGGGCTAACTGAGGAAGTCAACCCTCGCTGCACAATGCAGCCCTTACCAGCCAGCTGTCCTTGCAGCTTGTTGAGCTGCATCTCATGCCGCTCGGCCTCTTGCAGGGCAGTGGAGAGCTGCTTCCGCAGGTCCATTTCCTTCTTCTGGTGGGCGGTCAGCTCCAGCTGCAGCTGGGAAACCTGTGCCGTGGCACTTGCCAGTTCCTCTGCAACTTTGGCCTGCATCACAGAAAGGAAGAGGGGGGGAAAAAAAAGGGAATAGCAAGATACGTGGGTACAGAAAGGCGCCAAAACTGTTTTAACAGGGTGATCTGATGAGGTGCTACAGTCTCTCCTTACTCTGCCCAACCATCCCCTTTTGACAATTGTGTGTCTGCTAGAGATAATTTGCCCACATCTCAGTGGAAATGGAGCTCAAGCAGTTCATGCAGACCTGCATGCTGCGATCCAGCACCTCAGAGACACTTCCAAATCGGGGAGGTAATGACAACTTTGCACCACATAATTCGAGCAATTTTGTAGTAACTTGTCCAAACTGAGACATCTACCAACAATCATCACTGTAGCAGCTCACCTCAGTGCATTTTCCCACAAAGTTTAAACACATTTTTAAGGCTAGCATTGGTGATGGGTGGCTCCGTTTAGAGTTTTCAGGCTATGACAATATTCATCCAGGGAAGAGCCTGGGCTCCAAGACCTAATTAGCCTTAATAAGCTTACAAGATCACAGATAATATAGGCTTGTTCCAGTCAAAAGAGCACCTTCCCTCCAGAGCACACAGCACGTGGTCACTTTGAGGGGCCTGAATGGCAAAACAGCTGTTATAGAGCATGCTTCTCAATTTGTTGATCCATTCAGATTTAGTATTCCTTAAGCCACGGAAAACCAGAAACTAACATAGCTTGTTAGACAACATGTAAACAACACGTTAGAACAGGCTTAAAGGTACCAAGACAGACACAAAATCATTTTCCCAATCTTTTGTAGAATATATAGACTTCAGAGGATGCTCTGCAGAGGCAGAACTACTTCCCTTCAGGAGACCTTACTTGCTGCAGGGAATGCCTAAGTGGTTTCTGTATCAGGGCCTCTGTTCAGATTCAGAACAGATGCTCCTGTAGCTGAAAAGCTGTGCTGAAGTGGAGTTTCTACATGGTCTCTTCAGTCCATGACCAGCCCCTTCTGGTAGAGAAGAGTTGCGAGGCAAATTCCTTCCAACCACAGTGAGGATGAATATGCGCTGGCCTTAAGGGCTAGGATACTACACCATTAATTTTAAGAATTATTTTAATAGAGTCTGGCTAAAAACAAATCTGTTTGCCTGTTACATTTCCATAAGGGTCTCAGTGTAGTTCAAGATACCAACTCCCAGCAGCCTTAAAACCACAACACACACACACGCATCACATCCAAAGATTATTTTAACACTTGCGTCAGCCTTTAGGACCACAAAGAAAAGTAAAAAGGAGATTTTATTTCAAGAACTTAAAAATACCTAAGTCTCTGCCATGAATGCTTCAGATCTATACTAGCTCAGCTTCAGCCTCCAAGAATCTTATGTGATCTGTATCTGGTGTGACAATTATATGATACCTCCCCCATAGGAAGAATAGGATGGGGCACAAGGAGCAACATGACAAAGTTCTTCCAAAGTGCTCCTCAAGGAGGAGGTGACCAGTGGCTATATGACCAGTTTTAATGTCCTTTTCAAGTTGAAACATCTGTGCTAATTCAAGATCTGAGGCAATTCTTCTAAAACCAATAAGCATCTACAAGTAGCTGAAGATGAAGCCAGGCGGGCACTATCTAGGGCACAATTATCTACACAGTCAGCAGACACTGCCTCACCTTGTCCCAGCCCCGATCCACTGGCAGCATGCGCTAGGAAAAGAAAGCGGCAACAGGAAACAGGAAGAGTTAAGAATACAACTTCAAAGGCAGAGGCATTAATCATCATCAGAAAAGCCAAGTGCTTTATTACAGGAGCCTGAGACATGCCAGAGAAGCACACAGGTTATTTCAAGAGATGCAAATGCTAAAAAGACAGAAAAAGTAGCTAAGTGACTCAAAAAAGGGAAGAAGCTAAGTGTACCCTTATATAGGGGTACCACCACACCATTTACAGGCCAGCAAGCAGCAGACTGGTACTCTACAACTCTTAACACTTAATTTCCTACACTTTTCACTGCACTGAAATGATAAGTTATCAACCTTACGGACCATATATACTAATTTAAATCTGTGATAGGCTCTCCAAGCGTCAAAGAGCTGTAACCCATAGGCAGCAAATTATTAGCACCTCTTGCGGATCCAGGGTACAAATGCCTGGCATATATCCCAAAATAAGTGGTGACTCCCAGTTTGTAAGTAAAGAATGGATAAAAGTTTGCAATTCTTTTGCACTTCTATTACTTATGCTATAGACAGATTCCCATACAACAGATTAGCAATTGTAGTCACAGAGCAAGCTAGTCCAGATCACAGGAAGACAAAGGAATGTCGGACTTGGTATTTATAGTCAACACTCTCTCAGAACCAGGGAAAGGCTCTGCAGTGCAAGTTATGGCTCTTTGGTCTATTCATGCAATAGGGTAATCGTCTAGACAGAGACTACTGAATCATGTGAATTCATGCTAGAGATAAGTCCCGAAAGATTCCGGACAATTACACTGCTAGAAGATTCTTCTTCCCCAAGCTACTTTTCAGTTAAGCAGGGTGCAGTGCTCACTGACAGAACCAAGTTTTATTAAAAGGAAGGTTTTTTTGATTATTCCAGTATGACTTATTGCTGCTTAGTCACACACTCTACATACTACAGGTATTTCTGTAGCATGACCTGGAATCTCAGTGGAAAGATACAGCCTGCCCTCCTTCACCATCTACTGTCACCAGCTTACACGTAGCATCCATTTATTGCTGTTTTTAGCCTACAGAAATGTTTCCTAGCATACCTTAGAAATCAGCTGCTCCTGTCATTGCAGGTGCACTAATTCATAGTTCTCATGCAGAACAAGCAATTATCATGTCATACTTCAGTTGCAGATATACAGCTCATGGTACAGGAGCATGTTACAAGACTGAACTCGGTGTAACTTAAGAAGCCAGTGCTTGAGGTAAAACATAGAAGACACCATGCAACTAGACTCCAAAGCTAGTCTGACAGGGATAGGCTCTGATAAGTGCACTTCTATGAGAAAAAAAGCCATGCATAAGTGCATTTAACTGTTTTGAGAGTTATTTACCAATAGAGCCTTTCACAAAAGCACAATAAATGTATTGTTAGAAACAATCAGATCTCAGTTTTAGAAAGTGCAGAAAAAATGCACTGAAAGAATTGTAGCAGAAAATCATTTCTCTTACAGTTATGTTCAATCTTTATGACATTTCAAGAGAAGAAGTAAGGCTTTTCTGAAACTGTTAGTGCAGCTAAATGATTTGCATTTTCAGCCAGATGAAGCCCTGCTGATACATGCAATAGATCAGCTTGCAGGCCAGACGTGAAGTTATCAATGTCACCTTCCTGTTAAGCTATTGAAGCTATAAGGATCTAAATTCATATGCTCTGTGTTGCTTTTTTTCTGAAAAATCATAAAAACGATACTTAAAACTTATTCCAAATAGCTTTGAAAACTATGTTGAGTTGAAAACTGAGTTGAGAACTATGGATGTCTTAAGAGATGATCCAGGCCTTGACTAATAGGCTTCAGCATGTTTTGTGCAACATCAAGCCCCTTTTCTAGATACAGACAAGGTTTCTGGGCCTGCTCATGGTCACCATGGTTTTACCTTCTCCTGTTCTGCAAGCAACACTCTTGCTTGTGTGTTTTCATTTGTTGCCTGCAGCGAATGGTTCCTCTGCTCCATCAGCAAGTTACTTTGTTCTACATATCTGTGAACAGGAGAAGATAGTGTAAGCATTTACATAAGTACCTAAACTGAAGAGAAAGGCTCAAATGGAAAAGGTGAGAGTTCGAAGCTTTCTTAATGTCAAGTCCCAGACAAGCCTGCATACAGTCCAACACTGAAAAGCAGCTGATCTCAGAAGGGGTGGAAGAGGAGTGTCTAAATTTCAGCATAGATAATCTCAGTTGACATGTGAAATTCTGCACTTACTTACTCCTAGCATACAGCCAAGATTTTTGATATACCAAAATCCACAGGTCTTTGCTACTTCCAAACACACCGCACACATGTAATATATTTATACCACCGCCGTGTCCCCCAAAAAGACACCCCCTCCACAAACACTCAGAACTTGTCTCCATGCTAGAGAAAGGACACCCCTCATAGTTACTCCTGACTTAAGTGTGTATAAGCTGGGAACAGCCCCTGCAGATGCAGGAAGGCTGCAGCCTCCCACTCCTTACCTCTGATTCCGCTCAATCAGCTCGCTGATCTTTTCATTCTGCTCTTCAATCCGACTGCTCTTCTCAAATATCTCTTGCTTCAGTCTCTCATTCTCCTAAAGAACAGCCCAGTTCAGGCTGAATATTGATCTTAGCAACTTCTTTATGAAAGGAGTCAATAAAGCTGGCTATGCTCACCTGGATTATGCGCTGGATGTTGCTCATGATCATGGAAGCTTCCATGGTAACAGATGAGATGCCAGGTAGTAATAAAGTGTTACCAGCATTTTGTTTCTTTAACTCCTCCACCTGTAGCAATAAGTCGTTCTTAAACTATATGAAATGCATTTATGAATGTAGATATCAGTCAGACGCCCACATAAAGAACCATTAAACCATTCCACCTAACCACATACAGTGCTAAGCCATATGCTACAGTGTCAACTGTGACACCCTCTGAAGGGCAGTGACACTTTCCAAACAGAATGCACGATATGATGTTCAACACTGCATGAGGAAGTGCCTTCTTCCCAAAGCTATTCTTAATTTTTTTTCTATAGGAGCTGGATGGCTATCATATCACTTAAGGTCCGATAATACCGTAATTTTTGTTAGGTTAGTACATCACTTACAAACTTAATACAGGCATCTAAATAAAGCCAACTCCCTGGACTACAGTTGGAGAGCAAGTAGAACTAACTTTGCTAACAAGCCTGCTTATGTCGCATGTTACCTTTGCGGCCAGATGATCCATTTTATCTACCACTTTGCCAATGGCCATTCGGATTTCTGTGTTATGTTGCCGAGCCTCTGCCATCAAAAAGGAAGTAACATCTCCAGGTGCTAAAACGGAAAGGAGAGATCTTCAGTCACAAGGATAAAACATCTTCATGTAGATATACAGATCAATACTTAGTACATCACCTGCAAGCTTAATGCAGGCATTTAAATAAAGCCAACTTTAGGCCAGCAGTTCTAAGCCTGACAGACAGGATGGCCTATCTCCTCCCAAAACCTAGACACATCTGGAAACCACATCTGGTATCTGGAAAACTATTTACTTTTATCTTTATTGTTATAACTGGAACTATCAGCTGCAAAACATCTTTAGCAACAGAGAGCCTTGGGAATACACCTAGCAGCATCTTGCCCTTTCACACTGTCCAAAGTTTAAGGTCAGAAAAAAAAAATTTACTATGAACTCTTTGCCACTATCTGGCATTAAAATAAAAACTCATGAAGCAGCACAGTATTCTAACAGCATGAATATGACTATGCTGCCACTTCTACATAAATATTCATTATAGGTAGCATTTAAAAGCAGGTATCAAAAGCTTCCGTAGGGCACACACGTTCTTAACATACCTTGGTAGGGTGCAGGATACATCTGTCCTACAGGCTGGAGCTGAGAAGCAGACGCAGTGGTTTGCGGATAAGCAAATGCCATTCCTGTATAAGCCTTGCAGAGCAAGTTCAATCCATTAAAATCTATTAGACTTCATAAATTTTTTTGTACAATATTTAGTTCTGGGTCTTCATTACTTAATATGGAAAACATTTTAATTTGCATGTTCAGCCCTTCAAAAGTTACCACATTAGCAAGTGGGTCACAGCACTTAAAAGCTGCAGCCCTTTAAAAAGATTATTTTATTGCTAGATGAAACATGATCCATAACCATGCTAAGTATGTGCTCTTACAGAAAAAAGATACCATGACAGGGAAGAACCACAAGTACAATTCTTTTGGTTTCACTGGCTTTACAAGTTCTTGAGTTTTTTTTTGTTGTTTTATTTGTTTGTTTTTACCTTGCCACCCCACACTACAAGAGCTGATACTAAACAGTCAGGTTAGTTTAGTCCAACATTAAGAAACCATGAGGGTGTAAAAAGTCAGCCCTTTTTGATTAAAATCTAATAAGTGCATGAAGCAAGTATGGGAATGTCAAAGAATCACAGGAAGCAACCTTACATGTTGCTACAGAGTCCTTGCTCTCAACTATGGACAGTAAGATTTGAGAGAAAGGACAGAAACAGAAATGCCAAGTCCCTCTGATTTCATTTTGGTACCTGAAAGCCCTGTGATCCTCCAGGCAAAGTTGAGTGGGGTGGAATAGTGGCAGGTATCAAAGCAGCAGAAGATACAAGGGGTGTAGAACCAGATGCCTGAGGTACTGAAAGGAGACAGAATCAGCATCACAGAACAAGTAGCTAAACATAATCAAACTCACTAATCTTGCAACAGCCAAAATAACTAAGCAGAAAAAGAGTCACACACACACAACAACTTAAACAAGTCTGTGTCGTGAAATCAAATAAGAAAGAATAAGGTCAAGAAGAGAGTTATCTTTCCTGGAAACTTCATCAGTGGCTGCAATTTCCAAGTTTCTGTTTGGACACATTATTATTCAGAGGTGTTTTGCTGTTGGCTAGCACAAGGTATCATTCAGGATAATCAACTGGCATTACTATTTCATCATGGGAACACACATCAAGCCCATTCCAGACCTGTCAATCTTCTGATGTCTTTTGCTATTATTTCTATCTTTTTTAGGCACAAGAACATTTCTTCTGTTTACTGAAATGTAGACAGAAGCTTTATAGAACAGTCATTTTCACTGCTGCACTGCTCCTAAAAGTTTTAGTGCCACCCTAAGTACACACATCAAGAGCATGACAGGGCAGCTCACGCCTTATTTTGCAGTGTGGCTGCTCCTCCTATTCACATCCCTTGTGCTTCAAGCCCACAAGGGATGGGATTTCTCCATACCAAAGCAAAACTTCCCAGCACATTACCTTGTGTCGACACTGCAGGCAGCGCTGCATGAGCTGGCTGCGATGGTCTCATGGGAGCTGGAGCCACTGGCTGCGCTGTCCCCCTCAATATATTTGGATCCTAAAAACAACTCTACATATTACACTGAACACTAAAGAACTAGCAAACAGTTTGGATTCAAAATCACTTGAGATTAGGTATTATCCAATTAACTCTTCTGAACTACAAACTAGAATTGTTAACTCATATACTTTGTTTCTGCTTAGCAATATGTTTCCTCTACAAAGGGAGAGTTACTTATAGCACAGAAAAGGCATTAAAAGGAAAAATTCACATTTTTGTGATTGGAGAAGTACCTCTATTTCGGAATCGCTGGAGTCCAGCTGACTACCTGCTGTCCCAGCAAGGAAAGGCAGCATGGGCTGTCCCATTTTAGCCATCCGAGAAATCAGCTTTGCCTTTGCTACGTCTGGGTTCTGAAAGAGATGTTTGCAATTACCTTTCATTTGTCCCTTGGCCCAGGATTTTCATATATTAGAGAGAGGTCTGTCAGGCTGAGACCCTTCTAAGTCACTGATTTAGCATTTAAACTCACCTACAAGCTTGGTTCTTTCAATTTTTCAATACTGGCTGAAAAGTTCTGACTTTAGAGACTACAAGATAACACTGTGGATTTGTTAGCCTGGCTTACTACATATGACATTGCTGTCACCATTACATAGAAAGCACATCCCTGCACAAAACACAGTAACAAGAAAATGAGGTATAAAAGGGTTTTCTGTCTGTCAAAAATGGCTTTTCTAAATTAAGATAAAAAAATTCTCAACAGCCTTTTCTATCCCAAACAGCACACCCAAGAAATTGCTCATGTATCCAGATAAATTTATGCTGAATATCTCAGCTGCTCTTTGGTGTCAAATTTAAGTTTGTCTATTTATCTGCCAAGACAACAAGTCCTGTTGATATCCAGAGTCAAAAAAGTTTTGCATTTAAAAGCAGGAATTAGGACTCACAACTGTCACTGAGTTTCCTCATGCTCTCCTGAACCCTTTATAAAAAAGCCTCTGATCTACTCTTTATAAACAGGTGAGTCGCTTGCTTGCCTGATCTTCACTTAATCTTCAGCAATATCAAATGCAAAGGTGAAATCCGTACTCTCACTTCCCTGTGTGAGACATCCCTAATTAGCTAAAAACGTCACTTACTGCCAATTGTTCACTGATGGAGTTTGACTTGGCCCGAACAGCTGGCTCCCTGGAAAGCCAAACAGGTGTGTGTTAATATTAGAGATCAACCAACAAAAGATTCAGGATTTAACATTCCGCATTTCTAAATAAACAGAACTTTCAAATACAGCTCCCACTAGCAAAATATTTTCTTATAGTATGCAGATCTCTTTGTTTTACTAAGATTCTTTGCAGCGTTCTAAGTAAATTACAAAACATTATTATTGGCAAGTTCTATAGCTGTGGAACAGCTGACTACAGAAATGTAACTTCATTGATTGCTGCAAGGATTACGTTCTGTACAGTTGTGACCCACTCCGATAAGCTACTTGTTGCAGCACTAAAACGAGCACTTCAGATTCAAAAATAACTCTGTAAGAAGGATAACTGCCCTGTTTAGTTAACTTAAGAAATAAGTGTCAGTGTAAAATTAGCAATTAAACATGTGGAAATCGTTCACCACTCAAAACCAATTTATGATGATACTGCCAGTTTAGAAAGCTGCTGCAAGAGCACCCATACACATTACCATTGCCAGATCTCCATTATGCTGTAAAACAACAACTTCTTTGGTCTGTAGCTGTTCTAATTTCTTTAGATCTGAAAGCCAACATTCAAGCATAAAAGTTCCTGCAAGCCTTGAAAGCGAGCGTTCCTCTGCCACAGTGATGACACTAAGTGGGCACAAAGAAGGACCCATAGGGGAACCCCTATTTGCCAAGTGATGTGTGAATGCAACATTGTGCAGGCTGTTTCTCAACACTACCATCTTTTAATGCAGCGGGTTGTTTTATCCATGCTCTCTCTTACCCAGGCTTTGGAGGTATTGTAGATGGAGGTAATAAAACAGGATCTGCAGATAAACCATCTGAATTGGGTACTGGAGAAGGTGCAAGAGAATCTCTAGAACTAACACTCTGTCCATCTGAACCAGAGCCTTCTTTTACCAGCTTCACCTGAAATAAAAAGCACCTAACAAATTAGACATTTTTCAGGGTGCTGAAAGAAGTTTTCAACATCTTGTTTATTTCTGACCACTACTTCTTCACCAAGCTTATTCACTTCAAGTAAAAACATACAAACAAAGCTGGTTCAGAACTCACAGCTGGAAAAGCTGAACTTTTATATCCTCTCATTCCTCACGATACAATTTCTAAGTCACTTGGAAAAAAAAACAAAATAGGACAAGAAAAAAACGGTTCCCAAACAGTTGGAACAAATATGTCTTACTAAAACAGCTTAGTGGAGGTTTTGTCCATTGTGCGTGACGATTTTATTTAAAGACATCCTCCTGAGGTATTTTGTTTACAACACTTTGAGCTGTGGTTCTCATACCAAAGACAGGTTCTTCCCTTGCAGGCAGACACAACTACTCTGTCCCTAAACAGATGTAAAAACTACCTAGACAAGACACTCACCCGCCTAACTTCCACCTCAAACACTAATGTAGAGTCTGGAGGGACACGGCCAGCCACTCCCTGAGTCCCGTACGCCAAGGCAGGAGGAATAATGAGACACCTTCGTCCTCCTTTCTTCATCCCCATCATTCCTTCTTCCCAGCCCTTGGGTTTTAGGGACATAACAGAAGAGAAAGCAAACAGTTTGACCAGTGACACCACAATTTCTTCTGATTACACTGATTAAGACAGCCACAGGCACTAGGAAGCTCCCTTTTTACTGAGTGGGAGAACTTTCTTCCAACGCCATCACTGAGAGAAAAGCTTGGCTATGCTGTGCAAAGAGAAAGTGTTTTGAGTGTTTCACCAATGCAGAGCATTTGCTATCAGCTGGAACACATAACAAATAGAATACATGAACCTTGAACAGTCTTCAATAATACAAAAGTCTAACACTTCCCAATCTCAGTATAATGAAAGTGCAGGAAGTTCTACCTTGATGACCTTTCCAGATCCCAACTTCAGCCGCAACAGCTTGTCCTTGTTGACATTTGAGTCAAAAACCTATAGAGTTGAAGAACAGAAAGAGTCATGTGGATTTCCCAAAAGTTTCAAGATCCTGAAAGTTATTTTAAAACCGCGGCAAAAAAATTCTTTTTTTTTTTTTTCATAAAATCCTAGCATTTTTTAAATAGCATTTCCTATTCCACTGTCTTCCAAAATTAATTCCTAACAAACAGCATGGCTAGAGCTTCTAGTCCATCCCACAGCAATTTCTTGAAGTGAATAATAGCTGGAGACTTGGACTTCAGAAGTGCTTTCAGCATGATGGCAAGGACAAGAAAAACGCTACACAAGAAGCTTGCATCAGTAATAGCACAATGGATCCAGCCAAGCAGAACACAACTGTCTGGCAGCTTTGCATGTTAAATTACAACGTAATCTCCTTTAGGAATTGTGCAGCTTCATACATGTAAACTCCAATATATATATACACACATATGTGTGTGTATACACACACACACACACACACACACACACACACACCACTGATTTAAGGAAAGAAGCAATCTGCTTTTAAGAAGTCAAGATCAAGAATAAATAAATAAAAAAAAAAAATCGAATTCTAGATCAAGAATTCTAGATCAAGAATAAATAAAAAAATAAAAAAAACAACAACAAAAACAACATTCCACAAAACTCTCCCCAACAATTAAAAATAGACAACTGTTTTATAATAAGACTCAACTGCAGATGGGTAAAATGCAAAGCCCTTCTCCATGCATTTCTCTAAAAGTAAAACCCACTGAAGTGTTTTAACAGGAATATTTTGAAATATTAAAGTATAACTCATGCTTTTGTTTAATAACAGATTGGATATGACACAGCTTTAGAAGACATAAAGGCAATTTCCTTCTTTTCCTGTTTAGAGATGCATTTTGTGGCTGACAAGCCTATTTTTATCAACTCATCAAGCTGTTTTCAAAGGACCATAACTAGCTTCATTGTCCCTGCTCAACATGTTGTTTAAAATTAATATGCAAAAGTGCTTTGAAATTCAAGAGGGTTTCAATCACTTCTTGAAGAGTAACAGGATCCTTTATTATTTCATTTCAGACATGTTTCAAGCAATTGAAAAAAAATATTTGCAAGATCAGTTTGAATAGTGTGCTAAACACAGCACTTATGCACAAAAATGAGCATTACACTCACCTTATTAGTATTAGGAGGCAAGAGAGGTGTTTTTACCTGTCCAATCCCGTTGTTCTGGAACAGCCAACCTGTATAGGCAACCTCTAGAGAATCTCCTCCTTCTGCTCCTTGCCCTTCTCCAAGAAGGAGATCCTGGTAGAGGACTGAATCAAACACCGGGGAACTGTTGCATTTGGCAATACAGACCTGCAAAAGGATGACCTATCAATCTCTTTGGCCATTAAATCAGTGATGGGTTTCACTGTGACTTATTACGTATCACATCGTATCTGATGCATTTCTTACTATACTGATCAAGTCCAGGTTACAGAGGCACTTATGAGATGCTCCATGCTTCCCTGTAGTGAATTATGCTCAGCTTTAAGCATGAAACACCTTTAGCTTTACTGAGCCACTGCTTTTAGGGCACTTCAGAATCTTTCCTGAGAAATACCACCAGAAGTAACAGATAGTCCAATCTGAATGCAAAGTATGGCTTGCTGTCTTAAGAAATTACCTGCTTACTGAAATCCATCGCTGCCTTTTCTGACTCAAACATGATCGACCAGTTTTGTCTCTGATCATCATAGAACGTACTGTAATTGTTGGGTTGAACCTGTGAGAAAGGAAATCAGTCCTGTGTTGTATGTTAAAAAGCATATTTGATTAAAAAGGAAAAAAAGAAAAAAAAATAGAAGTTAAAATAAGAGCTACTGGAATCAAAAAGACATTGAGAAAGAACATTGCTGCATTACAAGCTCAGAATAGACAAATTAGCTCTCATTCTCATGCTCAATATTTTGGAAGAATTATAACAGCTTAAATACTAGAGCAAATATTAAGTTCTTTGTAAATGCTGCAGTTTGCACAAGACAGCCCTTTAAAGCTAGGTCTTGAAATATCTACTTAGATTTTTGGAACTTAAGAAACTTCCTAAGTGCTGATTAGATATGGACTTTCAGAATCAATGGGAGTCACATATTCATAGAATCATAGAATGCTTAAGGTTGGAAGGGACCTCTAGAGATCATCTAGTCCAACCTCCCTGCACACGCAGGGTCACCTAGAGCATGTGGCTCAGGACTGTGTCCAGGCGGGTTTGGAAGATCTCCAGAGAAGGAGACTCCACAATCTCTTTGGGTAGCCTGTTCCAGTGCTCTGTCACCCTCACTGTTAAGAATCTTTTCCTTAATATTCTTAATTAGAATAATTAATATTTTAATTAATAATAATTAATATTCTTAATTCCTTAACATTCCTCACTTCTAAAAATCCACTTCATGACAAGTTCACTACATAACTCATTAATCTTTCAAAACGGGCTTTGACAGAACCCTGATCAGAAATTTGGCCTCAAATTTTACAATTTCAGAGTAGAACTTCTATCTATCAAATCAAGAAAATTAATATTACTTGGTTACAAGTAAATCAATTTTCTATAAAACAGGTGGCAGGGGGAAGGGAGGGAGTCTTCCTGGAAAATCCCATTTTAGGGGTCACAATGTTTTGAGTGGTTCTTATGGGGAGGAAAATGTTGAGCATCAGACCTCATATGGGAAATATTTCCTTGTCACCTTTTCCATCTGCTTGTTCAGTTGTGTTCTCTCAGTATTAGTGACAGGAATTTTGTTTTGTTATTACCCGCAACAGGGCTGTAAGACCAAAACACCTCCACCAATCTGGATGTAGTGATACATCTCTTCCAGTGCACGAAGCAGCTATAAGCATCTTGTGCAATGCCCATTAGGAGAACAGCATTCCCAAGCACTATGGCATCCCTTGACACATCCATTAGGTGTTTGATCTAAAGGGCTGAAATCTAAGACTTGAGAAAACATTTCAGAGTCAACTTTTGTCTGCTGTGAATAGGATGGATTATTGGATGCTTAAGACAAAGATTTTATAAAGCAGATTCTTACGGTGAGCATGAAGCCTGGGTGGATCCTTGCGGATGTGATTTGTTGCTGTTGACTGATGTAAAGGAGGATCCTGTACTGGATTCCACAAAAGAATTGGACAGAGAAAAAAGACAAAGAGCAGAAACTCAAAACGTCCTCAATACTAGCGTGCTTTGTAAAATTCAGAGTCTAACACTGCAGTATTTATGTGCCAAATACACCATTTCAGCAGCACTGTTCACAGCAAAAGAAAGGTTGACAATTCTAAGAGCTATTAAAAGCACTTGAAAACATACAAGTTTTATTTAGATATGGGCATCAAGCAGTCCTTTAATGTTCAAACTAAGGCATCCTGCTTACTGCAAGATGATCAAATACACTTTTGTCCAGTTATTGCACAAAAGTGCAATAAGCCTTCATTAAATAAAACTCGCACATACATGATACATAGGAATAATAATTCAATTCTTCTCAAAATTAAGTTTCAGTCACTTCGAAGCAGCTTACTGTCAGACTTATTACTATAGCAGAAGTAACTTAGCAAGACAACATGAGTTAGGAATTAGAGGATAGGTAACACCATAAATACCAAGTGTCAAGGACAGATCAGAGTACATTTCTCCTTTTAAATACACCACTTTACTGGCCCCCCAGCACCATGTTGTCAGAGGAGTACTTGGAAAGGAAGGACTGGGGAAAGGGATGTTTTTGGTACCAAAAATAACAGAACTTAATCAAAGCATCTCCATACTCCTTAAACAGATTTTTTTAATGCACGTTCATTTTCAGATGCACAGATTCATGATCCAATTGTCACAGAACTTAAGAATAAATACCAAAATAACTTCTACAAACATTACAAAAGGTAAAGCACCTGATTTAGTCCAAAGCATTTCAGGCTTCAGATTGAAGAGATCTTATGAAAAAAGATCTTACAAAAGCTGATTGCAGAAATGAAAGTGTTTCTCACCTCTTTGGTAGCATGGTTCCCCACTACAGCTGCTCCATACTTGCCTTGCTTCAAATATTGCCCATTTGTACTGGAAGACAAGCGAGACAGTCAGCTGCAGAACCAAACCTGCCTCAGGTTTCTCTTTAGCTCTCACTGAGCTTTTCCTCTTACGAGTTCAAGACCATTTCTCCATATCTAAAGCGTGAGGCAGCCTTTTTTCAGCTTACAGAAACTACAACCTTCTTGTTTGCCCAGAAATCACAGGATCACACAATGAAGAGCGAAAACTGTTCTTTCCCTGGATCTAGGGCGAGTCTTTACATGACAGCAGTGTCAAACTAATGGCTAATTTTGCCACTTTTATTCTAACTCAAACTTTAGTTCTCTACAAGTGAAAATGAGACCCAAGTGTCTGACAGGGCTGCCCAGAAATAGCATAAATGTCAGGTCAACACCTTACTTGTGAATTTCCTGGCAATGCACAAGGCCAGGACATCATACTCACCTGACAACTGCATAATCCTAAAGTGCAGCACAATAACTGAAGACTCTTCTGAGTGGCAACTTGTGCAGAGTTGCAGCATTTGTAGCACGTAGACAGATGCCTGTAAGAAAGGGTCCCTTCCCACTCACCCCAAAATATCTTCTTTTCATGATCAAGTCTTACAACAGGCCTCCAGAAACCCAGACCATAAAAGGCAACACAGGAGTCTTACTGTACTTACTATCGATACGCATGAACTGCAGTGGCCACAAACACCGAGGGGGCCCCTGAAGTGGCTGGAGCTGCGGGACCCTTCTGGGCTGGCGGAACTGCTGAAGGATAAAAGTAGGAAAAAGCCCCTCAGTGATACAAAATTGTCATATTTCCTAGCCAGTGCCAATGCCAGAAAGTCCTCCTTCTCCCAAGTGCTGGAGTAACTTCAGAAGAGGCCAAAAGCCCAAGAAATGATGTCCTCCAAACACCTACTACTGTTGCAAACCTGTGGTTGAACCTCCGCATCTGGAGGACAGAGGGAAGAAGAAAAAATATACTACAGTTATTTGAATAATAAAACTAGTACTTAGATTTTCTATTCCTAGATTGCTTTTTATGTAAATAAAACACAAGACATCAACATGAAGTTGAAATCAAACCTTTAAGCTACCTTGGATGGATATGACCTAACTTTGTGTCGCTTCACTGACTGCATCAGAAACCATGGCCTAGCTCAAGCTGTAACTACACACTCAAAATTACCAGGAGGGGGAGAGAAGACATCCCTCATATCGTTCCCAAAAAACAGAAACTAATCCATTGCTTTAATATTTAAATTTGAAGAAAAATGAGGGAAAATGTCAAGAAGCACAGATGCTAGCTAATAGAAAAAAAAAAAAAAAAAATGAAGACAGCAGAGATAAGACAAAGGTTTTATCTTCTTAGTGAGTGTTACAGGAGAAATGAGAAGAGATCCCTCCAGGGTGTAAGTTCTGACACATTAAACATGAAATTCCCCAAAACAAGTCCTAAAGACAGCTATGTTTTTAACAGTGCTCCTCTGAAAAGCCAGGAAACTTTTCCTAGACATTAAAGAAGGAAGCCTGCCATAATCACTAAAGGTCACTGGAATAATCGGGTATAGAAGGAACACTAAAGGAAGATAGCATCAGGAGAAAATATATATATATTTTTTTGCACTGCTGTTCATTGCAAAGACTGCCATTCTCCCAACAAGATACATTGCCCCATGGTGAAGCCCCATTACTTACCAGCTGCTGTCTGACCCTTTTTAGGCTGTTTTGGTGCAGTGTATTGGAAAAACTCGTTTCCATGGCTCGACACCGTTTGATCCAGGCCAAAGAGTGAGGCCAATCTGGCACTAGAAAGAGAAATGAATTCATTCACCTTATTGGACACAAGCCTTAAACGCATGGAAGACTCCTAACTATAAATTGCACTTCAATATGAACTGCTGAGTAGCACTATAGATAAGCAAATACATGCACATTAAGCAGCTTTGTATCGACTAAGGATGTAAATTTCAATAAACAGAACTTTTAGAGGAAGAAGCTGCAGTAACCAGCACAAACATGTTCCACTTCCTCAAAACTCAGCATAAGGAACAACCAAGAACTGAAACCACACACACACAAAAAAGTGACTGTAAAGCAACAGAAAAGGCCACATTTCAATGAAATACTTGTTTGTTCCAGAAGCGTTAAGAGGACGGTGACAAGAGCAAGACTGGTATCTGGCACGAGAGCTGCCCTCCTTGCCACATCCCACGGCACATCCCAAAGGGGGGCACCGTGTAACCTGCTAATAGGGGGGTCAGCTCTGCAGGAAACAGGGGGCTGGTCATGCTTTGGCTGCTTTTAACCCATTTAAATCCACTTGGCACCAGGTGACAGGAACTGTCAGAACCCAGAACGGCTCTGGCTATGCAGCAAAAGCCACAAAATCCACAAAACTCAGTGCACCCCGGCCAGGAGGGCACAGGCCCCGCAGACCTGTGGGGACAACCCCGAAATTTATTTTTTTTCTCCTCCTCTTAAGAAACACCGGATTTGCTGACGCTGCTTTAACCCGGTGACCCACCGTGGCTCCCCCGCAACCGGGCGACCCCCGGGCCGCGACTTGTCCCGAGGGCGAGGGGGCCCCGGCTGCGCGCTCACCCGCTGGCGGGGGACAGGAAGTCCGCGTCGTCCTCCTCCGCCGCCCCAAACATGTTCCGGTCCGGTCCCGCTGTCGGTCCCGGTGCTCGCCCCGCAGGCACAGCCCCGCGCTGTCGCAAAACCCCGGCCCAGCAACGCGGCGCTTTCCGGCCGCGACACCCTTGACGGCGCTGCCCACCTACCATAAGGAGGCGGAGCCAAACACGCAGCCAATGGTGCGGCGGAGGCTGGAAATGCCGCCCAGGGGCGGGGCTGAGCCGGGGCGGTGGGCGTGGCCTGCGGCGGGGGCGTGGCCTGCGGCGGGGGCGTGGTCTGAGGCGGGGCTGGCGGGCTGGAAGCGGAGTCCTCGTGCCGGTCGCTCGGTGAGTCACGTGACGGGCCGGGGCCCCAGACGCCCCCTC
>VZSV01000288.1:61455-88625 GCA_013398735.1 Nothocercus julius
TTTTTTTTTTTTTTTTCCTTTGGAGTGTTTTTCTTAGTATTAAAATCCTGCTCCAGGCAATTTCCCCCTTTCCCTGGTTCCTTGAAGGAAAAAAAAAAAGAGAAGTAGAAAGAAAGCAAGAAAGAAAGAAGGAAAAAATGGCTCCCCCGTTGTTATTGGTGCAGATACAGAATAAAACTTGAAGAGGGCCAAGACCAGGTTTCTGTTTCAAAAACTTCCATGATCACTAACATGTACAGTGATCAGATGTAAAACCCTGGTGAACGCAGAGTGTCCTTCCTCGCTGTGTGCCGGGACGTTGTCTCTGCCCCTCAGGCAAAGAGGGAGCTTCTTTCCTTGCTTCCTGTAGCACTTTTGTCAATTTGGGAGTCAGGATGTATTTTTGTAAACTGTGAAGGCCTAGGCAACTAAGTCCTAGTGATTCACCCAAATTTAGCTTTCAAATGACTTAGGAACACATTTCTTTAGGTAAAATTTAAAAGTCATCTTTTTTCTTTTTCTCTTTTTAGGGTTTATAAATTAGCTGAAGGCTAAAACATAACATTTCAGGTACAATCAATGATTCCCATCCTGTGAGCAACCTCTTCACTGAGAATCTGCTGTGCTATGCAAACCCCAGGCTTCAAGCCCTGGCAAGCCTCCTTTCTGTGCAGTGTGCAGGTAGCTGGTAGGGAAATGTGCTGCAGAACCCACGCCAGCATCGCGGCTTTAACCACTTGTCTTCCTTTCATCTTTGTTCATGGGCCCCTTCTGCAAGCAAGTTTGCCCTGGGCTGGTGGCTCCCCACGAGTTTGCAGTCACAAGCCGTTTTTTCCTGTTTGCACACAAACGCCAAGCTTCAGAGTGATTAATAGCTGGGCATGTGGTACAAGGGTGGATAAACTCTATTCATGAGTATCCATTAACATAACTTTTACTCTGCTTGATCTGAATCTGCTGCTGCTTGAGCCTGGAGTAAATGAAGCTTTTGCGTTATCTTAAAAATTTGTGATCTTATAGACTAAGTTCACATTTAATTTAGTTCAAATGTATATGATTTATGATATAATATCATCAGAGATTTTCTGTAAGCTTTAGATTATTCGTTACTTTCCGCCCCTTTTCTTAAAAAGCAGTGTGCTGGAAGTGACATAAAGGTTGCTGTTTACATGCACATTGCTTTCATAACAGCACGGATGCCTCGTGTTGCTGTCCGTGGCTGCCCTTCTGCATGACACGCAATTAAAATGATGCTTTCTGTAATGAGCAGAAAGATGTTCAGGGCGAGCAAGCCTGTTCTTTCTCTGCTGCCCCCTTCTCTCCTTCAAAAAGAAAATTGAAAAGAATAAAAGAACCAGCAGTTGTAGCTTCTGATACAACTTTGTCTTGAGATCTGAGGGTTTTTTTCTTTTGTAATAATTACTATTTTCTGATTGGGAGGATTCTTTTCTCCATTTGCAACTTCAAGCTTTGGAGAAGCGAGATGCCCCACCACCCAACGGGAGCTTCATGCTCAAAAAGGGGAGGCATTGAAAATACTAATCTTCAACAGTCCTCCAGCACAAATAGGTGAGAAGATCTTGGCTAAGTATCTCTAACCCTCTTTTATAAAAGCAGCCCTATCCCTCAATATCTCTGCCTAAGACTTACTGCTCTGACGTCTGCAGCGACTAGAAGGACAGACCCCCATATTCACAGAATGACATCTGAGTCAGGGCCAGAAGGAGCTTCCTTTCAGTTATCTCGTTTTCCAATCAGATATTAGGTCGGAGAGGATACAAAACTTTCTTTTTTTCTTTGAAGTACAACATTTTTTTTTTCTTTTCTTTTATGGCTTCCATTATTTGTGGTAAGGACCCTCTGGCCAAAAGGAAAATGTCTCTGCAAACCTCCAGTCTACATGACTGAAGGTCGCCTTGAAGGTTACCAGTCTGCAAGAATCTTCTCAAGTTGGACTGAATCTGCTGCCTAGGTGAACTTCTCCAAAAGCTGCCAGGAGATCCCTGGAAGTCTTGGCAATGATTTTCTTAGGGAAGGATGAAAAAGACTTACTCTAATCTCTGTTATTTTTGTCTGGAAAAGCCAGTCTTAAGTTAAACTACTTCATCATGTCTTGTTTCAGTCGCATTTTCTGGAAAAGTTCCCAATCTCAAGTCCCAAGAGATTTGAGTCCAATGATTTTTTTCGTTTACCTCTTATTCAGCTACAAGCTGGAATTTGCTAATGCAGGGAATAATGGAAATAGTTATAAACAAATTAAATGTCTATTTTTCTGCATTACAAATCAACTTTCCATAGTCCTTCATTCACTAGTCCTGAAAATTGATCTTTCTGATTTAGAAGCCGATCTGGATGTGGAAGGTTGTGGCAAAATAACTCTTTTTTTGTCTCTTCCCTTGATGTAATCTTCCTAAATCGAATTTCACAGCGTGTCTTTTCATCTCTCTATCTCTCCAGTTAATAGCTGCAAGAGTCCTGTCCATTTTTAATGGAACTTGAGCATCTCCAGTCACTAGCACAAGTGATTATACGGAAAATCTTTTTAGATTTTATTTTCTTATGTACTTTCACTCAGTTCCTTTTTAGTATTAGAAAATCTTGTAGGTATTTTTGCACCACAGACGTTAAGGTTGTTTATAAGCTCTTTTGAAGAGCTCTCCATGCATGTGATCTGTTCACTGTAGTATTTATCTAAATTAATATACCTGACCAAACGTAGATTTAGATCACATCCCAAATTGTAAGCGATTTAGCATCTTCTGCTCTCATCGGATGCACAGCACATCCTAACATCAAGCCTGAGAAGCTGTGAGACAACAGGAGAAGGATACAGCTATGCTGTAGTGACGCTAAAAGCAAGTGAACCAGGCTCTCTGCTGAGACTTCATGAGAGCAGCTTGACTTTAAAAAGCCTTTTCCTACACGTGCTGCTTAGTTATTAAAGATCCAAATCTCATTTCTCTGTTTGTTACATCATCTTGGGTATGCAACAAGCCAGCCTCTAATGCTTCTGTAATTTCTTTCAAGTGGCAATCTGAGCAGGTCTTTGTCACCTCCGCACATTGGGTGCCTGGTCTCAGCGCAGCCTTCCCCTTTGCGGTCCCCGTGGCTCCTAGGGAGGTTCCTCCGTGGTGCCTTGGGCACCGGCTCAGCTTGGTGCCTGGGCTCTGTTAATCAGTTACCAGCTTGGCTGATTTCTCTGCCCCTACAAGGCGAAGGAGATTTGACAAAGTCTTGTTGCAGCTTGACTGTGTTTTCCAGCTTGCATCCTTCACTTGGGAATGAAAATTCTTAACAAATGGCAGGGGGGCCTCGAAGCACCCATTCCCAGCAGACTGGGATCCCCATTCATCCTCCTGCAGCCCTCAGGAAGCAGCAGCGGTGGCCGCCGTCTGGCTCGCACTCTGCGTGAAGGCAGCGAGAGACCCATGGGTTTCTGATATGGTAAATCCACCCTTGAACATCAAAGGGATGAAGGAAGTAGAAGCGCAAGCTCCTGAGCAACACACCTACCTTTGGAAAGCCGTGGAAGTGAAATACAGCATTGCTCTGTTTTTCTCCATTGCCTCTTTCATGATCCTCCAGCTTATCTGAGCCTTGTGTTCCTGGTCTAATGGGTTTAGCAGGAAACTGAGTCATGAATTCTGCATTTGCTGCTAGGAAAGCTTTCTACAAATCGAGTTAGAATTGGCTTTGGTGCCTGTCATTAACTGGGGATAAAACTTTATCTCACGAGTATGTAATGAATCGTGATGTTTAAAGCAGAGTCTGGTGAGATTGAAAGTTGCCAGGGAAATTAGCTGCAGGCTCTGTCAAACTGAAATGTAGACAATTTCAGTGAAAGGTAGCTGGGAGTTTTGTTGCCGCCCTTCTGTTCCTGCTCCATGTTCGGTTGCACTTGTAAAGCTGTTTTTGTGCTGCCCTTTTCCTGATGTAGGGCATAAACACAGAGTTAGCTATAAAATACCCTGCTAATTGGATAGCCAAGGCTGATATTCTTTATTCTGATTGCTTTGGTTCATAGTTGAAATTTAATACTTTAAAAAAGCCTGAGGCAGTAGCATAGCTTTCCTTAATTCTTTGAATTCCTTAAGTAAAGCTCTTTGGTAGATGTCAGTAGAAGTAACTTGTGCACCACTCGCTGGCTGATTATTTTCATGCATCTCTTGCAGTTGATCTTGGTTGAAGCCACTGTCCCTACGATGAGGGTGTTTGCAATTTTCTATTGCGGTGCAGCTACACTTCTTGTACTTTTTTTTTTTTTTTCATCCATGGCAATTGCTGACAGTAGCTTCTGATCATTAAAAAACAAAATAAAAAAACACAAATCAAACCAAAAATCCTCAACTGTAGCATTGAAAACTTAATGCTGCTTCCTTATAGGATAGATACTGAGCAATACAATGCTTACTTCATTACAATATGGAAAACTAAACAAAACCCTTTAATTTCTGTGACAGATTTGTAATGGGTTTGAAAGTCATCTCTCTGACATGCTTAATCTGCCTGAGGAGATTGGGGAATTCCAAAATCTTTTTGCGTTTTTGCCTCAAGCTCATGGGGAAAACTCAGCAGCAATTCAAGCCAGTTTGTGGAGTCTTATCTGAGCATCCCAACCCTTCTTCTTGTCCTAGGATTAGGTCTAACATGCTTGGCCTGTGCCTTCAGTGGGCTGCATGGGCCGACTGGTAAATATTTATCCTGGGTCTCATGATATCTTTGGCTGTAACAATAGGGATTGTCAATATTTTGTGAGAGATGATTTTACCCAGAGTAGAATTTAGATGAAATACCTGCTGCTTCCTGCCTTTACATCTGTTCTGCGCAGCCAAGAGAACCTAGACGTGAGTAGCCCTCACTGTCCGTATTGCAAGTAATTGATCTAGTTTGAAATACGCTGAGAATTGGGTAATAACCAGGCTTAATGTGGAGAAAAGTGATCATAGTTAAAGCTGAGCAGTAGTTAATTATTAGCCTTTGATATAGATAATGATAAGGCTTGTGCTTGTCAGCATTATCTGGAAGTTTAGAAACTTTGATCCATCTCAGAATTGTAGCCTGTTTTCAGGAAACGGCTCTCCTGGAAGCAGTAGATGGAAACCGTGCCTCTGGAATAGTAAGTACTCACTGTTTATAGCTATGAATCTTTTCTGCTTTTCTTTTATTGTCACTCAGAGCTACTGTCAAAAATGTGTTCATCGCCATTCCAGCTTTCCATACCCTAGGGGCAGTCCCAAAAGAAAAGTGTTGTGAGCTCAAGACTCCTTGTCTCCTCCCTCCCAGGAAATGGCTTGATTGGCTGCCCCTTTCCCTCTTTTTGATATCACAGGAGAAATTTTACCTTGCTGAGTTGCCAAAGAGTGGAGCAGGAAGGTATTTTTGCGTCTTGAGAAGTGGAAATACAGAGGTGTCCTGTTCCATTGATGGGGCTACAAATTTGTTTTCCTAACCCTTATGAGCATTTGGATGTGTACCTGGAAGCTATTGGTGTGTCATGTGTTCTATCCCTCTGCTGCTATCCTAGATCAGCGAATAAGACTAGGAAAGTGCCTTTGGAGATGGATATTTGGTCTTAACCATCTGCTGAAATGGAGATTGACATCCTGGGCTTAATTAAAAACACTGTAGAATGGATTTTGCTGATGGTGACATATGTTCTACCTTGTATTTTGCTCAGGAACAGCTTTGGGCTTCTCAGAACAGCAGGTATTTTGACCAATGGAAGCACAAAAGAATTTGATTCTTGGCTCGGGTAGGCCAAGCTTTTATTTTGAGAGGGCTGGATGGTGACGCAAAGTGGAATTCAAAGGCATTCGTTGCATCTCTGTAAACAGGGAAAATTAAATATTTTTATGACCATCTGTCTTGCATAGGAATGAACTGTTAGGGCTGTAGTGAAAAGCCTAAGTTGAAAAAGTGACCCTGACTCACTGCGGTAGGATTGGAAATCGCAGCGCATTTCCTGACGCACTGACATGGACATTGCTGAAGCGGCCAGCACAGGCTGGCGTGCGACAGCGCCGGGGAAGGCAAAAGCTCCTCACAGTGACTGCGACGTCTGCACGAGCACCCGAGTGCCCTTTGAAGAGGAACCGTAGAGAGCCAGCTACCTAAATATGAAAAGAGAGGGAGGAGAAATTAGGAGAACTGTGTTTCTGGGATTGTTGGCCAAGGAAGCTGTTGCAGGTGGCGGATGTTAATGCTCAGTGAAAGTGCTTCCCTGTTATGTAATGTTTTGGAGATGGAGAAACATATGTGAATGGCTTCAGTCGGTGTGTCTGCACATCGGGTGTGTGGAATGGGTTCCTGAAATTTAATTAACTTCTGGAGGCTGTTCTCAAAACATGAATATGAAATTGTCCCTTTGCATGAATGTTTCCCCTTTCTGGGCTAAGTCCGTGTGTGATGGTTAAGAACAGGAAAACACTGTATGTTGCCTGGACATACTCAGTTTTGCACAAGAGCAACTTCACATAGCTGTTTGAGCCGGGGTAGCTCACTGAAGGAGAGGACATAGAGGTGAAGATGCTAGGGACTTCTGGGGATTCCTCCTTGAGGAAGGACTCTTTTGTATCAGGACTCTTGTGTATCCAGCAGGGAAAGCAGACTAACAGCCAGAGGAACGGGGAGCTAATTTTCCACGCGTGCATGTTTTTTTCTGCGGCCAGGTTGCTGTCTGCTGCTGTTCTGTTTGCTTAAAAGCCTCCTGAGTACCACTGCACTGCAGTGCCTTGGGTGTTGCCTGAATTCACTGGAGGGAAGATTTTTGTCTGCCATAGGAATCCCAGGATGAAATGTTCAAGAACAGGAGCTTTTAATTTTGACTCCTGGATCTGGATCCAGGTCCATAAAGGATGGCCTTGCTCTGCAGAGCTCCCAGCAGCTCCTCATCATCTCTGCAGGCACCCGGAGGTCCCTGATGTGTACAGAATAACAGGCTGTGTAGGTAGTTGTTGTGCTTAGGTGGTTACAGGGAACTAGCTGCAAATTCCAACCATAGCTTCTCCTGAAGTGATGTTTGGAGCAGGGAGGACGAGGAGAGGAAGGGGCTCGGGGTTGAAGGACCTTTGGCTCCCTTTTATGAGGGCTGTAATAAACGGATGTCACCCAATCCATTACCCCCCACCTTAGTTTTATCTGCACGGGACAAAGGTATTTATGGCCTGGCTAGATAATATGCGTAATCTTGCACCTGTATTTAAGGCCAGCTAATGCTGTTTTAGGGCACATTGAGTCATGTTGCGTTTTTTACAGTTGAAGAAACTGTTGCTAACTTGGAAACGGACTTGCTGACTTCTGGTTTCATTCTATGTCTCCTGAGATTATTTTACAATCTTACAGACTTTAAGGCTAGAAGGCACCATTTTATCTAAATCTGGTCAAAGCTGTCAATACTCTTCCTCATTAATTTGTGTCCTTTTTATTTCAGCAGGCCATGTGGTATGATACGGAGATGTTCTCTAGTCATGTGATGGACTAACAGTCTATCAGCTAATCAGCTTGAAGGTAGTACCCTGTCTCACATCCTGACATATCTATGCATTCCCTGTGGTCCTTATGGACCACTGAATGGTCACAAAACGGTAACATATTTCCTAAACCTTTGGATGGAGACACCCTTCTGGTGTGACACGAGTTGGCTCTGTTTTACACACATCAGTGTGGCAGGGGATGTGAGTCTGCAGGAATCTGGATGCTGAATTCGTGAGCATGGTGGAGAAAGTTCTGAGCAAAAGTTTTATGAAGGGAAAATCTGAATCTTAAAAAAAATAGTAATCTTTGATGTGAGCGTATAAAGTAAGAGAAATTAAGTGCAAACTTTTTCACTGGACCTAGGTTTTCCTGAGCAGCAGCAGGTGTCTATTATATCTTGATGGATAAGGTTCCAAATACTGTTTTTTTTAGATTAAAAATGTTTTAAAGAGAGTCAGACAGCTTTGGGCTCTGTGCCAGTTCAGTTCCTCAGCGTAAGCTGAAGCAGCAGGGTGTCCCTTGCTCTCCCGTCGCATGGATCACACCTCACTGGGCTCCATCCCTTTGCTTAGTTGTGTAATGTCTCTACAGAAAATACAGCCAAGGATAAGGAAGTATCTATTTATTCAAGAAGTTACATAATCTTGGAAAATACTGGTCACATGGCACTTCTGCTGTGTCTCCTGTCCCTCCTGCTGTCCCGTCTCTGCTGGTCACCAGAAGGCAGCTTCCCCTGGCTGATGGGCAAGCGCTCGACGGGGTGCTTGAGCAGAAGGGTCCTGAGCAGTGATTCCTGACCTACCCCTGTGCAAGCTTTGCACGGTAAGAAGACTGTAGTCAATTATCCAGGCGTCCAAATGAGGCCTGTTAAGCCCCTGTGATATAAGCCTCTTGACCTTACCTGTGTTTAAATAAAGCACAGTCCCTGGGAGGAATGGGAGGCTTTCTGGTTTCTGCTCCCTGGATGCTGAATCCTGGATATTTTGTGAGATGGGGACATGTTACTACGTGGCTGTTTCATACCCTTGATGATGTGAAGAAGAGAGATGAAGGTAGGATAAAGCGGCCTGCCAGACTGCAGGCTCAGGATAATTGCTCCAAGTATCTTTGACGTGCCCAAGGAGTGCTGAGGAGGTTCTTCTGTAGATGCCTCCTGGGAACTGTCTGTAGTGGAAACTTGTTAGCACTAGCTCCAAATTCATGCTGTTGTTGACTCTTAAGGAGTTTTACTGTCTAACATGCTTTCACAGGAGCCCTTTACCCTAGCTGTTTTAGAAAGAAACCATAATGTGTCATTCTTTGTCAGTTTGGGCATCACGGAGCCCATGCTTTCTCTCCAGATGAGTGAGTCAGCTTTTACATGGCACCTTCTGTGCTTTGGGAGCTGTTGGAATCTGACTCTCTTCTCAGATCTTGCATGTTCTGGAGGAAAGGGCAATTTTTCCGCTCTCCAGAAACTTGTACATCCTTGCTCTTTGGGTCCAAGGAGAAGAGACGGCTGTAGGCAGGTGCTATTTTGTTAGAGCTGGAATGGTAATGAGAAAGGAAGGAGAATGTTTTGGGGCACTGAGAGATGAATGGGCAAGTTGTGAGAGGTAGGAAGACCTTGTACCGTGTTTGTCACTGTTAAGCTTCCCTCAGCACCAAAGTGGCATCTCCTCTTTCCCAAGTAGCGACTAAAATGCTTGTTGGAGTTTGTTAACAATGAAAAACAACTTGGACCTGGCCTGTTTGTTGCTGGCCCTCTCCTTCTGGTCAGTGGGTGGGTGGCTCCGGGCCAAGTGGGCCGTGTTTTATTCCCTGATTTGCTCAGTTTGCTGTAGTCCTTTGCCTGAGTTGTCAAAGAAAGCTAAGAAAGCCCTGGCTTTAGCAGTTGTCCCACTGGCAATTATGAGTTAATTTGGGAATACTCAGGTTGAAAGCACTTGTGTTTTGGGGATGGTAGTTGGTTTGTGCTGGAATACTTCAGTTACATTGTTTTGAATTCCTGTTTCTCCAAAATTTGTTCCTGGGATCCGGCCTGTCCTCTGTGTGGATAAGAGCCGTGCACAACCATCCCCAGCCATCTTCAGCCTACGACAGCTTCCACATCTGCCCGTCATGCAGAAATAGCTCCCCTGAGCCAACCTGTTGTGGTAGATGTGTACAAATGTGTATGTGCACTGTCTGCAAAGCCTGCACATATGCAAATCCCAGGTGATGTTTTGCAAGTCTTATGGTGCCAAAATCAGTGTCTGTCTTAATAATATGAGCTTCCTATGGATTTAGAGTGGTCCCAGTGCCTGGACTGCATCATTTTTGCATTTGCATGAGGATGGTGTGGTCAGATGTGCCGACTGCTGTATTCTGAGCCCCGAAGCCTATGTGCACCTTCGAAACCATCCCAACCTCTAGCATGGTATATGTGGCAGTGGGAAGTTGCTGCTACTGCTGGGGTGGAGAGGTGCCTCTCACCTGTCATGTGGGTGTCCTGGGGACCCTGTGCAGGTGGTGACCCTGAGATATGGCCCAGCAGTTGGAGACCTGGGTCCTCATCCAACATTGCAGTTCTTCTGTCAAGCGAAAACTTCATCTTCACTTGTCTGTGGGAAGGTGTCCTTGATTCCATTTTAAGTGGAGGGAGCTCCTGATGTTTACTGAGCTGCTTTAGGGTCCTGTTCCCCCCTACCACCTCTGCTGACCTAGATTTTAGGAGAGAAAGACCTGAACTGAGGACTGATGCCTTTGATTCCATTATGTCTTGCTAAAGGTGGGTTTGATCATTGTGGAGTAACCTGCTCTGGTGGGCTGAGGTTTGAGAGGTGGCCAGCACAAGCGGAGAAGCCATCGTGGCTTGATCTAGTTTGGACCCTTTGGGAAACACTGAAGGATCCCTGCTGGCTCCAGGTGAAGACTCTTGGTGCTTTCCAGGTGCTTCACCCTGCTCTGGAAACGCCGGACCCCGTAACAGAAGGTAGTTTCAGGCAGGAGAACACGGTCAGCAGTTTGCCAGGCTGCCGTGCTGTTCAGGAGCTCGCTGCTTCGTTTGCTGCTTTTTCATCTCCTTCTGTCATTCCAGAATGGCTGAGCAAAAAGGTTGTCCGGAGGGGAACCCATTTGCCACTCAGCCTGCCTAGCTCACTGTAACTTCCTCTACCTGTATGCAGTTCTTGCCAGCATTTCTGGGTCTTTGCTCTGATTTTGTCAGCCTTGCAGTCAGTCAAAAAAACACAGATATGTTTTTTTTTTCTTTGCTGCCTTCTACTTCAGTGGGCCTGGTGGTAAAGAGATTGCCTGGCACGATGGAGTGCCTCATAAAGTTCAGTGCATTGTCCTGTAAAGAACAGCCTGTCCTCAGTTAATTTTTTTTTCTTGTTCAAAGATTTTGAGATTTCCGGAAGAGTCTGCGTAAACTGGAAGATTAGGAATGACCTTCCCCTTGTGGGGACGCAGATCAAGCAGGGTCTCTAACAGAAGGTGACCAGGCAAGTTTGCTATGAAAATAAACTCTGTGAAAGGGACGTGATCATAACCATGTTAAGAGGAAGAGCTCCAGCTCCTCCTCCAGCAACAGGGATTGTGCAGAGGGAATACAGCCAGGTCTACCTGCTGTGGAGCGTTGCCTTGGTTTAGCACAAAGGGCAGGAGGTAAAATGTTGGACGGGGGTTGATACCTCATCAACTTCTTTGAATCTTAATTAAAAGAAGAAGTTGACTAATGTATAAAACCGCTCGGAGCTGCCTAATACTGTTGTGCAACTCCAGGAAGTTGGGGCGAGCCAGCTCTTCGAGTGCTCTCCATAGGCTGAAATCGGACTCTGTGTTTCTTGCTATTTTGCTGTGTCTAGGAGTGCAGGGCTGCAGTTACACGAGGAGGGTGCAGCCTCTGTCTCTTGCGGCCAGGGCAGCTCTACAGGGAGAGGAACAAACATGTATTTGTAGAAATGTGGAAGGTGGGAAAGAAAAATAAGCACTTGGAAAGGAAAATGAGTGAAGAGGTGTAGCTGGGAGCCCTGAAGGATGGAGATTTGCAGCTCCTTGGCAGTGTGGGGAAACAAAGCCATCAAAATGACTGCGGTTTGCGGGGTTCCCTTTTGATTTTTGAAAGACCCACATTCCCCCCAGGAGTTGCCCCAGGCACAGAAGAAGGGGCACGTCCCCACGGAGCACAACGTCAGCTTGGGATCCTTGCTGAAGGTGATGACAGAGGATTGAGCTCCCCTGGTTGGAGGCTTGCTGAAATCCAACAGTCCTATAGCTTATTTTTAAGATATATGTCTATATATATTCTTCCATTTTTATTGTGCATAAGTGCTTTGGAAGAGCTTGTCTCCACATGTTACTAATGTGACTCTGTCTCCTGCTCACGTGCGTGTTGGGTGCATCTTCTGCATGTCATACTCTGCCCAAACATCTTCCCCTTGTGAAGCCCAACACCAGCATGTTGCCTGTATCCTGCTTTTCTTCTGCCCTTCGTTCTGCCCTCCAGGCGCTGCACATTCTGGCGTCTCCGCTTGGATGTCATCTTCCTTTGGAAAGCTTCTGCAGCCCGCCCGCATCACTAGCTTGGCCACGTACCTTGTGCTTACAGGCAGACGAAGGGAAAGTGTATGCCCTCTGCCACGCACTGTGTGTCTTGCTGCTTCACTCCACTGCTCTGAGTTGAGTTGCCAGCTTCTCTCGTCACAGGGAAAATCCAGGAAATACCAATTAATGCTGAGCGACAACCTATCCTTCAAATTGCATCACAGCTCCTCTCCCAAGCCAGGCCCTTGTCTGTCTTGTCTTGCTTCTTATCTAGCCTCCTTGGACTTCAGGAAGAGGCTTCTGGTTGGGACCTGAGGCTGGTGGTGCAGCCAAGTCCCACCTTTCTGGTAGGACCTTGCAAGTAATAATAATAATTAACATAGCCCTACGTATATAATTTATATTTATATTTAGAATTAATATAGCCCCAGGAGTGCCTTCTTCAGAGCTGCACGAGGGAAAAGCAGGGGGATGTGGACAGGAGGGGTGGAGGTTGAGCCCAGCCATGTGTTGAGTGCAGACGCTGCCGTCCGAGCCCCAGCCTGGGGTTGCTGAAGCTCGAAAGGGAGGACTGGCTTTAGAGAACAACGACAGATATCCGCAGACTCCTCATATTCCATGGCTGGATAACAACCTGATGTTCTCGGTATCTTTAGAGTATGCCTGTATGGCTAGTGCCCCCAGATACTCTTGCAATGTGGACGAGTAGCAGGGTCTGCCCCTCACCTGTGCCTTTTAAATAGTGCTGAAGCCACAACTGGGATCCTGCTGCAGCAGCTCTGCGGGTTTGGAAAGGAAGGAGTTAAAGCAGCAAAGTTGCCAGGAAATTGAATAAACTAGAAGCAGCGCTTAAACCTCCCGATGAGCAGCTGAGGCTGCCCAGTGCCGCGCGGTTGGAGGCAGGGAACAGAGCAGCAGTGTCTGCAGCTCCCGCCCGCCTCCCCTGACAGCGCTTTTTAGAAAAGGATTGGGCTCGAGACACGAGCTCGGAGCCAGTGTAACCCACAGCGCCTGCCGGCTGCACTGCTGTAAGTAGAGCCTGATAACTTTTGATTGCCCCTTTCTGTCTTCCTCGGTTCTTTCGTACGTGGCATTCCTTTGGGTTGTGCAAGACCCAGATATACAAGCAAGAAATCTTCGCTTTTCCAATTTGCTGCTTTTGACTTTTCCCCCTTGTACTTCTCTCAGGAGGTTTCCAGTTCTATTAGCGCTTACCCCCAGATATTTTGTGGTTCTTATTCAGGAGACAGCGACGCCCAGATCCCATCCTTGCTAGCAAAGCCCTTGGTGGAGAGACTCCAGCTACGTCTCAGGCGGGAGTCTGGAGGCTTCAGTGCGGAGCCAGCCCCGCTGGCACGGGGAATCCCGAGCAAATAACTCGTGTAGGAGAACCCGAGAGGCCTTTGTGAGGCCCTGGGTCCTTGGGGTAGAGGAGAGGAGAAGGCTCATTTAGGACTCTCGTTAATCCTGTTAAGCCTGCGACTTGGAAAGCGCATTCGTTCTTTTGAACGCGGCTCTAAGGAAGCTCTGTTCATGCACCTTTGGGACGAGCGGCCTGGTAAAGGACTCACTGGGAGCTTGGGAGCAGATCCGTCCCGTAGCCTGGCCTGCGTGCCCTGCGTTTCTGCCCGTATCTCGCCGGCTGTTTCCTGCGGAAAGGCTCTTTCCGACAGAAAAGGGCAACTCTGTGGAGTAATCTGGGCTCTTGCCAGAACAGTGTGGGAAGCTCCTGTGGAGGAACCTAATAGCAGCTGTCCCCGGGCTGAGAGCAGGAGGCTGCTCGCGTACAGTGGGTGCATCTCTGCATCCAGCTCCCTTCCCTGTGACTCTTCCCGGGCACTCATGAATGGTGGCTGCGTTTCCTCCCCTTTTCCGTGCCGCGGCATTTGCTAACGCTGCTTCCCTGCTGTGTGAGACGTGGCAGTGCCGTGAAAATGTTGACAGAAGGAGAAAGTGAGTCCTGATGCCGAACTTGAGCCGACTGTTTGCGGCTGCGGCGGCTGCTGCTCCTGGCCATGCCTTCCCAGGATCCCCCCACCTTGCCGTGCCGCCACGGCAGCGGTGCAGAGAGGCAGGAACCCGAATCGCTGCCAATCCTTCTCCATACCAAGGCCAGCCCTGCCCCCAGACCAAGCTTCCAGGCAGAGCAATTCCACATGCATGCCCTGGTCCTTGCTGCTTTCCTTAAGAATACGCAGGGTTGTAAAACGGAGCTTGTGGCTCTTGTGACCTGGGATGACAGTACAGAGAGGGTACGAAACGAGCCCTGCGGAGACAACTTCTTTCCTGTCCCACCCGGCTCGTTTCCATACGTGGCAGTTCCCTGGAGAGCACAAGAAGCCCTTGATGTCTGCGCCGTGCATCCCTGCCGCGAGGCGAGTGCAGTGGGACGGCTGCAAAGCACCGAACCTGCTGCGGTCGCCGCCTGCTCCCGATGCCCTGTCCAAGCTTGCTCGGGAATCCCTGCAAAGGCTCCTTCCCACTGTGCAAACACGGAGCAGGCCGCGGTGGCGGGATGAGACAAAAATACCTGCTGCCGCCACACTGCGTTTGTACAAAACTCCACCTTTTCAGAGACTTTGTTATAAAAAGAAACTTGTGTGTTTTTTTCCTCCAGATAGAGAGTGAGGCAGGCTAAGAACAGGGTCCTTTTATTCACCGTGGTCACAGCTCCCGGAGAGTTCCAGCTGCTCCCCTAGTCAGCAAGAGCAACGCAGAGGTTTGCAGGTCTGAAATGCCACATACGCATTAATCTGCTCTTGCTGCTGCCTAGAGCTTGTCTTCTCACCCCAAGATACAGCTAGGGAGGGAGCTGCTGTGTTGTAGCCGAGAGACTGATTGCACTGAGGTATTTCACTGGAAAAGATCTATGTTTGAACAAAAATGTTACAAACAAAAAGGTTACATACCTTTAGTAACACGAAACAGCCAAAATGTCTTGGTCTGGGTTATTTCCTCCTCTATTACTTAATACCACCTTCCTTTCAAAATTTTATAAAATGTCTTTTGAGCTTTATTTCGGCTACAGTTATGAGACTGAAGCGGGGGGCTGGAGCGCCAGTGCAGTGGGCTGGGAAGGAGCTGGCCAGGCTGGAGCCTCAGGCGGAGCCTGGTGAAGCCCCTGCGAGGACCCAGGCTTTGCTGTGAGCGTTACCTGCACCGAGTTAACCTGCAAAGTACCGGCGCTGTAAACGGCTGCGCTGGTTTCTGCCAGCCGACCTGCGTGCTTGCAGCTGCCCGCTGGCATTAATGCCGGCGTTTGCAAGGAATGTGAGTTCTTTTGCATTCTGCCCCAGCACCTGGGACTTTGTTTACTTTGTATCTCGCCCAAATCTTTAACTTTTGTTGTTGTTGCTCTTTGTAGTTTAATTTCAGATCCCTTTGAGGCCACCTCCTGTCACTAATGTTCTGTGTGGACACACAGTCGTGTCCTGGGCCAGCTGTGGTTCCTGCACGGCTCTGTCATAACATCCTTGTCACAAACTGAACCGGTTCTACCACTGCATGTTGGCCATTTCAGTTGTTATTTTCAGAAAAAAAAAAAAAAAAAAACTATTTCAGTTTTTCATTTCCCGCTTCTAGTCTGAAGGTGTTCATACCTTTCTGTTCAAAATACAAAATTGTCTTTCAATTTAAAAAGCTCTTTCCCTGCCCTTTGCAAACTCTCCAGAGGACTTGTGCCAACATGGCTTCTCTCACTTTTTTAACAGCCTAAAGGGTCTGTTCTCTTCCGTGCAGGAATGCTGTCTTCTGGATTTGTTCTGGTTTCACTCGACTGTGCTTGAGCTTGAGCTGAGCTTGGATCAGGTGGGAGGGTACACGATATTCCAGCAAGGTTCAGCACAGCAGCGTCCGTCCTTGCTTATCTTTAGTGGTGTCTCACCTGGGCTGTCCTGGGGTTGCCTTGGCCTCACTCTGCCAAAACTGTCATTCCAAAGTGGAACGGGCTTCCCAGGCTTTCTTCTGTCCTGTTCCTGTTGCTGGTGATCTTCCGTTTCACACCAGAAATTCTCACTGATCCTGTCCCAAGTTGTACTAGGATAAGAAGAGCAAGAGCCACAACCCCATCTAACCACTAGGCAGGGGGTTATTTTTAATGTAGTGTGCCCAGACACATCTGATTTGGTGTAACTGGATTAAAGGTTTAGACCTGCAGCTTTTGGAGTGTTTCTCTTATTGGGCCTAATGTGATTAGAGGGCAGATGTGCCAACGTAAAGCTTGTGGAAATGGGATCGAATCGCCTGTGGCTGTTGCAGACCTTTGCCTGGTTATAGCTCTTGTACCATCTAACACGATTTCTCTGTTAAACATGTTCCCAATAAAATGCATGACTGTCAATTAAGAGAAATATTATGCTCTGGTCCTTTTGTATATGCAATTTAAAATGGGGCTGGAGATATTTTTGCCTCTTGGATGACTGTTTTTGAGATTATTTTTCCCCGCTTCCATCTAAATGTTCCTTTGTACTGAGGCGACATTGAGGGAGTTGCAGCAATGTGATAATGCAGAGCTTAGTGGGATGCACCTCCTTTAAATTCGCTTGCTCACTTTGCTGTCGCCTGTGTCATCGGAGTGCAGGATGTTGAGGCTGCTCCAAATGCAGTAGTACTCAGCATCCTGCTAGAATAGTGTTTTCTCTTGTAATTGCAGTAGTGAAACATCTTCTCATTTGAAAGTGCTTCTTACATATTTTTTCGCTCTGTTTTTTTTTTCCAGGGTCCTAGTTTTCTACGGGCTTTTTTGGATATTCCTATAGCAAAGGTGTCTCTTGATCACCACATGATGAACAGCTCCATGTCACCAAGCTTACATCCTCCTGAGCATCACCATTCTACAGCAGCCCCAGGGCATGATCATGGAAGTGGGATGATGATGATGGTAAGTGTAAAAGTCAGCATTAACCAGAGCTTTTCCTTGTCTGTAGTTCAGAGCAACTTGTCATCTTGGGGACAGTTCCCTTCAGAAGGGCAAACCAAACTTTGCTTTGGGAGGCATGTGTTGATCCTGTTAAAACCCATCACCGTGGCTCTTCCAACGTCAAAAGAGGGGACAAGGCAATAAGCAACATGAAATACGTTCCAGAGTGAGGAATCTTAGGGCAAAATGATCTTCTCTGGTAAAAACCTTTCTAACAAGCTAAAAGCAGATATGCAAAGCGAGCATTTCTGAGAGGATTTTATGAGCTGCTTGCTGTGGTAGCTACTCAGCATTCATTTAAGCTACAGAATGAAAGGAGCTGTAATTTTCCTGTAAGAAATAGAGATGGCCAGAGCTCTCTTGCACAGTTAGCAAAAGCCTTGCCTGGCGCTGAGGGAAGTGTGCACTGTAATGGATGGATTGTGCTGACCTGCAGGCAAGTAACCTCTGTGCCTTCCTCTTCCTGAGCTTAATTAGGCCGCGCTAGGTTTGGGGGCAAAGCGCTGCCGGGCTCGGTGCTGCCTTGGCATTCCGGGCGTGTTGGACCTGTGTCCTGCTGTTCTAGCTGGCTTTGATTTAAACGAGTTCGGACTTGTGCTCACGGGCACCTCCGAAGCCTTGCAGAGATGCTGGCCAGAGTTTCCATGGATCCAGCTGTAGGATCTGTGTTATTGTGCACAGCCAGCTCTAGGAATGACTTTTTCAGCTTTTTCTTCCCTTTCTAAATACTTTGGAGTGGGTTTTGGATTATTAAAACATAACTCTTTATGTTTAAACTTTGAAGGGAGGGGGAGGGAGCGTGTGTTTCAATTTAAAATGAAAATGTACTCAGGAATATATTTTGAAAAACTTCAAGTTTGCCTGCTAGGCACGTCCCTGAAAAAGAAAAAGAAAAAAAAAAAAAACCAAAAAAGGAAAAGAAGCAAAATGTAATGCAAGCAGTGTCAAGGTAGGAGAGGAGAGGAGAGGATTAGAGCATCCGTCCCTTTCAGGAACATTGCCAGCAGAGCCCAGTGGTGCTATTGGAACTTGCAGCCCATTTTTTTTCCTCATAGTACTTCTAAAAGAGTTTCAAGAGCTCCTCATGAAGGTCTTCAGATAGTCTGACTGTTAAGTGTTGATGGTGTCTGGTCCGTTCTTTTTCTTATGAATGGCCTTTCTTTACAAATGCCAAGTGCATTCTTATGGATAGTGAAATTGGTCATAACTCTGATCTTCAGGAAAAAAAAAAAAAAGCCCTGATTAAACAGTCAGAGAAGATCAAACAGAAGTTCCTCTAGCTTACCAAGTGCTTTGCATGCAAAAACATTGTAAGTAACTGTGCTGAGGACATACTAAACAACGGCCACGTATTCAGCTGGATGGGAAGATTATATGAACTCCAGCTTGCCTGAGATCCTGGCTCTCTCCTCGTGCTGGGGCATTCACTGTGCAGGTCACCCAGGTAAAGCTCTCGTCCTGCAGCAGTACTTAGTTATTATACTGGACTCTTCTTTTCCCATAGAAAATTCAGAAATTCTGTAAGGAGACAGTAGTCTGCTGGCACGGGACAGGAGAGAGCGGGAGAATTCAGCTCAACCAGCCCAAGTCTGGATGAGCTCACATGAGGTCAGGGGGAGGGAGGCTCCAGCACCCCAGCCCATGAGTAGCCATGGGGTGGCAGGGATGAAATCCACGGGGCCATCCCTGACTTCTTCTGGTGCTGGGGGGCAAGGAGAAGCCCCTTCTCCATAGCGGGTACTTGCTTTGAAGGAAAGTGCCTTCTGCCCAGGGGAACTGCCTTAAAAGAGCTGCCCGCTGGTTCTGGAAATGGGAGCATCCTGGGCCATGCCTGGCTTGCATCTGTTACACTGGGTTTCTTGAGGAATTTCTTTATGGTGACCAGATGAAACGACCTTACTTCAAATTCTTGTTATAACGCAACATAACACAACAGCCTTTCCTAAATCCTGAGAATGAGCCGTTGAGGCTCGTCCCGATGTGCTTTGTCTTGGCAGGCGATGACTTTCCACTTCAGCTATGAGAATGTGCCGCTGCTCTTCTCTGGACTTACGATCAATTCTCCTGGAGGTTAGTATAACTACCTCGTCCAATGCAAACAGAAAGTTTGCAAAGGATGAACACTGCTGCAATTACCCTGCTCTAGAAGTTTGTTTATGACCTATAAAAAGAGAGATAAAAAATATCTAGGCACAATGTGGTTAACCTGTTTTTACACTGCATCTGTGGAGTGAAAGAAAAGGGAAGGTGTTCATTTAGTTCCAGAATTTGGCTGGTCATATTAGAAAAAATAGTCATAGGTTTCACTCCACAAACTCCATACTTAATTCACATTTACGTATGTGTAAGTGTGCATACAGTGCCCAGCTACAGCCTGTGCAGTATGACATAGTTTTTGAATCACCCCCTGTCTCTCTGCTATGTTTTGAAGCAAATGTCTCATGTTGGGCAAATTCAAAAACATTTCCTCTTTTGTCAGAAATGGCTGGTGCTTTTGTGGCTGTGTTCTTCCTAGCCATGTTTTATGAAGGCCTAAAAATTGCACGAGAGTGTCTGCTCCGTAAATCCCAGGTCAGCATTCGCTACAACTCTATGCCAGTGCCAGGTCCAAATGGCACCATCTTGATGGAGACACATAAAACTGTTGGGTAAGAACTTCCCTTTCTTCTAAGACAAGTTTCTTCAGCAGCAGTGAATGGCAACGGGTGGGACAGAAAAAAAAAATCTTTATGCAGTCTAACTCTGCAAAGTTATTAACTCCAGATATGGGCATTAGTTGAGCACGGGGAATTCTAATGTCTTTGCTTGAATCATTTGGCTGTGCTTTAGCATGGGAGGGAAAATGCTGGGTGTTAAATGAGCTCACTTTTTCAGGAGAGGTAAAGAATACATTGGGGAGTTCCTGGGAGCAGAATTGGGGTGGGATATCCAGCAGTGCTGACAGAAAATGCTGAGGATCCTTCTGTGAGCAGCAAGTTAAACCTCTGCTTGCAAAACAAGTCATCCTGCGTATATATAGAACAGGGATAAGAAAAACTTGAGGAAATCTTGCTCAGCTAAACAGTTTTGTCCTCCCAGTGAACACTGTATTTCCTTTCTTTCAATCAGCTTTGTCAGGAAAACCATAGTTGTGAGTGACATGCATGCAAAAGGCTATGCAGGCACCTCCAGCCTTCTTTATCCCCTCATATTTCATGCCCACCTTGGCTTCCCATCAGCTTATGGACTAAGGTTGCTCTGCATTTTCCCTTCCATGTCTCGTGGACGCTGACTGCTCTCTGTTTCTGTGTTCTCAGCCAGCAGATGCTGAGCTTCCCTCACCTCCTGCAGACCATACTACATATCATCCAGGTCGTGGTCAGTTACTTCCTCATGCTGATCTTCATGACGTACAATGGCTACCTCTGCATCGCCGTGGCAGCAGGGGCTGGCATGGGTTATTTCTTCTTCAGCTGGAAAAAGGCAGTTGTTGTGGATATCACTGAGCACTGCCATTAATACCGGGTGCTGCCCAGGAGCCTCTCCACCTCTGCTCTCTTGAAACGCAGCCACCTGAGGACTGGATCATTCCTAAGCTGAAACAATAGAATCAATCCAAGTTCACCACAATTCCTGGTTGTGTTGGAGGGAAGTGAGGAGCTGGGGATGCTTCTCCCTCAGGCTGCAGGCTGGCGGCTGGGCTGACTCTGGAGGATCCCATGGTAGCCATTCTTGGCTAGGATTTGCTTTATTCTTAGATTAAGCCGTGATTGAAATTAGTTGGTTGACAGAAATATAGAGGTTATTCCTTTTTTAAAAACAAAACCTTTTTTTTTATTATTATTTTTAAACTGTAAATGCTTATGACCTGTGAGGGTTTCATGAACAGAAGGTAAAGATGAAAGTTGCCAGGGGAGCCTGTGTGTGCAAATGGCTATTTTATTTTATTTTTTTTTTTAAGTGTACATGATGCCAGGGGCAGAGATCTCCTGGCACTGTGGCTTTTGGGGCCAGAGGTGCCTTCTGATTCAGTTCTGGGAATGGAGTTCCCCAAGTGCAGCTGCTGGGAAGAGCTGCTGCTGCACCAGAGACAGGCCCAGCTCTGTCCTGGCACGTGAGCCCTGCACACCCCAGTGTCCTCCAGGCCTAGCGCCATGTGGGGAGAGTTGTTAGTCCCCAATGCAACATTATTCAGCTTTAAGTGCTAACATTGCAGCGTGGCTGCTTTCACTACCTGATCATGGAAATGGACTGAGTAGGTGCAGGACAATGACTGCATATTCATAGGGCAAAAAAAAATATTTAAAATAACCATTGAATCCCCTGTGACTTCATGTTGAATTTCACCTGGATGGATTTAGAGCTAGACTCTCAGTTTACTAAAACTCATTCTGTAAAAGACACAAGGCCTAAATAATATTTGTGTGCCGCTTAGAGGTTAAAATATGTGAAGAGGGCATTCCTTAATTGAGATGAAGGAAATAAAACTACTGTGTATCTGTGAAGGGGAGATTTGGGGAAGAGAAGAAAGCAGCCTTTGATTTGATGTTCTCAGGTGGAATTTGGAGCAGTTTGGGTTGATATAAAAAAAGGAATAATTGTGACCCAAGTGACTCCTCTTTGTCTTAATAATCGTGCTGTGACCTTGCTACCTTACTGAGGTGCAGAGTTGTCACTTTCGGTGGCAGAAAAGTCCAGTAGCTCAGTAGAAAAACTTCCCGTTCAGGGCTATGAGATCTGCAGATTTAACAGGCAAGAAAGGATTGCTCCCAGGATGGGTGTTGCCCGGAAAACACTTCAGGTTTTCTAGGAGAGTTTTGGTTTGGCACTTTGTTATTAAACTGCTTCCTGGTGTAGCGAAGGCTGCGCGATGCCGAGCAGGGCTTGGCCTCTGCCCAGGACGCTGCCTTCATGGCTTCCTCGTGAAGGGAGTTATGTTTCTTTAGCCTGCAAGCTTTAAAGGGCAAGGCCTGGCCCTGTGCATGCAGGTTCTGGTGCTGCTGCTGCTTCTAAGCCCACCCGCAGCCTGCCACCCTTTTTGAAAAGCAAGAGCAAATCTCTGATTGCCACTGCCAGGCCTCTTGCCAGGATCTTGTACTGCACCTGCAAAGCTCAACCTTTGTGCAGGTGATACCGGGCATGAAAACAGGACAGCTTTCTCCTCGGTTCTGTAGTAAATCCACATGTGAATGGAAGTAGCACGGCTACTTTGATGGAAAGGTTCTGGCTGCACCTGACAAAAGAGATAGGAAAAGCTCTTCCTTCCCCAGTCTGGTCTGCAAAGGGAGTGAGTGACACTATAGAAAGACATTTGCAGTAGTCTGGAAGACCCTACAGAGGACATCTCCAGGCGCCAGGGTGGAAAACGGGGCCCTTCCAGTCCCTGTGAGAGCGGGAGGAAATCTCGAGGCTTGTTAGTGGAAACCAGCAGCTGTTAACTGCTCAAGTTGCTTGTGCTTTGGAAGCTTCGCACTTAATCTCTGAAGGAGTCTGCAGCTGATAAATGCTCTGGCTGGTTTATCTGACTGGTCTTGAGCAAACTGGAGTCATTACCATTATAGGGATGTCTGATTACAGGGTACAGTCACTTGTGGCTTCATATGCTCACACTAATAACTGTCTATACCTCTAGACTTGCTAGATCTTCCTCTAAAGTAACACCTGGGCTTGGCCTGATCTTCCTGCTGCCATGGGAACTTTTTAGCCACCTTTGCTTTTGTATTCAAATGACCAGATTTGCACTCGTGTCAGAGAGGGGTGATTGGGGATTATGCAGTAGTGGCTCCTCTGATAGAAACTCAGTTCATGCATTAGCTTCTCTGCCTCATTCTGGATGCAGCATCTAGTGCCTCCAAATTGTTAGCAACGTGAGGATGAGCACTTGAGCCTTCAGAGGGCTCATCCCCGTTTCACACTCTTACAGAAGAGGGCACTAAGCTTTGCTCGTGGGGTGCGGAGAGGGAAGTGGCACTGACTTAGCAGTGCTCTCCTGGGGAGCAGGAAGCCGGGCACAAGACTCCAAAGATCCTAGCCTGGGCCGCAGCGTCTTGCAGCAGCTGGTGGGAATGATGATCTGAGCGTTGGGCAGTTCTGGAGTTGTCCAGTCCCTTGGGAGTCCAGGCTGGAGTCTGGGGAGAAGGGCCCAGGGAAATGTGTGAGGATGGTTGAGAAGAAGGTACACTTGAAGAACAAGCTCTCTGCCACAGGGCCGGTGTTTCCTCACAGTTGGCTGTAGCTGTGCTCACTGGGCACATCGTGGAGAAGGGCTGTGTCCTCTGTGCTTCAGAGTTTGCCAAAATAGCGAGGTACGACTGAAAAATGGATGTCTCTAGTTCCTGGCTGCCCGCCAGCTGCTTTGGCCACGCAGTTGCCGTTACTTGTTGACAATCCAGAGAAGTCACCTACCTCCGTGTGTCACAGCCTCCCTCTGCTGCACCGCAGGCTGCTGGGCTCTTGGCCCAGGTTGCTCCTTGCTTTGCCAGGCTCTGGGCAAAACGTGGCCTCCTGGTGACTCGGGATCACTGCCCTGGCTGCTGGTGCTGCAGGCCCAGCCACTCTGATGTCTGTAGTTGAGGTAGACCTGATGTTAATGCCAAACATGCATTAAATAGCGCTCAGAGGGAGGGCAGGACTCGAACGTTACTACACTCGAGGAAATAAATTAATGCATCGATACCTATGTAGCAAGCTTGTGATGTCCTGTACCTGTCGTCTCTGACTGTGCCTCTGGATTACCCCCTTGGAAGACGCGCACAAGAGCCCCAGGCCATGTTCAGCGCCTGGCTCTTGTTTTTCACCCGCCTCCTGAGTGCCTTTCAGTTCATCTGAAGCCAGTCCCAACAGATCCAGCAGGATGTATAGTTTTGTTTACAGCGGACCATCACTTTTGTTTTCACTAGTGCTCTTTGTGGAGGTAACTTGCCTGATGTTACTGTGAATATTGAGAATCCCCTGTAAATAATTAGCCAATAAAATAGATTGCATTTTACTGTGGCATATGAGTGTTTCGGAAATAACTCTCAAAGCAGCGACTGCAGCTGAAGAGTCTAGCAGCTTTCACTGAAACATTCAGCAAACAGCTCCAAGAGCAAGTGCCTGGTTTTAATAACTGGACAACAGTAGCTGGGCAGCTCTGGTGGGGTCTTCTGCAGTCCCTGGTCTCTTGCAGTGCCCTCCTGCGCCTGTCACGTTGGTGTCTGGGGTGTAAGTGCCACCCGCCTGCGGCTGGGGACGGAGCAGCAGCAGCTTCTGGGCCCGTGAGCGATAACCCAGAGGCTACTGGAAGGGGAACACTGGAAATTACTAACGTAGAAGTAGCTGTTTGTTTTAGTCTACTTAAACTTTTCTGAGTTTGGGGAAAGGTGAGATGGAAAGAAGACCTAGTGCCTCCCAGATCTGTTTTCCACTACCCAGGGTGAAGCCAAAGGACACAAATTTGGGGGGAGATGTAGTCATAAACCCACGTTGTTATGGGAGACATCTATACGCAGCAAGGAAGACCAAAGCTGTCCTTCCCAGCATTTTATTCCCGTTTGTGTTCACCTACACAAGAAAAAAGGGGTTAGGTTGGTTTTCTTTCTGAAACCTCTTTCTGTTGCTCCTAAGATGTCAGATTTAGGGCACACTGGGAATGTTTGCCTGGCAGAGTGATCCCCCATAATTTCATGTGCTGCAAGATGGCAGAACCAGATCTGCTCTAGTCCACTAGACTCCACTAGACTTGTGACTCCATCCACTCTGAAGAGAAGACTGGAAGAGATGCAACTTCCATGCATTTCTCCAGCCTGTCCCGAAATCGGATGCATCACACAAGGCTGTAGCACGAAGTCAAGTCTGGAGCTCAATGGTCTGAAAACATAACTCACGGACAAAATTGTTTCTTACATTAGCTAATCTAGTGCTAATTTTTTTTTGCATATGCCCAGGGCCATGATCAGTAACTGTGAGGTGGGTACAGCCACTTCAAGGGGATTATGCTCAAAGTTTGATTTTAGGAACACGTAAGGCAGTGTTAGTTGAGCTGTGGGCTGAAATCAGAAGGAATTGGAGTTGCTTCACCAAAATCAGCTGCCTAAAGGGGTGCAGCCTTCTTTTGTGCTGGAAAGGAGGAGTAACATGTCAGCATGGCCTTTTTTTTTTTTTCCCCCCTTCAAATGAGAAATTCAATTAGACATGGAGGAGAAAATAAGCAAAAAAAAAGTCACAGCAACAGAGATGAATGTTTTTTGAGGATCCAGAGATTTGAGTCAGAATTGAGGCTGCAGGGAGTTGATCTCTGAAAAGGGAGAAAGGCAGCGGGGTTGCTGAATTAGAGGCGAGCATTTCCCCGAAGGAGGAACAGCAGCAGCCAGAAGGGGTGCAAATGTGAGCAAGTAAAACGTCAAAACTAAAACCTCAGAGATTACAGCATGAACTGAATTCTGCCCTGGGTTGTGCTGCTGGTCTCAGGTGGGCGATGGGTATTTGTGTTGCCAATAACTGTCCCCGAGCAGTCGTTGGCGCACTTCATGCTCAATAAAAAAAACTTCCCCCTTGCCCTACTCCTACCCAAACCTACAACGAAACAGAAGAGAAGCTGAGGGTCTCACATACCCTCAACACCCCCGCACAACCTCCCAGGCTGTTTCTCTCTTTCCAACACTTACAGTCCCCATGTCTCTTTTTTAATGTGATCAATATTATCACCGAAGTGGGTCATCCCGAACCTGTGCGTGTTTCGGGTGTAGCTCCGTACTGCTCAGCTTTGCCACATTCAGGCTTCCGCCAGGTTTCTGCAGCTGACGCTCCTAACAGCACAGGGAGAAACGCTGCAGTGGCCACATGCGCACGTAGCTCTCCGCGAGCACCGCGTCAAGAGTCGCACCTTGTGCACTTTAATTCATGGGGCCAGGCTTCGGGAGCGCTGCCAAATTCACAGGGCCAAAGGTCCCACAGCTCAGTCTTCAGTACTGTATAAAAAAAGATTGCCAAGGGATGTGAATGCAGGACAGCCTGGGAATAAACTCCAGACTGAAGCAGGTCAGCAGCAGGGCCGGGCTGGTGAACAAGCAGCAGGGAGAGTAACAGGCTGTGGAACATCCTGCCAGGGAGATGGCTGGAACTGTGTTGCTTGAAACATTGAAAATATTACTGGTTTCTGCACTAGAAGATGGTCAAAAACACGTTCTACAGAAGTAGGGAACCCTTTCCATTCCATCCCTAGGGTTTTTAAACACTGACAAACTGCTTCTTCAATTTTTTATTTTGCTGCCTTTCGGTCACCTGGTCACCCCAGACTCCTCTTCAGAGCTCTATTTTTTTCTTACTTTTTAAGTTTTGTACCCATCCAACTGACAGTGGTACCAATCTGGGTACTTGCTTGTGAGTCACTATTGGAAACGAATCCACGTTCCCTTTTTTCACACAACACCATCAGTAAGGAGATATTTGGGAAGTTTTGATCCCAGCGACAAACTCCTGCCACACAGCAGTGCGGCCAGAACGATGCACCCCCCAGCTCTGAATGGAAGGGAAGAAGTATAATGGGGAGGAAGAAAAAAAAAAAACTTAGAAACTATGGAATATTGTTCCAAATCCAAGTGCCCGGCATGTTCTGCTGCATTGAGCTCTGTGACCTTTTCCCTCCAGGAAACAAATCACATTGCAGCGGGGCCACTGGCTCTAGAGCAGCTCAACAGCCGCGTTTGGGACTAGTCTGTTTTAACAGCCCCGACGGCTCCTTTCCGGCCTTCTCGGAAGAGGACGGAGCAGCATCCGCGAGAGGCTTTGCCCACTGGACCCAGACCACCCAGCACCTTTATTCACCCGACCTGTAAAACGCCGCGTGGGTGCTGCCCGGCACCTCCTCCTCGGGGTGCCGCGTGCGTGTCCCTGTCCCGTGGCGCTGACGGCCTCAACGAGCGCATCCCGCTGCCTCCGTTTTTACCGTGCCCAGACGCGAAGCTCCCGCAGGCTCTCCGGGCAGTGGCTCCTCCTGCGCACTCCCGCTTCCTCGCCAGCCACGGAGCTCGCACGCTTTTAAAACAAGACATGTTTATTTAAAACACAGCGCTGGGCCCGGGGCGAGGAGATCGGCTGGGGCTTTAAAGCGACCGAGCGCAGCGGCCGCCGCCGCTAGAACTCGAAGGTGCCGAAGTGCGCGGCGCGGCCGCCCGCCTTGGGCTGCGGCTTGTAGCCGATGCGGTCGCTGATGAGCTGCTCCCGGCTCTTGTGCTCGGCGCCCAGCGCCACGGCGGCCTCCTCGCCGCCCGCCGCCGCCTCCGCCTCCTCGCGCTGCTTCTTGCGGCTCTGCGGGGCGAGGGCGCCGCGTCACGGA
>VZSV01000288.1:89360-105160 GCA_013398735.1 Nothocercus julius
AGGAGGGAAGCAGCGAGCGGGGCCTGAGCGACCCCAGCGACACCCGCGCCCTGGAGAGGGGCTGTGACCGGACGGAGGGTGTTTTGGGGAGGGGGGGGGAATCTTTGCAAAAATTAACTTTTTTAAACTAAAAATCCTGTTTTAACATCATCCTTTGGGCATAAAGTTGTTTCTTAGCGTTATTGTTAGGTCCCCTGCCAAGCAAGAGCATTGGGAGGTGGCGCTCAGCATCTCCGGCAGATCTGGAAGTTCTGTGAGGTCGGGGAGCGCTTCCCGCCAAAAGACTAAAAAGAAAGAGGGAGGAAGAGAGAGGGACTTGAGGACTGTGCGCAAGCGGCCGAGAGGATGGAGGAGAGGGAGCGGATGCACTTTGAGCAGCTGCAGAGCGCGCTGTTTAACTGCCTTCTTGCACTTGAAGCAGGGCCTTACTGTTCAAAATCCCCTCTCCTGTATCATTTCAGGGTTGTTTCCTGGTGTTTTTACTTTCTCATCCAGCCAAGGCACCCCTGGAATGTTTTCTTTTCAGCCAAACCGCAGCAGAGAAGTCTCTCAAACTCTGCTTCTGCTTTGCAGGCCACCAAGAGCAAGGCAACAGAGGAGGGCGATGCTCCTCCAGCCAAGAGAGCCCCCATCTTCTATGGCAGCTTGGAGGAGAAGGAGAGAGAGCGCCTGGCGAAGGGAGAGTCGGGTCTGCTGGGAAAAGAAGGGGTGAAAGCTGCGATTGAAGCCGGCAACATCAACATAAGCAGCGGTGAGTGCTCAAACCTGTCACCTTCTGTTTCTCACAGATTTTGGCAGATTCCCACGTCTCTCTGAGTTTGAGGCCAATTTAAAATCTAGCACGTGATGGTCTTGCCCAGCTGCTGTTTTTAACTTACGACTTTGTGCTTCAGGTGAGGTCTTTGATCTTGAAGACCATATGAGCGAGCGCCAAGCTGAGGTCCTAGCTGAGTTTGAGCGCCGCAAGCGAGCCCGGCAGATCAACGTTTCCACGGATGACTCGGAAGTGAAGGCGTGTTTGCGAGCCCTCGGGGAACCCATCACGCTCTTCGGAGAAGGGCCAGCAGAAAGGAGGGAGAGGTGCGGGGCCATCCGTGTCGCTGACAGCTCACGGTGCCATGTCTGCCCAATTCCTGAAATATTCCTTGTGCTTCAGGTGTAATGGGCACCTCTGGTCAGCGATGCTTCTTTCTGACCTAGCAAGAATTACAGAGGGTGGGTGGAAGAAGGGACACAACCATCAGTTGTCAGACTATCTGAGTGTGATCTGTTTCTTTTCAGATTACGAAATATCCTTTCAGTGGTTGGCACAGATGCCTTGAAAAAGAGTAGAAAAGATGACGACAGGTCTAAAAAATCCAAAGAAGAGGTAATATTTTCTCTTTTTTTTCTTTTTTTTTTTTTTGGTGCTGCTAGCTTTTAATGTGGCTGGAAATATGTTAAAAAAGTTTTTAGGTACCTTATGTAGATGGTCGCTGATGCAGCAGTGCTTCTGGTTTCATTCAGGCTGTGATGGTTGTGTCTTACTTACATGGAGAGAATTAAGTCTGGCTTGTGCTGCAGGCCGAATTCCATGTTGCATATGGCATACAAACCAAGAGACTGGTCAGCGGGGCTGTTATTTAGGAAGTCTTATATTTTTAACCATAGTTACACAAAATAACAAGTTCAGCCCCTTAAAACAGCTGCTTTAAGACATCAAGATTTAAGAGCAGATGCTGTGGTGGCAGTTGGGTACTAAGAGGAGGAGATGGGAATGGAAGGGCTCTATCATATTATTGATTTCTTTTGTTTTATACTTTTTCTTTAAGTATCAGCAAACCTGGTACCATGAAGGACCACGCAGTCTGAAGACAGCCAGGCTGTGGCTTGCTAACTATTCGCTCCCCAGGTAAGGAATAAAATTAGAGCTCGTGTTCTTGGTAACTGTACTGGCATTAGCACAGCTTTAGGAAAAGCAGAGGAAAGGGCAGCTTTCAGTAGAAAGCCAGGGCAACGCAGGGACTCCAATTTTGCTTTGCACAGGGCAGTGAAGCGGCTGGAAGAAGCCCGGCTGCTCAAGGAGATTCCAGAGGCAACCAGAACATCGCAGAGACAGGAGCTGCACAAATCCCTGCGGGTAGGTTTAGCAAATAGCAGCTGTACAGAAGGACATCATAGTATTTTCTGTCTGTGCCTGTCATCTGTTGCAAAGCTCTGCTTTTTCTTCCTGTGGTATGCATAAAACATGTCACCTTCCTGTTCAGTGATTCAGAGACCTGCTTTAATTGTCACCCCTGTGTGGAAAGACATCCCCACACTGCCTGATTGCTCCCCTGTGAGGCTACAGATGTTGTTCCCCAAATTTTTTATGGATTTTAGTTGACGAGGACTGCTCAGTTCCCTCGTCCTGTACTGTGGGCACTGTTGTGTGAGACCAAGGGATGTGGTACTGGCAATGATGTTTTAGAATGACTCTAAGGGCAGCTCCTCCCTTTGTGTAAGTGACTTTCCAAAGACCTCTGTTTCTTCCTCGGTATATCTACTTACTTCATCTTGCTATTTGGGCAAGGCTTTTTCTACTTATTTGTCCTTGATTTTGCATTTGTTTTCAGTCCTTGAACAACTTCTGCAGTCAGATTGGAGATGATCGCCCACTGTCCTACTGCCATTTCAGTCCCAATTCCAAATTCCTTGCTACTGCCTGCTGGTAAGTGTTCCTTTAAAGCCCTTGCTTTAGAAAGAAGGGGGAACACAACAGGAGTGAAGGAGAGGGATGTTAGTTTGATCTGTTCCCTGAGGTTGTTTGTGTCTGCACTGACTCACTGTATTTCTCATGTTCAACAGGAGCGGGCTGTGCAAGCTCTGGTCTGTGCCCGACTGCAACCTCGTTCACACCTTACGAGGTAGAGAGACTTTCACCAAAACGGTTTGCTTGGTTCTTTTGTCCTTCTCTGGGCTGAATTCTGTGGTGTTTTGTGACTCAGATTTTATTCTGACAAGAGCGTAACTCAGACTTATGTGGTGTGGGGGGGGTGTCATGTAATCCAGAAGAAGTCCTGGCCTTTCTCTTTGAGATGAGAAAAGACCTAAACTTGTTCTCTGTTTCTGAATGATGCTTTTCAGTTTGGTTTGTTTCAAAACCTGGTTTAGTTGTTTTAAATCAGATACTAACATGTCTGGCCACCTCACTTGAGAACAACAGTGAATTTCCTTGCACAGTGATCATAACTTTGACTAAGTAGAAGTATGAGAGAAAATCTCTTGATTCATTCATGTAATTTTTCATCTCTGTTTGGAGAACTACGAGCCTTGACTTTTGTCAACATTACTGGATGCTCCTGGATTTGCAGTTTAGCCCTTTGCACTATGGATGTGCTGCGGAAGTGCTGCTTTTCTACTCTTTTTTTCTGATGAGTTGACCAAGATCTCCTCGCGAATGGTAATTTTTTACTCTTTCTTTTGAGGACATAACACCAACGTCGGAGCAATAGTATTCCACCCCAAAGCCACCATCTCCGTAGACAAGAAAGATGTTAACTTGGCCTCCTGTGCAGCCGATGGTTCTGTCAAACTTTGGAGCCTTGAAAGGTCAGGCTGATACTGGGCAAGTGCTGCTGCCGCACTGTTGCTTGGGGGGCTTATTTCAGACATCATATGCTTGTCATCCTCCTGCAAATGCAACATCTTGTAGCTATACCCAAGCAGTTCCTCATCCTGTAATAAATGGAGTGGCTCTATGTCGCTGCATGGGGCTACGTGGTTTTTGAAGACAGGCAGCACTTACCTACAGCCTGAGAAGAAGACCGTAGCATAGATACCAGTTTTAGCACCTGCAGGTTTGAAAAGCAGAGCCTTGCAATAGGCCTGGGGAAGCTCTGAGATGCTCTGTGTCCAATTGTGAGCCCAGACCTGTTGTTTCTACAGTGTTTGGCTTGGGAGAAGCAGACCCATGCCAAGAGACGGGTGCTTAATGCTCTCCTGTGATCAAGTCTCCTTCATTGGCCAGTTAGAAGCTCTAGATGCTGCTCAGATTTTCTACTAAAGCTGTCGAGCTGCTGCCTGCCCTGGGTACAGCCTTGAGAATAGCAGGGTTTGCTGTAGTTGGGGCTGTGCTCTGTGGAATCGCAGTGAAGCTGCCCGCTCTGCGGGCTGCATTTTGTTTCTGCTGTTGAACAAAGTGGTGCCTGGGGTTCCTGACGCAGGGCAGGGCGCCTTCCTGCGAGGCACTTTCTGCAGCGGAGATGTTGCTGCACGGAGCTCACAGACAGGTGATGATGATATCGCTGGGCTATTGATGTTCAGGAGGCCTGAAAATATCAAGGGCCTTGTTAATTTTCTGAATGTGATTATCCCAGGAGAGCTTTGTAACTGAGGTCGAAAGTATGGATAAATGAGCTTCCTGTAGAGCATTAGCTATGTGAACAAAAGACAGTATCAGATACCCTTCCACGTCAAAAATTTTGGCTATTTACCAAATTAATATCAAATTAAATACCAAAAATTTGGTATTTACCAAAGTAAAACAGCTGTTTTACTGTGATTATAGTGACTGCAAAAGCCTGGCTAGCACCAGGCACCCTAGGCAGTGTCAAATGACTTGATTTCTGTTTTTCAGTGATGAACCCGTGGCAGATATCGAAGGTCACACCATGAGGGTGGCACGTGTGATGTGGCACCCATCTGGAAGGTTCCTGGGCACTACCTGGTATGCAGATTGGGTTATTTGCTTTAAGACATTACCATTAGCTGTGTAGCTGATAAAGTGATGGGCATCACTGCCTGTCTGCGAGGGAGTCCAACATGGGCAACAGTTTAACCTGGTCTGGGCCATTGCGATGTGTGTGTGTGTGTGTGTGTGTGTTTGTTTATTTTAAGGCAAGGCTTTGCATTTCCTGTATTTTTCCTTGTTTCCCTATGGACGGGCTCATTCCTGGCCATGTCTTCCTGCGTAGCACACCAAGTTTTGGACCAGCCTGTGTAAATCTGTTGACAGCTGTTACACGTGTGCCCAATTCAAACAGGCTTGTAAGGCTAGATTGAGGATCCAGAAGACTGCATTTAGTTGGATAAATGCTTTGTTTTTGCAGCTATGATCACTCATGGCGCCTGTGGGACTTGGAAGCTCAGGAAGAGATCCTACATCAGGAGGGACATAGCAAAGGGGTCTATGATATCGCCTTTCACACGGATGGGTCTCTTGCTGGGACCGGGTAAGTCCGTTTTGTCTGAAGGCCGCACAGGAGACATTACCAGGATTTGTTGTGGGCTGCCTCGAGTGCCCCAGTGATTCTGGTGCGGGGTCGAGCGTATTCTGACAGTTGCTGGAGTGGGTGATGGGTAGATTCTTTTTTCCACAGCGGACTGGATGCTTTTGGTCGGATATGGGACTTGCGCACAGGACGCTGCATCATGTTTCTAGAAGGCCACCTGAAGGAGATCTATGGTGTTAACTTCTCCCCAAATGGGTAAGAAAGGAGTTGTGTGGTTTATGTGGAAACTCTGAATACAAACCCCATCTTCCATGACTATGGCCTTTCTTGACTCTTTTGGCAGATACCATGTTGCAACTGGCAGTGGTGACAATACTTGCAAAGTGTGGGACCTCCGTCAGAGGAGGTGCATCTACACCATTCCTGCCCATCAGAACCTGGTGACAGGGGTGAAGTTTGAACGTAAGCATCTCCTGCCCTGTGTTCGTTATCACTGCGTTTCCCGAGCTGAGATGGCAGGAACTGGGCAGTACCTGTGATAATCTATAGCATCTATAGCATTGATACTCGTGGGGATAACTGGAGTGCATCTTTGGGGCAAGAGGATTTGTTCTTGCTTAACAATAGAGGATTTTTCACTTTTTTTTATTTGTAAGTCTTACTTTTCCCTTTTTCTCATCTTCAATTGCAGCCAATCATGGAAACTTCCTGCTCACAGGTGCTTATGATAACACGGCAAAGATCTGGACTCACCCTGGCTGGTCTCCTTTGAAAACACTGGCCGGCCACGAGGGGAAGGTCATGGGCCTGGATATCTCCCTCGATGGCCAGCTGATAGCGACATGTTCGTATGACAGAACCTTCAAGCTGTGGACAGCAGAATAGCTCAGAGTTGCTGATGAACTGGAACTGAGATGATAACAGTATTGAACTTGGACATTCTGACATTTGGGCTTTTCTATATTAAAGGAAAAAAAGGAATCTGCTGTTGCAGGTGCATTATGGTGGTTGTAGTCACTGCCTTGTCTTGGTTTCGCAGTTGAGATGGTTTTGAAACTTGTGTTTTCCAGGGCTTGGGTGGAATCAAAGTCTGGATGAGTGTCTCATGCTTTTTAGAACCTTTTTACACTCTAGACACTGCTTTTCTGTTGTAGTTTGGAGATGAATCATCTACCCCGTGTATCATCTTGTCTGCATCAACATGTCTCTAAGCCAGACTCACGGATCTTCTCCAGTTGGTTTTAAACACCTGTAGATAGCTGTGTAACTCTTCAAGTACAGCACATTGTATAGCCACTAGTACCATCCTTCCTGCCTTCCCAGGAGCCTTGGGTAGAAGTCTGTGGCTGCAAACTTGATGATGGCTGTCAGAGTTAGTGGAAAATGGTGCCTTCTTCCTCCTACATCTGTAAAGTTCTACATCTGTAAAATTGGTCTTTGAATGTGGAAGTCTGTATCCCCTTCGTGTTTGCTCACAGTAGAATTTAAACTTTTTTTTTTTTTTTTTTTTTTAATTTTCCATGCAGTATCCCAGGCTATCTCATACCCTAACTCCTTGAGCTGTCTTGAGAATTAGGTAATTAGGTGTTTCAAGTTCATGCAGGTATTGACTAAGGATGTTGCTGTGTCTCATCTGAGTTAATGCAGAGCAGCCTATTTCACTGTAAGATTTTCTTGTTCTAGTTTGCACTGTGGGGAGCTTTTGTTTAAATTTTAAATTGAAGTTTTGCAAATGTGATGTTTTAGAAAATCAAAACTGTTTTGAATATGCACCCTATCTTCCTGGTTTGATTAAGGGGCAGAGCCATTACAGGTACTTCACAATAGACACACTTTGATTTCACTGTCTGCTCTATCTACCTGCCTGCCTGCTGAGAAGCCAGACCCCCACTAACTAAGCTGGAGCCTGAGAGCTGCTGTTTCACCTGTCTGAGGCATGAGGGGCTTTTTGGCTCTCCGGAGGCTGCTCTCGCAGTCTCATGATTCCCTGTGTCATCCATGTGTTGCTGAGGCTGCTTCCAAAACGCACCGCAGTGCGCAGGGCAGCAAGGCCTATGCAGGCAGGGGAGGTCCTGCTAGACAGAGCAGGTGGCTTGGGGCACTTGTCAGCAGGTTCCAGTCACAGGCCCACACTGGCCAAGCAGCCGCCCAGCAGCTCCCTGTGCTGTCCTGCATGTTACTGCCTGGCTCAGAAGATGAAATTCTTGCTGCTAATGAAACTTCTCCCACCTGCTCTGGGTGCGGTTACTCATGTTTTACCTGGGGTTTAAATAGCTGCTCCAGCACCTGCTCCAAGATGTCTCCTCCCAATAAATAGCAATTTTGTTAGAGCGGGGCAGGAGGGCCCTGAGCAGGGCTTGCCTCAGAACCACTGTTGGGGCACCACAGCTATCTCCCTCCCAAAACAACAACACGTGCAACCAGCCTGCCTGCTGTTTTGTAAGTAAAACACGCACAGCTGCTTCAAAAGTGAAAATTGTGCCCAAAGGCATCTACAATTTGGCTTTGCTTCTAAACAGTTGTAGTTGCTTTCCAGGTACTACAAAATGAGTAAGTCCTGGCTGCTCGGCCCCCGTTGCCGCTCTGCGAGTGCCGAAGCTGCTCCCAGTGGGCCAATCTGCCAGCAAGGCTGCCAAGCTCAAAACGCAGCCGCCTCCTCCAGCTCTAGGTCCGCGCGGCCGCTCAGCTGCAGTAAGCGAATTCCCCCGTGAAAACTGCCACAGAGCAGGGTGCCGGCGTCGCAGGAGGCCAGCGAGGCCAGCGGGCCGGCTCCGTCGAGGCCCAGGGTGGCCAGGCAGGCTGCGGGGGGAACAGGGATGGTGCTCAGGGCTGGCAGCTCTGGCTGCGCTGCTTTGCAGCTTGTGCAGAGCCCTGCCCTAGGAGCTATTTTGTTCCCCCTGTGAATTGCTTATGGTTTGGGAAAATGCTTCCTCAAGGGCAATGTTACGCTCAACATGTGTTTTTTGAGAATAATCCAAGAGGGAAACAGAAATCAAATTTCCAGAACCACCTAAGCCCTTCTTCATGGCTATTAATAGAGGTAATTCCTTCCTTGTTTCCCTTTAGTTTAGGGAGGATGTTCATCACCTCCAAATATCCTCTCTTGGAGAGGAACACAGCTGCTCTGGGGCAGATCTCCTCCATATCAACCCTGTGGCTGCATTCAAGTAAAACCCAGAGGCTAAGGCTCAGTCACTGTGGGGAGACAGAGACCAAGACAAGTGGCTGCAGCACCCACAGTGACACCCTTTCAGTGAGCAGCTCCCTCTCCTACCTCCGCTGTCCTGGTCCCAGATCTTCACTTTGCAGTCGTACGAGGCCGTGGCAACGACGGGGGCCGCAGCCAGGCTCCGGGGAAGGAAGACACACGAGGCTACAGTTTGGAGATGCCCTTTGTACTCGCGCACTTGGCTCCTCGTCTGCCTCAGGTCCCACAGCTGCAAGGCAATGGCGGCAGTTATTCCAGGTCACTTCCAGACTCCCATCACTGTCATGTGACAATGCGGAGCTGCTTTACAAAGAAAAGTTTGTTTGTTTTTTTTTGTTTAAAGTACACCCTGAGCAAGGGGACCCTTCCAGGCTTTCTGCAAGAACCTCACAATCCCTGATGCTGTCATGCCTGTGCTTTAATAAGGATGAACATCTGCTATTACACAAGACTCATTAAAGTGAGAGATGGGAAGAAGTGGAGGAGCTCAACCAGCAGCCTCAGGCCCAGCTGAAGATACCAGCATGAGCCAATCCCTCTGAGCAGTGATCTGTTGCATGGAAACATGCAACATGCTCTGTTTTCATGCCATGAAAATCAGAGAAGAGCAGAAAAAGCAGAAGAGAAAATGTGGCAATTGCTGCCCAGCAAACTCACGGTTGCTTCGCAGCCCTCTCCGGTGAAGCCGCCGCTGCCGCTGACACAGTAGCGCCCGTCCTGGCTCACGTCGCAGCACGTCTGAATGTGCCGCTTGCCCGGGAACGTATGTGCCACCTGCAGCTCCCGGCTATCCCAGATCCTGCAAGCGCAGGAGCGGGGAAGAAGGGCTCTGACACATCACTGCAACAACAGGCATGTTCCCATTTCCTAGGTCATGGCCATACTTTTTCTCTGTGATCTGTCAGCATATTCCCCTAGCTAGAACCCCTCCTTCCATGGCCACCGCTAAGACTTACCTGATCGTTTTATCCTCTGATGCCTGGACGACGTAAGGCTCCCCAGGAACCCAGCACAGATGTGTTACCTGCGGAGGGAAGGGATGATTGCCCAGGCTGACGTCTGCCTGCCATGCGGAACAGAGCTGCCCCGTCCTTGCTCTCCTTGTGCTGTGTACCGAGCAGGAAACATCAGATTGTTTTTTCTGTTTCCCATCGGTGCTGCTCCCTTACTGGGGCAAACAGGTTCAGTCCCACAAGGTTAGTGGGGTTATCAGCAGGTAAGGAGACACCAACACTGAACCAGAGCCTCAAGTTCACCTCTCCACAAGTGAGAGGTGCATGGATGCTTAGGCATCCATGCAACAGATCTGGGGCTTAGCGTAGTGCCAAGCTCAGGGCAAATCCTCTTTGTGCAGGTTTGCGTGCAAAATGACTGAGGAGGCAAAGTTGCCTCTATGGCTGAAGGGAACGAGTGGCTCCTACCAGATTCCTGGAGATAGCAGCTCTGCCCAGGCGCTCCCCGGTCTCTATGTCCCATTTGCAGATGGTGTTGTCTCGTGAACCTGTGCACAGGCGCAAGGCATCTGCAACCACAAGTTGATGTCCAGAAGTTGCACAGAAAAAATTAAAAAGAAATCACCGTTTGGGGGATAGGAGTCACTTACTCCTCACCTGGGCTCACGGCTAGTCCAGTAACAACCAGGTCGTGTCCTGGGAAGTGCTGCCTAGGTCCTGGAGTCCTGTGAAATTCCCACATCATCACAGTCTTGTCGCGGGATGCGCTGAAGACTCTGTTTGAGTCAGAAGCACAGGTGACCTGCCCAAGATGAGGTAGGAGATGTACCTCAGGCTTTTTGATGGAGCCAGTGGCACATGGGGAAGAAACAGCAGTCCTGCTGCCAGGCCAAAGCTCCAGACATGCACAAATGCGACCAGAGGAGAGCCCGACCTTCAAAAGGCACTTTTTGTTTTTACTTGTGGGTCAGGAATAGTTAAGGTTGGAATAACAGTGTTGAATTGGCCAGAACAGTTCTCTCTTGCCCTGAGCTCCATCTTCTCTTGAGGTGGTGAAAAAACTTCTGAACCCCATCACATTTCTCTAACGGGGATGAGCCAAAGGATTAATTCCTAAAGGAAGGGATTACTTTGAGACCACAACCCAGCCGCATGCTGTCCACAACCCTTAAACACCATCTCTCCTCCTGCTGCCTCCCATACGAACATGGGTCCTGGGGAGCAGCGCAGGTCGTGGTTCTTAAACCAACCTCAATGGGCCTACAATGAGACTGCTGGGACAGTTTCTAATCACTTCCTCTATGACCAGAGCTGTAGGTGAAAGAAGGGGTTAACCTGCTTTCCCCAGAGTGAGTGCAGAAACCAACTGAGCTCCCAGATCCCAGACTCCAGGAGCTCAGGAATACCTGCTGGACAGCTGTGCAGGCTGCGGGTGAGCTCTTGGCAGATGCTCACTCCGACAGACTAACTTATTTTTTAAACAGATCCTTTAATTGTTTGGCTCCTTTGGAGATTTTATATTAAGGGAAGTAAGTGGTGGTTGAGAGAGGTATTTTGACCTGTATTGCCTTTGCAAGAAAGCAGGATGGCAGCAAAGTCCCACTTCTGGAGCACTACGAGGTGAGAACTTGACTCCTCTCACCCCAGTCAGTGTCATGCTCAAAAGTTCTCCTCTCTCTCAGTTTTTTCCTGGGTAATAAGTGTTTCTTTAGAACTTCTGTCTTGTCTTTTTTTTCTCATTTTCTCCAACATATTTTCATAACCAAACAGTCATTAAAAATGATTATATCTGCAGGCTTTACAGTTTGTAGCCTCATATCCAATGCCCTCCTGTTTACTCATGTGGGGTAGGGGACTCATAATCTCCAAATCCTAGTCCAGCCACTTTTAGTCTCCTTTTACCCCCTCCTCTTATTTTCTCTCATTGTTCCTTTCCACCCTTTTCAATCCCTCCCATCCACCACTGCTTTCCTTATGGCATCTCATCACGGTCACTTGGCTGATACCTATGGGGGTTCCCGACTTATTCCCCATCCTGTTCTCAGAAACTATTAACATTATAGGAAAAAAATTCCTTAAAACAAAACAAACCAATCAACCAACCAAACAAACAAACAAAAAAAACAGATAAACCCCGATAAAATTATTCTGAGCAGTGGGATGAATGAAGTGTGAAGTCTGAATTGGTGTCCTGCTGCAATATTCCCTACCTCCCTCCAACATCTCACTACACAAAAGACAACGGGTTGTTTCCACCTGGGAGATGCAGTGGCCACACCATGTATAGCGTGTACCCGCCTTAGCATGTTTGCTCTCCGGGGAGCGTATTTGGCTTTGTAATCAGGACATCCCTGGAAGCTAAGGCCCCACTCTCTCTCTGCATGGCTGTGATTTTGTGTTCAAGTCTACTAGATGTGAAGAAAGATGAACATCATCCCTGAATCAAAACTTGACCAAGCAATTTTCCCTGACTTTCTGCCATGCAGTCTCTCAAGTGGAAAGATAAGAACATGTCCAAGCCTCCTGGAGCCCGGTTTGGTTGTGACACAAGTACTTCTTTCCTAGACAAAAGATCAGTTGGGGCCCTGGGGAAAAACCTAATGAGTTCTGATACCTAGACAAGTTACTGACTAAGGAAGGCCAAGCCCTTTGTGGATGACAAACCATCACTCTTATTCCTGTTTTCCCAGTTTCTAGCAGGTAACAGTATGGAAGACCCAACTGAGATAACTGGCACTCACCTTGGTGATCTCACGTTCGTGTCCGATGAACCGCCTGAGTACAGCTCCTGATCTCCAGTTACACACAACCACGTTCTGCAGAGAGCCAGTGAAAGGAATCACCAGCAGGAGAATGGGCCAAAGAACTTCTTCACACCTTTGCTAAGAGGCAGTTTGGAGCTGCTGACAAAGGGTACTTGGTAGCCACATGCTCTATTAAATTAGTAGGAAACACATCCTGAACTATTCAAAACAAAAGTATTTTTTTCCTTAATAAGTGGATATTCTAAAGCAAAAACATACCACACCCCATTTCTCTAAGGGTGGATTTACTCTTCGGAGCTGTATTGATAATACAGTAACACCACATTAATGCTGAAAAGAGCATTTAGGCTGTGCAGTAAGTGCTGATTCTTCATTTATAAACACCCTTGTTTTATGTTACACTGAGCCCCATGTACAGTCCATGCCTGAGGAGGGAACAGATTCTTTTGGTTTTCAGACCCTATAGCAAATCCTGCTTCTCTGTATATTTTCTTGCCTTTGACTGCATTTTGGCCGCTGTGGATGACGTGCACCTTACCTTATCCTTTCCTCCGGACACACAGAGGTCTGGTTTGAGAGCAGCCACAGATGTGACAGCATCAGCATGTGCAGGGCTGTACTGTGGAACAGCTCTAACAGGCCCCGTCTTCTCTGCAGAGCCATCAGTCCTGCAGCAAGGACAGAGACAGCAGCAGGAGCTGCAAGTCAGGGTGACTTTCCTCTGATGTCCCCCTGTTTAGACTGATGTTGAGAAGACAACAGTGTTGCTGAACTAGAGAACAGTGACATCTGATTTGGGAAAGTCAAAGGTAAGCTACGCATAGACAAATGTGTCTTCTGGACCCAATAACTTAGAGGAAGCAGATTCTACCTCTTGAGCTGCTAAATATTTAGGTGTTTACTCCTAACCAGAAGTGTTTAGGTGTTCACTCCATGACAGAGTAAAGAATAGAAAAAAAAACCTGCATTTTAATCTTACTAGTCTCCTGGGACTGCGTACCTCAATGACATTCAAGCCTAGCTACTGTCCTGGTACAGCAACTTTGCACTTTGAAACCAGCAACTGTCCTTGTGGATGTGTCAGTATTCCCCTCGTATTTACTGTGGTCTGACTGCCTCCTCCCGCCAGCTGGACCCCTTTTTTCCTCCCAGCTAATGCCTGTGCAGTTGTGCCACAGCAAAATTACCAACACTGATCCTACGCCATTGGGATTCAAGCGTGTGCTCTCCCACTCTGCGGCTCACAACGGCAGCCCACAGCGCTAGGGACAGAGGGATATTTGTTCTGGCTAAGGAGCCATTTTCACAGAAAACAGTAAACGAAGATCTATGTTCTCCTGCTGCCCTGCTGATAAAGGTTATGACACTCTCAGAAGGAGCATGAGTGGGTTATTTTGCCCAAACAGCCACCTCTAGCATTTTTAGGATGCAGATTACTCTGAATAAGCAATCTCAGCGCTCACGCTTACAACTCAGCTGCTCCCAGGAGCTACCCATGGACTTCAGTCCTCAGATACTTGCTACATTCCCTGTTGCTATACTCTCTATTCATTAGCTGTTTTCTGTTCTCTCCTATAGTTGGGCTTATCAAGACTTTTACCTGTATTTGGAGGCGGGGAGGTGGGTTTTGCTCTGCAGCTTCCCCATAGCGCTGCCAAAGCACACGGCTCCGACTCCAGAGAGCTGCACGGGGCATCGCAGCGCCAGCAGCTCAGGCGCTCGCTGCTGCCACACGACCTGGGGTTGGCAGACACAACGTTACCAGGAACCTGGAGCAACTTCCAACTATCATGCATGCAGGAAAAGTTGCTGGTACCACAGCATCAATATTTTAACCTCATTTAGGATGAGAGAAGAAGAAATCAGAGGAAGGGACACCTGGAAGTGTCTAGGCAAAACCCTGCTTAGAACAAGTCCAGCTTCGAAACTGAGGTTACTGAGCCTTCTGTCTCTGCACTGGCCAACTCCACACGACTTTGACAGATCTAAAACACGTTAGGTTCCCAAATGTTTCACGGAGATCAGCAAGCGAGTCAAGACAAGAGAACCCCAAGCTGAGAACCCGCAGACACGAGGAGGCTGGGGAATATCTCTGACCATTATATCTCTGGTCTTGTGTTCCATGTTGTTTATAGATCCCAATTTCCAGACTGACTGAGGCAAACTGCTTCAGACTTGGGTTTGTATGTCCAACTGAGCTGCTAGCACTTTAGACCAAAATAACATCAGTCACAGGCAGCCTGAACTCAACTCATGCAGCCTGACTTCAGGTAAGCTAGTCTTAGCTTAGGCCAAGTGATGGTTCAAAACAGCAGCTTGCATGTCTATACTCCAGTCTCACCTCACTAAATCACCCAGTAGATGCATTGAGTCTCCTACCCACCGATGCAGGTCGCAGACTGGGCAGAAAGCAGGGAGAGAAAAAAGCAAAGAGCTGTCCCCAGCTTCCCACCTTTCTGGGAAATCCGTCCGCCTTGCGCGTGATGCTGACCCCGGCTCAGGAGGGACACCCATCGCGGCGGCAGCAAAGGAGGGCCATGGCCAACAAGCCAGTTTCGATGACAGAGAATTGGTGTGTACAGTAATTGGATTCCTCTTAGCGCGAGACACACTAATTGGATTGACTTCAGTCTGCACTGAGTGTACTAGCATGCCCATCTTCTGGACACGGAGGGGTATTTGCTAATAAAAATAGGGAAAAAAAAAAATCAAGCTGCTGCTTCTAGCAAAGGAAGAGAAAACATTTCAAGTCTCTGCTCACAGAAACTGGGAACCAAATGCTGGAAGCAACAAGTGAGAGGCACCAGTTTTCCGCCAAACGTTCCCTTTCTCATTTTACCTGGAGTGCCTTTGGGATTAGCGATCAGCAATACCTCGCTAATCTCTGCCTGCTCAATCCGTGAAGCTGCATGTCCGGGAGATAGAGAGGAAAATACGGTTCGGGGCAGCACTAACGTGGCAAATCACCTATTCCAGTCACACTGGAACCAGGCCTGCAAACTGTTTCAGCACATTAGGAACAAACTGGACTTTTTTCCCTGACAACAAGAGAACATGGGATGTTTTGTTCAGCTGCAAAATAAAATTTGAGGGAAAAGCTACGACAAGGGCTGTGACTCCCCTAGGGACAGAGCCCGGCCTTGACGCAGCAGAACCGATGGCTCGCAGCTCTGCAATGGTCCCGGCACTGTCGGGCCCAGTAGGTTTGCGCAAACCGAGGGGTGCAGTGACCGCTGTCACCCCAGGCTTCCCGACACGTGAGGCCCAACATGGCCCGCGCTTCCCTGGTGGCGGAACCAAGCGCTTCCGTGCAGCAAAGGCCAGAAGTGCAGCCTGTTGGAGGAAAACCTGCTTTTTTAACCTCTGCAGGTGCCGCACGAGGCCCCAGGTACCCAGGCTCCCTTGGGATGCTCCGTAGTGCCCAGCACCATAGGCAACAACAGAGCGTTGTGGATGGGGCAGGAGCGGACCGGGCTGCCTTGGGGGGCACCATGGGGACCCACCGGGCTTATCCCAGGGGGCTAAACAGGGCACAGCCCCAGTCCCTATGGCCGGGGAGACCCGTGGGGACGATCCAGGTGCAGCCCAGTGCTACGGCCGGGCGAGCTGCCCCAACCCGTCCCGCACCGAACCGGACCGGACCGGACCAGACCAGACCAGACCAGACCGGCCCGGGCTGCCG
>VZSV01000288.1:105691-117251 GCA_013398735.1 Nothocercus julius
GGGCCCCTGGAGGAGGGTCGGGGGCTGTGGGAGGGGTCCCTGGGGGCTGTGGGGCACGTGGAGGGCGGCGGGGCTGTGTGAGGGCTGCCCGGCGGGTTGTGGGGCCGAGCGGGGAGATCCCTCGCAGGTGTGGGGCGTGCAGTGGGCTGTGGGCCTAGGTGTGGGGTCCGGGGGGCTGCGATGCCTGTTGGGAGGCCCTGGGGGGGGGCGTGAAGAGCTGGGGGGCTGTGGGGTCCCTGGGGGGCTGGAGGGCGCATTGAGGGCTGTGGGGCCATATGTTGGGTCCCTGGGACACACGAGGGCTGTGGGGCACATGGCAGCATGTGGAGCTGTGGGGGCCACCCAGTGGGGCACAGGGCTGTGTGAGCAGGGTGCAGGGTTTTAGCTGGATGTGGGGCTGTGCAAGAGGGGCACAGAGGGCTGTGTGGGACCCAGGTGGGGACCAGGGCCCCTTTGCCGGCCCTGGCTAGGCCTGACCGCCTGTTTTTGCCTCCGTGTTCTAGAACAAGATAGTGGATCAGTGCGAGCGGCTCCAGCTGCAGAGCGCTGCCATAGCCAGGCACATGGCCGAGGTGCTGCCAGCCAAGAACCAGAGCGTCCTGGTAACTCCCTCCCCTCCTCCCAGGGTGGCAGGGCTGGCGCACGCTCGCCCGGCATCGCTGCTCCCCGCTGACCTTCATGGCACGGGTCTGCGCTGCCCAGCCTGGCTCACGAGGGCTCCTCCGTTTGCACAGTGTTTTGCTCTCCCCTTTACCTGGCAGCTGTTTTCCCTGTGCAAGGTGACAGAAACTGTTAGTGCTCTGGCTCAGCTTGAGCCAAGACAGATGTTTCTTCCCTCTCTTTGCTGTGGCAGAATGGAGCCAGTGAGGCACGGGAATTGGTGATCCAGAGGCTGATCTTTGTGAGAAACATGTGTGAAAATGAAGAGCAGCGATTGCTGGAGAAGGCGCACACGGAGGAGGAGCGGGCACACCAGAGCATCCTGACGCAGCGCGTGCACTGGACTGAGGCTTTGCAGAAGCTGTCTGCCCTCCGAACCTACCTGGTGGACATGATCACCAACCTGGATGACCAGGGCCTGGTGGTAAGTACTGCTCGTTGTGCTGAGGGACGTTTCAGTCAGTCTAGAAGTGAACCTAGGCTTTCTATCATGGATCCTGTGGGGTGCAAACATGGGGTGCAGGAACTGGCTGCACTGACAGCAAAAAAGTCAGAATTGGACAGGATCTAGATTTGCAGACTTAGCTCAAGGTAGCCCCTTCTGCTGCTGCTGACAAGCCCTGTGCGTTCTCAGTCATTCCTAGAGCTGATGTTCTGCCTGGTTTTGCCTTTGCCTGGAGGGAGTTTTAGTTGTCAGAACTACCATCCAGGCTTAGTTCTCCCAGATGTTGTCCTGGTGCTCCCTGTGTAGGTGTCTTGCAGTCTCGACGGCGGGGACAGAAGCAGGGTGATAAGTTCCTCACGTTTGATTGTTGGCATTGGCATTTGTAGGTATTGGGAGCTAAAACATCTCTTGTCGCAGGGAAGTAGAAGCAGCGCATAGGCTCACTGCGCAGCTCTGTACTTGGGAGCAGGCTGTGTATATATTTTTCCACCCCTTTGATAGTAAGGGTAGCCCTTGAACAGTGCAAAGGCACCATCGTCAGTGAGTAAGGAAACAAATAGAATTGCTCCCAAGGTTATTTGACTCTTGGCTTAGATTCTCTAACCTGTGTAGCTACAGGGCCACGTCTGGACTGGAACCTAGGCAAAACCACATGCTTTTTTGGACAGTTTTTACTTAAAACAGGCCCTACCACGCAAACACAGTGAGCAGTTGGGGTAAGAGCAAAAAAAAGGCCTGGCAGGTAAGCAGAAATTTCTCTGGGATTTTTTAGTACTCTGAGGCCCTCCCCTTGTCATAGTTGAGGAATTGAGACTTGCCGTGTTCCTGTGCTGCCCAGAGCAGTTGCATGCACCTCTGAAATGCTGGGGGTCAGAGAACTGTTGTGGGCCTGGCACTTAGTGGCCACTATGTTAAAAATAGAGGCTTTTGTTTGTTTGTTTTCAAATAGCTTTGTTATTACTGTGCTGCTGTGCTGCAGGGAAGGTCAGTGTCTGGTAAATTCATTTGTGCCACAAAAGCACTTCTCCTGTTCTGAAAAAGGCCCTAAGGATGTCAGAGCAGCAGGCTGGTTTTACCTCTTATCAAAAGCTCTTGGGGTTTTCTGTAAGCACAGGATGTTCTTGCAGTGTGCCCTGATGGGGTGGGGAAGAAAGGATCCGGAGAGAGTCTGACCACCAACAAACTAACAGTCTGAGGGTTTTCACACCTTGGCTAAGGAGAGATGCAGCAGTAAGAGGCTGTCACGTGCCCGCAGCCTAGTGTGTGTCACCAGGGTTTGGAGGCAGATCAGATTCTTTACAGCTCCAGAGCTCTTCTACCTGCTGTAGCTCTGCCACGTGTTTCCTTAGCACCAGGTGATGCAGCTGTATTTTCAGGATTCTTTCCTCCAACAGTGCTTGTGTCCCTCAACATAGCTCTGTCTAGAAGTCCTAATGCTCTGCAAGAACCACTGTCACCCAGCCCCACTGGCTCAGGAGAAATTAGCCCTGGACGCATGGAAGGTGCCCCCCACTCAGCCATTCCCGCTCATTTTATGAGTGAAGGAGTAAAAAGGGCTCTGCAGCTGCAGACCACGTGTGTTAAACACCTCCTCCTTCGTCTGCAAGGCCAAGGTTGGGGTGAGGACTTGCCCTCTTTGGGACAGTGCTGCCTGGGGCACAGGGCATCAGCGGAAAGACACGTGGAGGGAATGGGCCTCTCTGGTGTGTTGCTGCCAAGGACGCAGGATTTGGGGTGTTGGAGGCTTCTGCAAGGAATCTCTGAAGCTGTGGGAGAAGCTCTGGAGCAGCTCATAGAAGCTCTGAGTGTGGGGATGAATAGTCAGCAGAGCTGGAGAAAGGAAGCCTGAAGAGGATCCCCCCGCTGTGTCTAGTGGGTCTTCTTGCTCCAACTTTAGTTTCTCAGGGTGGTGGTGACTTGCTCCCCACATGTGGCATTACTGGCCTGTTTCGGGGCAGGACATCTCCGTGGGGTTTGCTGAGCCCCTGAAGAGCTGTAGTCCCCGGAAGCACTTGGCCTGTGTTTGGGGTTTTATACGTGGGAATTTCAGCTGCAATGACTCTTTCTCTCCTTGTCCACAGCATGCAGAACAAGAGATCTTCGAGAGGTTAGTACTTGGCAATTCCTTGGCCTTGTCCTGACCTGTTCTACAAGCTTGGCCACATCCTTCTCGGCTCCTTCTCGGCAGCAGGTGACACCCTTCTCTCTCTTTCTTGAGCTGCTTTTGTTGAGGACAGACCAGAGAGATACCAGCAGGTCCTCCTGTCCTTGCTTCTCTGTAGCTCAGGCAGAAACCTGGCATGTAGAAGTGCTAGGGACCAGGACACAGTGTCTGCAGGGGCTTTGGCATGTGCTCTGGCACTCGCTTACAGGAGACCCTTTCTAGGTCCTTAGAAAGCTCCATGGAGTTCCCTGGGAGCAAACCTGGTCCTGGCTGATTGACAGTAGGACTGTCCACCTGGAAAACCGTCTTGCTTCATGCCTGCAGAAGTGCAGGCGCAGCATTGCCTGGGGAGGTAACGTGGCCGAGCTCTGCACTCGCGCTGCCTCCCTCCGGAGCAGAGAGACCCTTTGCACCATATCAGCAAGCGGGGGACCAGCTGCAGATGCCAATACGACTGAAGGTCATCTCCTATGGTGTGTTACTAATGTTAGACCACCCTCGCCTGTGAAAGGAGCTGGGCAGCTGGATTTTTACAGGCATTTCAGTGGCTGCTACAGTGGCGCCAAGTAGCACTGGTGGATTCTGCTGTACAGAGACCTTCCAGGAGTATTTTTGCCTGCAGAGAAACAGTGACCCGTAGCACATCATCAGCAACCAGTGCCAGAACCTCAGTCTTTACTTGCAAACAATGAGTTCTGTGCGTGTGCAGGAACCTGTCAAGCCCTTCATCTCCTGGCTCTGCTCTGTGAAATGTCCTAGAGTGCTGGCTTGCTTTCAGTAGCACCCCCCCTTTGCCCTAACAATAAGGCTTTGTTTAGCAAATGCCTCCCAGGGAAATCTGATCCGCCCAGCACAGCCTGCTCGTTGTGTTTCCCTGTGTCTTGATGGCTAGGCTCAGATCCATTCATTCTGTGTCAGCTGAGTAAGGAAGCTCTTGACTCAGGCTACCAGGGTTGTGTTTTAAAACACTGAAGTCCTTTCAGAAGTGCCTGTAATCAAAGCCAACTGAAAATATCAGTTAGGAGGCAGAGCTCATCTAGGAATGTTTCCCCAGCATAGTTTCTCTGAAACAAGTGGTGCTCTTGCAACATCTCCAGCTCATATTTCTATAATGCTTCCTAGTAATCTTTATAAGCACCTCCCAGCTCCGGTCAATAAATCAGTGTTTCAAAATAATCCTTGTGTTTCTTTGCTAGGACAGAGGCAGCGGAGGGAATCTTGGAGCCACAGGAGTCTGAGAAGTTAAACTTTAATCAGAAGTGTGTTCAGAGTCCATTGCTGCACCGATTATGGGCCTCTGCGGTTCTCTGCTGTGTCGCAGGTCAGTGTCTTGCTCGGGTCTCGTGCTCTCTGGGGAGTCCTGCAGCAAGGTCATTCATTTTGTGCCCAAGGAAACATCCTGATGCTATGATACATCTGCCCAGCGTTTAAAAGAAAGGGGAAGATTGGGAATAAAGACGTAGCTTCAATCTGTGCTTCAGAATTTGTGCACTAACATGGGCCCTGAGCCATAGAGACAGATGCTCGCAAGTGTCCCAGGGAAGCAGTAACTGTCCCTTGTGAAAGGCAAGTTGTGCTGCCCTGGCTGCTCCAGCCATGAGGCCGAGCAAGAAGAGGAGCCATCAAACTGGGGGACAGCACAGGGTGCTCTGCTCCCGCTGCTGGGTGCAAACTGGCCCAAGACCCAGCCTGGAGACAGGCCTGGCCTCAGCCCCCTCTGCCGCTCCTGAAGCCCCAGGGCACTCGCTGCTGCTGGGCCTAGAAGAGGAGGCGGCTGAGGCAGCACTCGTAGGGAATTTGGGACAAGGCAGGGGACAGTGGTTGAAAGCAGCTGGTTGTGGCTATGAGGAGAAGCGGAGTTTGAAAGGACCATAAAAAGGAGCTCTGTTACATGCTCTCACTTTATTATTTATTTTTTTTTTTTTCCCCTGGATTGTTCAGATACCTCAGGCAGAGCAATGCTCCCACAGGAATCTTTGTTACAAGAATTCATCTTTACCCCTTTTAACACTGGTCTATTGGTAATTTTAAAAGAAGGTAAATTTACTTATCTCTGTAAGAAGCTCTAATGTGCCAAAATGAGAAATAGATAAATGCAGTAGCTTTGGGAATATAAACTGAGACAGCAGCTGCTCGGGAGCTGACATTTTGTTCTGAATCGCCTGGGATCTGTGATTCAGTTCAGCTCTTGCTGTAAAGCTGAGGTTGCATCACCTTTGCTCGGCATTTGTCAGGCCAGCAGTGAGTTCAAGATACCATTTTACCAAGCTGGTGTCAACTCTTTTGAACAGTGAGGGACAAGTTCCTTCTGGTAGTGATCTTCTTGGGCTGCTGATGGTGAGATGTTTGCTTTTTGTTTAATTTCCAAGTCTTCATTAGGGTACCTCAAATTTATTTATTTGTTCCTTTTGCGGAGTGGAGGGCAGCATCTTTTTTAATCTGGAAGGATTTATCTCGAGTGCAACCCCATGAATAGGATTGGGGGTGATCTTCCCAAAGGTTTTGTAATAACCTTTGATTTTTGCTCATCGTGCTGTGGATGTTGATGCATGGTCCCCATTTTTTTCCAGCTTTCAGTTCCCTTCTGGAGGTGAGTGCTTCTGACTTCCATTGCTCTAGTGTTTTTAAGCGTTAACATGAAAATCAGTGTGTACCAGATCACACCGGTGCTTCTGCCTTCTGCAAACTCTGATGTTGCCCTCCCTTTGCAATTACTCAGTTTTTCTTGTGCCAAAAACCTTTCTCGATTTTGAGTCTTTGATTACTGGCAGTTATGAGGCCTGAGGTTTTGTGTTGACAAAATTGACCAGTTCTCAGCAGATGTTTTAAGCCATTGAGGTAATCGGGAAGCTTTTCCCGCAATTCTCTTTGTTGTGACATATGTTGTGACTCTTTGGTTCGTTAAGGGCCTCATCCCACTAAGCGCTGACTGCCCAGGAGAGGTGATTTGCAGACAGCAGGGACAGGCTCCATCCCCCAGAGCTCTTCTGCTCACGGTGCTCCAGCCTCAGCCCTGGTAATGTGGGGAGAGCAAATGACTCACCTGCCCCAAAATTGTTTCTGTAGCAGTTTGAAGACATAAAATGAATAAATGGAGGGCAGAGGGAAGGCAGGGCCAGGAGCAGCAGATACGAACTCCATCCCCCCTAGGAGGTGAGTCAGCTGAGCCTCAGCCTTTTCCCTTTGCTTGGGCAACTAGTAGAGCAAGGGAAATATTTGTGCACTTACTCAGCACCCTCACGCCCTGGTCTGCAGGTCTGCCGAGGTGTCTCCTGGTGGGAACAGATGGCACAGAGAGAAATGTGTAGTCAAGACAATGTGAGCAGGGCTGGGTGCTCTCACCCCCCCAACTGCCTATGGATCTGAAGAGCTGGGAAGTCCTCCCATCCCTGACAGGTGCCCAGGGTCCTTCCTGCCCTGTGTCTCCGAGCCCGGCTCTGACCCCAGGTGTGCAGATCGCTGGCTTTGTGGTGTGATACGAGTGTGACCGCCCCTTAAGCCACAGCAAAACTGAACTGAGCCCTGGTCGAGTTCATGCCTTAATGTCTGGTGTCACCTCCTGGGGCTGCTCCACATATGTTCTGGGTGGGTGGGTGGTGGTGGCTTGGTGATGATTTGTGCTCCATTGTGCTTCCCAGGAGGAGAGGGATCAGCCCAGCCCTTGCTGACCCTCCTTGTTCTGGTATTACCGGCTTTGCAGGTTCTGTGCAAACAGCTCAAGCTCTCGGCCAGGGGAGGAGAAGTCTGTCCCTACACTGCAGTAGGGGTGACAACCTGACTGAGAGGGACTCCCAGGAATGGGGCTGAGCTTTGGGTCTATCCTCACCACGCATGGAAACTTGGATGAGTCTTTGCTCCAGTCACTGATCTCCTTCCTGCTCCCAGGATAAACCAAACTGCTGCTCAGCCATGTTGCTGAGTTCTCTTTTGTGAATTCAGCCCAGGGCCAGAATAAGATGAACAGGGTCCTGCTCTGACTCTGCAGGATGTTCCTGCAAAACCTCTGGTACCAGGGTAGAGTGAGTCCAGCGGGGAGAGCAGGGGGCTCCATGTATGCAGTGTCCCCATGGACTTGCTGTGGACTTGGGCATTTCTGATGTGGGTTCCTGAGAGATTCTGGGCCTTGATGGGTCTCTAGGTTGTTGTAGCCCTCACTTGAAAGTTCCCCGATATCCTCCAAGCACCTTCTGGGTCAGGCAGGGGAATGCGATGGAGCAGGGAGCTCTGCTGGATCCGTCCCTGCTTTCACGCGGAGGCCGAGGGAAGTGCTGGAGGGAGGTTGGGGCGATAGCTGTGAGTTGTGCAGCTGGGCTCCACGAGCCGTGTGCCACCTTCCTGCCTCTTGTCACCTTATGCTCCCTGCTGTGCTGGATCCTGGGCTTCAGGACAGAGCGCTGCTCTTCCCAGGGAGCTGTGTCCTCTGTGGAGGCCATGGGCAGCCTTTCCCCAGCACGAGGAGGGAGGCACAGGAGAAGAGGTGGTTTTGGCAGGTTGGCTGAAGGCAGCCAGTGTCCCAGGCCTTTGCCTTGGTAGTGTGTGCTCAAGTTAGCTTACTAAATCCTGCCCAGGTTTGGCCCCAGGCTCCTGGCTATTGGGGTGGTTCAGGTGGGGTCTGCGGTCTGTGCTCACTGCTTGGCTTCTTTCACAGGCTCTGAAGAGATTCACATAGATGAGAAAACTGTCAGCCCCCACCTGACCCTGTCCGAAGACAAGAGGACGCTGACGTTCAGCCCCAAGAAAGCAAAGGTGTACTTGGACTGTCCTGAGAGATTTGACCACTGGCCCAATGCTTTGGCTTCCACGTCTTTCCACAAAGGAGTCTGTGCCTGGAGGATCAGCGTGGAAAAGAGCTGTGCCTACAAGCTGGGCGTTTCGTACAGCTCCCTGCAGCGCAAGGGCTCCGGCAACGCGGCCCGCCTGGGTTACAGTCCTGTCTCCTGGGTCTTCTCTCGCTATGACAGAGAGTTCAGGTTCTTGCACGCGGGTCAAGAGCGAAGTGTGGAGCTGATCAAGTCTCCAGCAGAGCTTGGCGTGCTGATTGACTTTGCTGGAGGCGAGGTGCTCTTTTATGACCCTGATTCCTGTGCCATCCTCTTCTCCCACCGGGAAAACTTCACTGCTCCCCTCTATCCCGTCTTTGCTGTGGCCCACCAGAGCATCTCGCTTGTGCACTGATGGAAGCAGTGCGCTGGCTGGGATTGGCGGAGCGCATCTCATTGTGAATATGTATTTGTGTATACAATATACAGTCTCTTCATTTAATGCAAGGAATCTGGATAGGACTGCCAGCTTTCATACAGTGGCATTCAGGCAAGGCCATCAACCTGAATTTCTGCTCCTAGCTTGTTTTATGGCAACTCTCTTCCTCTAGGCTACTTAGTTACCCTGTGTTTATCCTGCATCAGTCAATAAGCCGCCTGTAGCCAGGACCTCAGGTTTCCAGGGGAAGCTGAAGGAGTTCCTGATGTAGCTGTGAACAGAACGCTGTGCTTCCTGAGCCCTGCAGGAAGCAACCTGGGCACGGAGGCTCACAAGCCAAAGGCCACCGCTTCGTTTGCTACGTGTTTATTGGGTATGGCCCTTGCGTGCCAGGAACTCGCAGGTTGTGCTGTTGGTGTGGCTGTGCTGCCAACTGCGCTGCTTTAGCCAAAGGCTTTATTGATCGTTCCCTGTCCTGGGTCTGTCCCTGTAAAATACGACCATGGTTACTTTAGTGTTGCTGGCCTTGACTTGGAGAGCCAGAGGAGTGCTCTGCTTGGGCCTGGTTATTCCAGAAGGGAGACTGGCTGCCTGCTCAGCAGCAGCGATTCTCCTGGGAGCCCAGACCCGCTTGGGGTGGACATCACACCTGGCACGTGTGTTTTCTAGTGTTGAGCTGGAAGCAGAATGGAGGCTAAGATGAGCTGTGAAAACAGCAGTGCTGGCAGTTGGGACAGTCTGAGTCCAGGCTCTTACCAGCCTGTTTCAGGTGAATCATTTAAGTCCTCTGTGGAAGAGGGACTGATTTCCATCTGCTGGTGGTGGGGAGGAGTGGATGATACGTGCTATGAACTGCAGCAATTACAAACCTTCTTGTTGAGTTTGAAATTTGGTGGTGGGCTTTAGAAAAGAGCAAGGGGCTCCCTCAAGGAGTTTAATCTTGGGTATTGCAAGGTTGGAATTGATTTTCACAGCACCTGGCAAAAGTGCTGTCATCTTGTTTTCTGGGGCCGCAGCTTGGTGGGACACTTGCTGGGGTTTTAGCTGAAGCAGCTGCAGGCTGTGCTTTGCAGCTGAGCTGCTGCTGGGGCAGAGGTAGGGAAAGCACACGAGGATCAGCTGCCAACTTCACAGTGTTAAGCTCTCCTGAAGACACACCAACTTCTATGGCTCGGGCTCTGGCATGAGGAGAGATGGGGAATCGGGGAAACGGAGGGGCTTCTCCCAGCCTCTGCTATTTGGGAAAAGGGCCAGGAAGGCAGAGCAGGAGTGGGCAGGAGTCCTGGGTGCCCTCGGCTGGCAGACCTACCCCCAGGAAGGGAATAAGCTCAGCCCTGCAGTTGTGCTAAGAAAGGGTTGTACGTGAGACCCTTCCTGGGGTGGGGAACACAGATGGATTAATCTTAACATCCACCTCTATCCCTCCTTGCTAGAATTAGCTTTCTAGGGTCTCTCTGGATGACACCAAGGTACTTTGCACCCTGTCCCCAGCTCCGTTAGGAGAAGTCAACACTGTTAACCTTCATCTGTATAGTGTTGGGAGAGCCATGGAAGGAAACAGCATGAAAGCAGAGCATGGCAAATATGCTTTATTAGACTAGTGCCCCTTCTCCTGAGGAGCGCAGGCTCTGGGGAACGTTTCTCCCTGTTTGTTGCTCAGATGGCAAGAGGCTGGAGGAGCATCACGGGCTCGGCAGCAGCCCTGGCCCCGCTCGGCAGCGCAGCTCCCGCAGCTAGGCCTTCTCGATAAGAGCGAGGAGGCGGCCGAGCGAAGGCAGGACGTGCTCTGCGGGTACCCCCGGCTGCCCGGCGGCCGCCAGCAGGAAGCTGTGCATGCCCGCCGCCCTGGCCGCGCTGTAGTCCCTCACGTAGTCGTCCCCCACGTGAGCCGCCTGCTCTGGCCGGACCCCCGCGAGGCGCAGGGCCTGCTCGAAGATCCTCTTGTCCGGCTTGGCGAAACCCGCGTCCTCGGAGGTCATGACAAACTCAAAGTGGTGCCGCAAGTTGCACTGGGACAGAATCTGCTCGAGCCGCCTGTCGAAGTTGGAAATGACCCCCATGCGAAAGCCCCGCTCGCGGCACCCGCTTAAAGTCTCCTCGGCTCCTGGCAGCACTTCCCACGCGCAGGCGCTGCAGAAGTCCCGGTAGAGGCGCTCCGCCAGGCGCGCGAGGACTCGCTCCTCGCGCACGCCCGACAGCCGGAAGGTTTGCTTGACGACGTCGAGCCACCAGCGCTGCGAGCCGAGCCCCTGGGCCAGGCCGTAGGTGGGGAAGCGCCGCTGCTGCGCTCCGTAGGCCTCGCAGAAGGCCTTGCCGAGCACCTCCGGCCGCACCTGCACTCCGAGAGCCCGGGCCTCTGCCGAGTACCTTTCTCCCACCGGCTGCCGCAGCCGCAGCAGGGTATCTTTCACGTCCCAGGTTAGTAAGTGCAGTCTAAGCATCGCTTCAGCGAAGCCTAGGGCTAAGGGGACCCTAAAACAAGCGCCGAGGTAAGAGGCAGAGGCAGGCGGTTACACGTGTCACCGGCACCCGTGCGGCGCACGCAGCGGCGTGGGGCCGAGCCAGGGCCGGGCGCACATCGCGCCCCTGCTGTGCCCGGCCTCGCAGCGGGCTCAGGCGTCAGGGCTCCCTGGCGGAGGGGAGGCCGGCTCGGACCGCGGCTGGGCTCGGTGCCCCGGGTGCAAAGTCGGTCTGGGGACAGCGCGGAGCTGCCGGGCCCGGGCTATGGGGCCAGGGCGCGGGGGCTGCACGCAGGGTGTGCGGGGGGGCAGCCGGGACAAGCGGGGCTGTGTGCAGGTGTATAAGTGGGGCTAGGTGTGCAGGGTGTAGCCGGGACACGTAGGGTTGTATTTAGGGTAGGGGGAGGCTGTGTGTATTGGGGGGTAGCTGGGTGTGTGGGGCTGTGCGCATGGGGTGTAGCCAGGACGGGGAGGGGCTTTATGTAGGGTAGATGGAGGCTGGGCGTAGGGGGTACAGCCAGGCATACGGGGCAGTAGCGAGGGCGTACGGGGGGCTGCATTTACAGAGAGCGGGGGCTGTGCATGGAGGGCAGCGGGGGGCAGATGGCGCCCGGCTGCCCTGGGGTGCACGGG
>VZSV01000288.1:132232-150677 GCA_013398735.1 Nothocercus julius
TCGGTTCGGTTCGGTTCGGTTCGGTTCGGTTCGGTTCGGTTCGGTTCGGTTCGGTTCGGTTCGGTGGGGGGCCTTGGGAGGGGTGGGGCGGTTTGTGGATCTGGTGGGGGACCTGGGGAGTCCTGCTAGGCTCCTGCTCAGCGCCCTCGGTTCATTTAATACATTTTTGTCCCGTTGCGCAGCCTGGCGAGGCAGTTAAAGAGAGGGCAGGGTATCGGTGGGTTAGTCTGGTGCGGGGTTGGAGGTGGTTCGGGGAGCCACCATGGCTGTTAATGGCCAGTGCTGCTGTCCCCCCACACAGAGCAGATGTTTTCCAGCAGTAGCTTGTGGATATTTGTGAGACAAGTTTTTATAAAGGTTGGAGCTTGTTCTGGAGCTGGGGGTGGTTCTACGGATAGTGTGCAGTGTTTTGGGTGCAGAAGGGCTGGATATGAAGAAGACGCCTGAGCATGTGATTGCGTGTCCAGTTATATTGGTTGGATTAATAAAAGCTACTGCCTGTACGTGCAAAATGTCTCTCTTGAGTCACCTTTTTGCCGTGTTTTAATGTTAACATGTTTTAATTCTGTTAACTGTGTGGATGCTTTATGGCACACAGAGACAAGCTCCTGTAAGGTGTGGGATTAGTGTCTAATGTAGGTAATGACCAGTTGCAACTCGTGCATTGGGGTTTTAGTAGATGGCATTGATGCTGGCTTTGAGCTGGCTCTCTGCTCGCGGGCGTTAGGAGAGTCATTAGAAACCATCATAGCTTGTTCTGGTTCTTATTTTGCCAGAGGGCAAAGTTGTCTTTTGTACCTGCTGCTTCTAATTTGAGCAGAAGCGAGGCACAGCTGTGTTGTTTCCTGCTGAAGGAGGTGGGTTAGAGTAGAATACGAAACAGCAGGGGCCCCAGGCTAGCAGAGCAGCCCAGTGCTCCTGCTGTTGTGAGCCTGTCCTCATTGTGGAGATGTGTGGGTTTTTCTAAAGTGATGGGCTCTCTTCTTTCTTGGATGCTTTGAAGTAGCCAAGAGTAAAAGGTGTGCTTGCTCTTAATTGCAGTATCTAGAGGGTCAAAGGTGTATCTATTAAAATAATAGTTAATATGCCTCTTTTCTGAGGCACTTAGTAGAAATAGGCTCATACATTTTTGCATTTTTATGCTGGCTGTCATGGCCCAACTTCTGCTCTTGTGTTGCTGTAGTTATGCCAAAGCAACAAGTAGGAATTACAGCACCAACATAAGACATGACTTGCAGTATAAAGCTTCACTACTGCAAGTTGCGTTCTACATGTTGACTGTTTTATGCATTACAGCTAGATGAGACTAGAAAAGAAATAGGATATAAAAGCTCTGGACCTATGGGGTAGGATGCCAGCTGGTCATGATCTAGGGTGGATATGCGTGAGGACAGCCCTTGATGTAATCCTCCCTGCAATTTTGTTATTTTTAACTTTATACTGCTTACATCTTCAGGTTTGCTCTTTTCTGCTAAATTAATATGCACTAAATTTCTGTCTTGCAGAGTGGTTAAATAGATGGCATCATCTTGCTGCCTGGCCTTTGTACTGGAGTGACTGCAAAAATAATGGCTGCGGACATAAGCCAGTGGGATGAAACTATTTGTGATAAGGCTGTTTGTCAACATCCACAGTGCTGGGATACACTAAGGAGGATTGAAGAAGGTCATCCTCGGATCCGCTTAAGAAATTCTGGTTCGATTTCTAGAATGCTTTTGGGAAGTGAAGGTGAAGTTTTGGTTAGATTCTTATTTTCACGAAAGAAGGGAAAAAAAAAAAAACATTCTTACATTTGAGATAACTAACTCAGAATCCTAAAGTTAAGGAAACTTTCAGGCTTCACGTGAGGTAACTAGTGAAGTTGAAGACTGTTTGTAGAATTTTAGATTTCAAAAGCTGCAAACAATCATTAGATTGCCTAGTCTGTCCTGTAAATTTTTTTCATGCTCTTCAATGTTTACCTCACTAGCTTGTGCAAATAAAACATCCTTTCCCTGCGGTCACTAGCCTCAACTGGCTGATCTCAAGAAAGACCGAATCTGTTACTTTCCTTGGTGGGTTGTGTCAGTGGCTTCCTGTTAAATTTGGGTGCTCAGTCTCTAACGAGCATTTTTCATTTAGTGTGTGTCTGTAAGACCTCACTCGTTAAGGGCAGATTTCCTCCCACCCGAGGACCCCTGCAACATGCTCAGGACTTGTGAGCGAGGTTTGCATGTGGGCTACTTGGATTCCTCAAGATACAGTGTACACAGTGAAGATGAAGTACACAGTGAAAACGTTCCCTTCTCTCCTGTAGCTTCATGGAGTCCTTAAATGGGGACTTTGAGCAGCAAAGGAGGTGACTGAAGACTAATGTCACAGTAACCTCCATGCTCTTAGAGCGAAGGTTGAGGGTCTGCAGGGCTTGTGCAAGGCTCAGCAAATGCTGTGGTGAGGAAGGCCCTGATTTCTTGCAGTTTTGGTACTTGAGCCCCAGGAATGTGATCTGCACATGAAGAAATACTCTAGGAATCACAGCTGCTGTAAGGTGAATTATGGTTTCCTTAACAAGAAATTCTGAATACTGTTAAATGGAGTTAATGTACAAACGTAGTTGTTTAATGACACTAGTTATTAAACACTTGACAGTTTTTGATTATCCATTCCTCGATGTTTATCTTGCACTGCTTTACTTTGCATAGATGAATTTCCAACGTTGAAAATAGTAAACGTGCCCCCTGGCCAGTCTTTGAGAAGATGCGTCAGATGTTCCAAGTGTCACAGAACTTTCTCCATCTCTGCTGCACCTTCTCGTCTAAATCCTCTAAATTTTGTGCCTCAGGATGGTTTGGGCGAAGACAGTGCTGTCAGGTGAATTGCTTTGAACATCCATCTGTGAGTTTTAAGCTTGCAGTAATTGCAGGCAAGAGAGCAATAGCCTTTTTTTTTTTTCTTTCCCCTCAAAGCTCACAAAAATTAGGTTCAATGGTAGTGGACACAGAACACACAAAATGTTGTTTTGACTGTGTAGAGTGCACTGTAAGCAGTAATGATGGTTTTGAGTCTTGCAGAAGATTTTTCTTGAAAATGGTTCTTATGTATCATTAAAACCAAATAAATAATGAATTTGAAGTACAGATTATTCCTGTATAGAATAATCACTATGACGTTACATATATAGTTTCTGTCAGTACTAAAGCCCTGTTAAGATAGGTGCAATAAAATTCTAGAAGAACCCCAAGCCCAAATTAAGTTTGCTCATAAAGCAGTGCAGAATTTGGCCTAGAGGCCTTCCGCCTGCAAGTGCTTGAATACGTTCCTAACTCCTGTAGGCCTGTGAGTCAGTTCACACCTCTTCCCCCTCATTAGTGCTAACTGGATCCACCCTAAACAGCTGAGGAGCTAATTGCAGAATCGCTTATTTCAGAGTGTGAGCCAGAGCGCACTGTGAAGTGCTCAAGGCCACAGTTGAGTGTGTCCTATAGGAAGGGACAAAATGCTCCCAAAGCTGACTGCAGGCAGGTAGGGGCTTCCCAGGGTGTGGGGTGTTGTTACTGTATTTGTTTTTAACTGCTTTAAATTTGTCATGGACTTGCAAATCTGTGTTCTTTCTGCTCTGTTACAGAAGAATGAATTTTCAAAACTTGATAGTATCCTCTTTTTAAAGAAAATAAGCTTTTATTTTTTTATACTTCTCTTTGAAACTTAGCTCTGATATCTCAAAACATCTCTGCTTTCCTTTCCCTAAAGTAAAAATAACTTAGAAGCAAAGAGGAGTGGAGTGTGGTGACACATCGATGTCACTGACTCTTCTTCATAATCTCTGATTAAAGCTTTCCAATCAAAGTGTTTCATCCTTAGGGCTTAAACCACTGTAGCAGTTGCAGGGTCAAAGCTAATACTGTTTTCGTAGCTCCCTTTTAGTCTCACCCGATTCAGTGATTCTGATTATCGAAAAAATCATCAGGCTATAATTCTGTTGATTGAGAAGATTTTTCCCATCTGACATGAGAATGATATGAGCACAAAATACTTGTATCCAGGCAAAGTTAAGGAGTCAGTTCAGCTGCGTGGACCAGCTGTTCCATTAATGCTGGCTTTGTTAAATTCTCTTTGCAAAGTACTTTGAAAAGGAAACCTGTAGGGTAACCTCTGATTTGCTTTCATGCTGTACGTTTGCATTTGTCTCGCCATGAATCTCATTTCTATTTGTATTCCAGTTCAGAAAGACCTGTTTTCCCAGGCTTGAACTCCACAGCAGGGTCAAATGTTATCTCACCTAGAGAGATGAGCTTCATGGTCTTGAATAACATTGGACGAGTAAGTGTTTTCAGCTTTGCAGGAAGACAGGTCAGAATGGTTAAGCATGTGTCTGTTTACTGAAATTTGTAGCATATCCTTAAGTCTCTGGAAATTGAGCAATGATGATGCCTTTGTATGAAGCACTTAAACCCCTTCAAAGGCTTAATCAAGAAAAATGCTATCCCTCAGAGTATCTGATATTCAGTGGTTGTCATTGTTTAATGACAGATCGTTAATGTCTTTTTGAATGCTACAGAGATTGTAACAGTCAGGAAACTATATCTGCACTGATGGGTGTGCTCAGCTAATCCATTCTGAATGCAGATGAAACCACAGAGGTGACTTAAGGGGGCCACATTAAGGCGGAACTAAGGATGTACCACTACCAAAGTGGGATGACTTTTGATGACAGCGAGCTGTTAGGCTAGCTTGGCTGTAACATGTACCTTTGTTCTTTAGATGCAGTTTCCTGACTGATTTAAGCAGATCCTAAGCAGATCTTAATCTTCACTCCTCTGAAAGAGCTTGCTTCTGGCCATGTGCTTCTACTGCTTGCCCCAGGAACCACTGCTAGCTCTAGGTATATGTGACCAGGCTGATTTGATCCAACTGAAAGTAATCTTCAAAACAACAACAAGAAAAAATGTTTTCAGTCAGATCTATGCACTGATCCAACTCGTTTTATGTTTGCAAAATGTACAGGAAAGTAGAATAGGCCCTACTGTAGTGGGAAGTGCTCTGTAATATAAAAGGCTTAGGGTCAAACCAGACTGACAAGGGTAGCCATAACATGAAGTCAGTATGGATTGAAATTTCAAGCCTGTATAGGAAGCGTGTAGTTTTACCCTGCTGTGACATTTGCTCAGTCTGGAGTAATTTCTATATAGGAAAAAAATGAGCAACCTAATGTCTTTGGTCTGACAAGGAGATGGAGGCTGGATGTAACAAAGGTTTGTAAAAGTTAGGCGTAGCATAGATTAGAGGCTAAATTGTTCACTGCCTCTTCCAATTCAAGAGTTAAGGGGTCAAATGATGTTAGCAGCTGGTGAGCCCAGAACAAACAGTGTGTATAGTTTAGCTGTGGAACTCTCTACCACGCCATGCTGTAGATGCTAAAAGTGTTTAAGGGGGGACAGGACAAGTTCATGAGAGAATCCCACTGAGGGTTGCTAAATTCCTGGAGTCTGGTTCTGGCTCAGGAAGTCCTTGAATTGAAAATAGCTGGGGACTGGGCAACTATCCTGGGAAAATGTTTTGTCTCCTTGTTCTATTCTTACGTTCTTCTCTAGGCATCACCTTTTGACCACTGTCAGAAACAGGATGCTGAGCTACACAGAGCTTTGTTTGAGCCAGTACGTCTGCTCTGATGTTCTTGTGAACAAGCACGAGAGCAGACGCAAGACAGCAGGCAGGAACATACAGCTGGGGCGGGACAGAGAGGAGGGCTGCCCTCTCAGCCGCAGGCTGTGATTAGTTTAGCTTAATCACAACATGAAAATGCAGGGAACTCGATGCATTTTACTTTCCAATTGTGCGTCCTAGAGGTAGGGCTTCACCAGGTGTTGGAAACAGATCACTACCAACAAAAAGGGTAGCTCAGCCAATTATTTTGAGCTTTTTTTCTGGCCTTTGATTTTTGTTTCTCCCCACCACATGCCCTGTTCATTTGTCATGATAATGCGAAAAGTAGTTACTTGTCTGCTGGATTAGTGAGCTGAAGCAACTCTCAGAGGTTGGATCGCATCAGACCCTGGTGAAGCACCAGGGAGCGCGGCCCGGGTATGTGTTGTAGCAAACTGATGGAGGAGCTCAACTATCTCATGAAAACGTGGCTTCAAACTGTGCACACGATTCAGCTCAGGTGACAGGTAGTAACTTTCCAAGCTGTTTGGATTGTTTTAGTCTAGGTGACTGTACTGAGGCAAAAATTGTAGTTCCCATCATATCTTTGTCAGCTTAAAAAGCCTGTCTTTTATAAGAAGTGCAATTGAAAATTATAATGACCAGGGTTAATGCACTATTTTTATTGCATTAAAATAAATCAGCAGTGCCATAATACATAGCATTTGTCAAAACACAGTAATCTACAGCTGTACTACAGGCTCAGCATTGGCTCAAAAAGGATCTCTCTAAAAGTGCCTAACTGTTCCATATCTGCATTCTAGCTTCGAATGTTTCATTTTCCTGAGACAGCCCCTCCTAAGCAGGGTTACAGTTCAGAGAGTGGAAATCTGATTGTTAAGTGGGTCCCAAATAAACATCGACAGTGTCAAAAGCCTGGACAGCAAGCACTGCCAGAGTGAGTAACGTATGTGGGAGGTAACGTTTGCTCCAACAGCAGGGTGCAGAGGAGTGTTGTGTCCGAGCTCTGTGCACAAGCAGAGGCTGAGCATCACAGACACAGGGATCAGGTAGCCCCAGTAATCACTGAAGAGTTTTGAAGTGGCAGCAGCTGCTCTTACGACCTGTGGATGGGATTGAATAACAGTTGTCCAGGGGTTGCTCTGCCTACCCACTTGCTGTTGAAGTTTTGGCCCTTCGTCCTTTTTTTTTTTTTTTTTTTTTGTGTGTGTGTGTTTGTGTGCAACTTGCTCAGCGCACTCCAATCGGTGTCTGTCTCTTCATCACCTGCTTGCCTAGACTGCCTTCTCAATCAATTGCACTAGGCCTGAGGACTGCTGCACAGACAGAACTGGATGTTAAAATATCCAGACATCTTCCAGTGGTACTGGAATGTCTCACAGTACAAATTTTTGCTAGTGTAATTGAGGGTTCAGAGTGCATGGGGAGGAATGATGCTGGGAATTTACCTACTGCTCACTGTGCTTTTACTCTGCTTTTATTCAGGTTAAAGTCTGTAAGGCAGATCAGTGTTAAAGATCTTGCCTCTGAAAGTCTCATTGACCTTAAAGAAGTGCAAAGTCAAGGTGCTGACATGGTAAGTTTTTGACGTGTTTGTGTAATCTTCTTAGACTAGGTCTGTTCCCAGCCTTCTGTTATTCTTCAGGCTGAAAATGTCAAAAGTGAAAAAGGAAAAAGAAAAAATATTCTCATCTGTTGGTGTTCAAGAGTCAGTGTCTGCTCGCAGCCTTCTGAGAGTAAGTTAGACTGTGTGCTGTGTTCCTGAAGCGAGTCCATGGGCTGTTCTGGTTGCCAGCATCCCTTACGGCTGCCCTTTGCAGTATATGGCTATAAAGGTGGCAAAGGGCTGCTCTGTCAGTCCCCACAAGAAAATGTTTGCACAGGAAGTTTCTGCAGTGACCAAGAAGCACTGCTGGGCTTTCAAAGGGATTGTTTCCAAGTGGATTGAGGATAAGGAGAGAGGGTTAAAGATCAGGTAATTGAAGTTGCAGATGGAACTCCCTATTTGTACTTGCTGCAGAAAGCAAAATATAATGAACCTCTGAGTTTTCTGGTTTTTAACAAACAGATAAGCAGTTTAACAAAAGAGGTATCGAACAGTTGGCCTATAAGTGAGATGTTATTTGACACTGAATTGGACTGATCAGGTTGTGCTTGTGATTGGACTATATGTGAGTTATCACATTCTCTTGCCTTTGGAGAAATAATCGTTGTGAGCTGGTACATTCTGTTGCTCTTGGATAAGATGCCCAGATGTCTGATTTCTCCTCTAGGAGACATTTTTCCTGGAGAGGTAGCCGTTAAGGGGACGTAAGCATTCAAGGTCAGACATGTGTTTTACTGTAGCTATTCCTGTCCTCAGAGAAGAATGAAATCCAAGAAGATTCCTGCAGGAGTCCAGCCCAATCTTTTGTATTCAAAGAGAAGACAGTTACTTAGCTGCCTATCCAAAACAACAAAATCACTTCTAAACTACAAAACTGAAGGGTAAGCCATTTTTCTGAACTCCTCATAGCAGTGTGCTCTGATGTTCAAGGGTTTTAGTCCCTGCCTAATCTGCAGTGCTGCAATTGCATCTGCAGTGACTGAAGAGGTAGAGTGTGGTAGGGCAGGTGGCTGGACTTGCTGCTTTATCACCTCCCTGTGCTTGTTGAGTGGGTCAGCTTCTGATTTCTGGAGGGGGGTGAAGATGGTGAGAGGAATTCCTGAAGGCGGAAGTGTAACGAGATAGAGGGCAAGCAAAGAGAATTCGTTGTACTGCTCTTCTGTTTAGTCCAAAGAGCACAAAGATTTGTTTTCTTCTGGGTCCAACCAGCCTAAAAACTGCCTGGGTGACAAGGTAAAGGGATTAAAAAAAAAAAAAAAAAAAAAAAAATCTACTAGTGAGTGTAAAAAGAGCCCCCAAAGTTATGTATAAAGACAGAATCCCTGTAATAAGACAACATAAGTCTTTATTCTGTTATTATCGTCTCACTCTGAGTTGCTGACTTCAGCCTTTCCTCTTTTTGGTGCCTTGCTTCTTGAACTAAAGCAATAAAAAACTTTCTGCCTTGTGTTCAGTTTTGCAGAAGAAGATGGGATATTAAGCCAGTCTTGCCCTGAAGAGCTGCAGATTGCAACCATAGTGGAGCTGCAAGATGAGGGTGGCCTGAAGCTGATGTGCAGGCAACCAGGCTTTTCTCACGCTAAGTCAAAGTCATTCCGTCCCTTGCTAGTGCAAAAGGTACCTGCTTTGTATAAGCTCTGTGAGAAAGTGAGGGCCTGTGTGTCCTGAGCTACTATGGAGAGGGAGCTCAGTGTCCTCTGGGTGATCTCTGCAGTGCTTCTTGTCCTTAGTGCATGTAACATCAGGTTTTTTTTCAGTAGATGTGACCTTTGGAGCCTCAGGCCTGCTCATGTTGTTGTTTAAAGAAATGAAAAGGCATATTACTGCCTTTAGCAGTAAAACACAGCCCTGACTGCGTTTGGTGCTCTGCATTTGCTTTGTCAGTGATGAGTACTCTTTTTGTGAAGAAATTCTTGCGTTTTCTTTGTTGTAATTTCAAGTTATCTTCTCATTTGGATGTTGTAAAGAAGCTTCATGAGAAATGTTTTGGCATCTATCCTCTCCATTGTGTGATACATCAGTAAAATGTACACAGTTCTTGAGCCAGAGAGCCTTACTCAGCAAAAAATGCTTCATTGGCCCCATCTTCTTAAGGGAGGCAAAACTTAAACCATATTTGCTGGAGCCATCTGTAATCATGATCCCTGATCCCAGGAAAGAGATCTACAGAGCTGCCTTCTGTGAGCATCCCCGTCATTTACTGTATTTCTGGTCCTATCACAAAGAGCAGAATAAAGAGCCAAGCCAGCATCCACACTAGGACAGGAGGTGATGACAAGCTGTCAAGTAAGTCAGGCTTCCCCTCATATGAATAATTTAAGTGCAAACACCTGGACTTTGTGAAATGTTCAACCTCGATCATTGAGAATCGTCTGTAATCACAGCTGTAAAAGCGCAATATACGTCTCAAACAGACAGGACTTCAAGGACAGATGATTGAATTAAGTTCAAAGGCTGATAGCAAGACATCTGTGGCCAGATCTGAAAAGAATCTATAATTTTTGTGTTGAGAGTTGAGAAGCTTACCAGAAGGAATGCTAGTCCCCAACTTTAAATCCATCTAAAATCTAACTTCTCTCTTTCCACCTGGTGCTGACTCAAGCAGTGTTCTAACATCAGTATTTGGCAGCATCACTGATACCAATGTCAACATCACCAGGACTGAGAAGGTGTTGCCATTCTCAGTGGACACGCTTTACTTCTGCAGATGGATTTCCAGGAGGAAGAGCAATTCAAGGATATTATTGGTATAAGATCAAATGATCATAAGCCTATGCTCAAAAAATCCAAAATGAAATTTAGAGAACAAGAAGAGATGTAAGAAACTTTGATCAGTTCTCTAATTAGTAAGGGACTAATTCCAGCTATGTTCAAAACTTGTATTTTCCTACTTTCTTTTTTCTGCATCTCTCTTTTCTATGCTTTCTATGAAACCATAACTCTTATGTCTTGTTTGAATGTATTTGGCTTTAAGTTGCCTTATATTTAAACTGCTTTTAGGTACATCCAGATAAGCCAGGGCATCTTGTTTTCTTGAGAATTGTGGATCTGCATAAAGTATTGCTCATCTAACTCCTTTGGAGAAGCTTTCCTTTCTAAAATATCTTGTCACATAAAGCGTGTCTCTGCCTTTTTTTTTTTTTTTTTTTTTTGGCTTGGACAGGATTTAAATCTGTCAGCTGGGAATTGAGCACCTGGGCTCATTCCTTTTATTTTTATGCCATTTTGTTGCAGCAGTGGGCTAGCTACTCTGTCACATCATTAGGGGGGCTTTGTGCTGTGTGACACTCCCAATGAAAACTCTGATTTTCTTTTGTTTTGCAATGGCTGCGACCTTGACAAATGTGGTCGTGCCATAGATGTGTTAATTCAAAAGGTTGCTGAGATCATGCATCTAATTTTTCACTTTGATCACATTACCTCTTCTTTTTGCATCTTTCCACTGGTTCATTCTTTTCTGTGGTATCAAACATGAGAGCTCATCTTTCATTTCCAGGCCTGTCCTTTTCAAACCAACCACTGAGTCTTAGAATATCATCTCAGCACAGAGCTTTGGAGGCTGATGAGGGAACTTCTGGGAGCTGGGAGGGAAGCAAGAGGTCCTGGTGGGGCCAGCTGGGACAGGAGGAAAAAAACATTATAGTGATGACTACAGCTATTACTTCAACTGTGATTTATTATACATATGTTTTTCCTGCGGACTAGGCTCCAGTAATGGTGGATTTGAAAGAAAAGAATGCACAAAGAAACAAAACCAGTCAGTATCTGAGGAAACCAATAAAAATTAAAACCAGACCAGGTATTAAGATAAAAATTCTAGTATTTTTATGACATTTCTGTACTTTAGTGTACTGGGATCTTTGTAAACTTAACTCTAGAGAATACTTTTTTTTCTCTTGCAAATTCCTTTCTGAAATATATTATTAAAATTTAATGCATAAACACTGAGCTGAAAAGAATGTCCCCTATAATATATCTGTAATGATTTGCAGATTTGCAAGCCTTACATTTCAGCATTAACTTTTAATTTTTGAAGGCCCTCTGACTTAGATGTTAGTGTTCTCGTTTGCAGCAGCCATATGTCACCAAAACAGTGTGGTAACATCCAGATGTTTTATAGGGAAGTTTCCAAAGAAAGGTGCTCTCTGGGTTCCTGGCTTAGGTATGAAGCCATTAATAGTAGCTCCTAATAATACTTTTAACAATATTTCCTTATATGCAGTCAGAACCACTACAGTTTCAAGTTATAATCACTGTCATTCTGCTGTGCACCTCTGTCAGGTACCTGGCTCTGCCTTCTCTGTAACTTCTTGTAGGTACCAGAAGGCTGCTCTTAGGTCTCGCCTAAGTTGCGTTTTCTTTCCAGGCTGAACAAGCCCCGTTCCCTTAGCCCCTTTTCAAAAGACATGTGCTCTACTATTAAGCAGGTTAGGTTCAAGAACACAGTTTAGTCCGTCAAATCTGAACTCATGCCACTGCGTCTCTTTGCCTATGCCTATTGCTTCTTTGCCTTCATGAGGGGAAAATACTGAAAATAGTCTCAGATGTTACTAGGAGCAGGTGTAAAAGCATCCAGAAGCACAAGACTAAATTGTTCCTTTCTTAATTGAAAGGCTGTGGTAGGTGTTGTGCATATGGTGTCCCTCCTCTGTGGGTGTTTCCATCATATTTCCAAACTGTCAGGTGTCTGGTGCCTGATATCTGTTTGTGATTCTTTGTGGTTTATTCTCTGTGCTGTGAACCTAACTGAGCACTTTAAGGGGCTGGGTCAGGGCTGAGAGACAGCAGGTGTGGTTTGGATGTGCATAACCCCAGAGGAAGCCTCCCCATGGCAGATGCAGAGGGGTGCTGTGCATGTCCTGTGAGCGCGGTGTGGGACCCTCTGTCCAGGCTGAGTTCTCCTGGCTGGTAGCCGTGTCAGCTTTCCCCTGCTTGCAGAAAGGTTTTCTGAGCCAAGAGCTTGTTTAAGGAATGGCTTTGCTAAGGGCTGATCGGTCTGTTGTGGTTTGCCCAGACAGCATGCCCTTAGGCCTCCTTTCGAAACTGGAAGAACAGCCTGACTGCTCGAGTCTGTTTGCATTTCCTGCTGAGTTTCTACAGCGCTACACGGATGGTGGCCCTGAGCAGCCCTGTGCCCAGCTGACCCTGTCACCCAAAACAGTAAGTGCTTGATTCAGTCAGAACTAGACCTGGAATCTGTTTTCCTTTCCTGCCCATCCCTGGCTTTGTGGTTTAAGCAGAGCCCTGTAATGGCTCAGGAAACATAGACCACCTAGGTCTTTAGTTGGCCAAAGCAGGGACTTGCTCAGAGCAGTCACCTGTGTATTTCTGTCATGCACATCATCAGGAGCAATTACAAGAGAAATGCCACGAGCAGCTCAAATCTTAAACCAGCTGACTCCCCTCTTTGTACTCCTGTCTTTGTTCAGTCTTGGTCCTGGATCCCTATGGTGTACACTGAGCTGCTTAAGAAAGTAACAAAGTGGAAATGGTGAGTGTAGCTGCCTCCTCCTGCTGCAAGGGGGTCTGGTTCAAGAAAAATGTGCTTTCTGTTCAACAGCAAGCCAGAAGCAGTCTCAAAGGTGTAATAAAAGCTGGCATACAGAAGGACCTAGACAGTAATTCCTTCATTTTAGTTTCTTTCAGCACAAGGTCAGGACTAAAGAAAATGCCTGAGCAGGTTTTATAGCAGGCTTGTGACTCTCTGTTTCCTCGGTGTCGCTGGGCAGTCATTACACTCTGCACGAGCTTTTTCCACCCTCTCCTAGCAATAAGTAACCCAGGTGGTTCTTTTCTTTATGTCTTCTCTGAGAAGTTAATGTCACCTTTAACCTGGCTTTTTATGTGCTTATAGCTTGGCCAGGTGGAGCTGTGCAGAGTTTCCTAGTGATGAATGAATGTGTGGTGAAGTTTATACTAGGCAAATAAGATCACTGTAGCTGTAGGCAGCAATGCATTGAGAAGTGCAAGACACTATTGAGGGAAACGATGTGGCTGATTCTCTTCCTTGCTGCCCGGTACAAAAGTCCAACTGCTTGTTCTTCATTCATGCTCCATTCTATGACATCTGCAATATTTCTGCCCCTTCAGTTTGCAGGGTGCATGCATCGTAGAGGGGAGAACCCTGTGGCACGGCTGGTGGACGTCTGGAGGAGAAGGCCTTCTGGGAAGTCCATGCTGGGCAAGAGCAGCACAACAAACCTGGTGCCCCTGGGTGAGTGCTGCTGGTGCCACTCTGGATGTGGAGAGCAGGAGCCAGGGAGCAAGCTGGAGTGTGGGAAGGGCAGGGCAGCTGCTTCTTAGCTCTTGGTCTGTCCGGGGGACTGGAGCACTCTTTTGCTGGTTGATCACCTATCAGGCAAGGAAGCATTAATCTCTTGCGCAACTCAGTATGTTTTTCACCAACACATGGTGCAAAACTAATGTTGTATAAGAAAATCACTCAAAATGGCCACATTTCAAGAATTTGCTAGCCTGTGAAAGGATGATTGTTTCCTTGTCCTGTCTGAGTGAACACAGTAAACTAAAGCCCTTCAGGCTGATACTGGTCCCATGTCAAGTCCTTTTATCCTCTGGCCAGGTGTTGAAAAGCACAGGCAGCCTTTGACAAGCACAGGGAGCCAGGACAACATCTACTGCAGGTGTGCTGTGATCAGAGAGGATGATACATCGACGCTGTGCTGCTTCCAGGGAGCCCAGTATGCAGGCAGAGCAGTTCCACTATTCAAAGAGGAATTTGAAGATGACTCTTTCTACAAAACGCCACCTCCACCACCTCCTTCTCCTTGCCTACAGGAGGACTATAATGAGGATTTTTCAGAGAGAAGATTCCTTCCATTTGAAGGGCTCTCAAGCAATCAAAATGGACTTATCTGTTAACCACCAAGAGGGACATGTCCTGACACTGGCTCGCTGCTGCCCCAGCTCCTGTCTCACCTTGTGTTTGAGCCCCCTCACCAGCCCTGTGTTTTCCTTGCCAGCCACAGGGCAGGTGAAGGAAGCAGCTGGGCAGTTCTGCAGTGTGTAAATGTTCGGGATGGGTACAAATCTCAGTGATCTGAAAATAAAAGCTTCTTGCTCTCCCACCTGGTTCTGTGCTGCACTTGGCTTCCAAAGAGGAGTTAGACTACAGAACAACTCGAATGCCCGCCACAGCTTGGCAGTAAGTGCCTGAGTATCCTGTGGCTAGAAAAAGGCACTTGCCACCAACTCCAAAGGGCATAAAGGATTCCCCTTGCTAGCTGAGGGTATGAGAGGGGTTGAGCAGAGACCACCTCAGAGGGGAACCTGTGGGAGCGAGCCTTGGCCACAGGTACTGCTGCGAGAGGGGCCGGGCTGCCCCCGCGCACGAGGCAGGTCCAGCTGCAGCGCGGAGGCTGAGCAGGCAGCGCGCGGGCATGAGCCTGGGTCTCCCGACCTCCTCCTCCTGGGGGCTGAAGGCAGCAGAGCAAAAGAGGTTTGTGGCAGCAGTGCCTGGAGTTCTCTGAAGAACAGAGGTGAAATGCGTCATTTTGTGCTCTCAAGGTGTCCTGTAATCCAGGGAGACAGAGTGGGTCTGTCAGCCCCTGTCCCTGCTTGGCTCTACAGCGTGCAGGTGAGCCCGGGAGCTCTCTGGTAGAGCTCTTGGTAGATCTCCTGGGGCCACACTGGTTCCTCTGCCCTGCTCTCTGGCTGATGGCGGACCTGCAGCTGCACCTGGAGCCCTGCCTAGGGATCCTGCCTTGCACCTGCCTCTCTCCACTCAAAAGTGTTCAGGTATTTCCTTCTAAAGCATGTTTCTCCCCATAGAATGCTTTTTGATCCCTTCTGTTTTATTTTTCCCCACCCACCTTCTGAACTGCTGTGGGGTTGTCCTGGCACCTCCATCATTAGTGCTCTCAGTCTCTACAATTTCCCACTGTAAGCAGTGCCTCTGTCCTAATGTTCAGGTTCTGTCATCCCAGAGCCTGGGTTTGCAGGGTTATGTCCTAGGAAAGTTGCCTCTTCTCCGGGGCAACTTCAGTGCTTGGCAATGCACATGGGAATGTCTAAGGGCTCCAGAGCACCATGTTCCTGGCAGGGAGCTTCTACTCTCTGGCTACCCCCGAAACGATTGCAGTGAGGAGAGGATCTACCCCAACTTGGGAGTCAGATCTCCTCCTTCACCCCTTCAGAGGCTCCGGGGACGCCAACCCAACGTGGTTTGAAGCAGGAGACGACATTTGTCGATCTGTCTGTAACAAGAAGTGCCCTGTAGCTTTACCCCAGCCAGAGCCCCTTGAAGAGGAGAGTCCCCAAGGCATGGAGCCGCCTGGGCTTGCCTGTTTGCAGATGAGCAGCAAGTGCTACTGCTGAACATAACTCCCGATAGGTGTTACGTGTCCTGCCTGGAGCTTTGCACACTGATTTGTAAAAGATTGAAAGCTGTAAATTGCTGTTCCCACAGACCGCAGGATCTGAACAGAGTGAGCAGGGGGTTTCTGAAGGGGCCCTTGCAGCAGTGGAAACTTCTCCAGGGTCCCAAATGGGAAAGAGACTCAGTCATCAGCCAGTCCATGTTTCTGCTGAGTTCCTCCTCGGCGTTTTCCAGGGAGCGGTTGGGCTGTGCTCACCACGGAGGCGGGGGACGGGAGCACGTCGCTTTGCCCCATAGCAGCGATGCTCCCTGCAGTCTCCAGGAGAGAGCTCATGGCAGTTGCGCTGCTGGCAAACAGATGAGTCTAAGTGTCTAAGCTCATGTGTTTGGATTTGAATACTGAGCCAAAGGCAGATCTGGCAGACTGAAAGCTGTAACGAAGAACCGTGTTAAATTTTAAAAGAAAGTCGTTAACTCTGAAGCCAATGGGCTGAGTGTGCAGTCTGCTGGAGACTGGAGGAGAAACTGCAGGTTAAGGTCAGTCTCCAGGAGATGAAGAGGGAAGTGAGGAAGAATCCCTCCCTGGTGTTGGGAGCCTGCGGAGACAGGGGCTGCTGCGCATGCAATTCCGCCGTCTCCTTTGGGCACCCAATTTAATTTTTAATATCTTAGTACTGGAGATCTGCTGTTTTGGGACATTTATCTACCAGGTTTTCTGCCTCTTCTTTCATTGTGTCAAGGTCAAAGGCGTGAGCGCAGGACACCAGCGCTTGGACGTTGCTGGAGCGAGCGACCATCCCGCGTGGGACTCATGGAGGAGCTGGCAGAGCCAGGGCTGCCGCGTGAGTGCTTGGATGATTCCTGCTCTTAGTTTGCAGGGCTGTTCTGTCTCCTGGCTGAAGGACGAGTTATGACTATGCAGGTGCCCAGTTATCCCCACTCTCTGCCCTAATGCCTGGTGATGTGGGACAGGGCTGGCTGGAGACTGCTGCGTTTGAGAGCTAGGGCTGATTTTCATGGTTGGAGAGCTCCGAGCCCTCTAGGAGAAGGGTGCATGGGACTCCTATTGCCTTGAATCCCCAGAATCCCAGAGACTCTTCCTTACCCTTTCTATTTTTTTTTTTTTTTTTTTAATGGGGCAAAAACCCTAGCTAATGGGATTCTGCCACCCAAACCTGTGGGACTGGCTGCTTTGAAGAGACAGTGATAAAACTGTCCCTCCTTTCTCCTCTTAAAACCGTTTTCCAATAAAGCAAAGGAGAAGGGAGCTTTGTGCAAGGCGGAGGAGTTCCTAGGAGACGGAGGTGGCATGTGAGACGCATCTCCCCCTCGCTGGCTGCGTGGCAGGGAGAGCTGCAGCTTGGCAGTGCCAGCGAGGAGCAATCCAGGCCGTCTCGATGCCGCCAAGGGGCCACGCTGTGAAGGAGGCAAGGCCAGGGCCTTGCGCCCAGGTACCTGCTCTGCGCGTCTCGAAAGACTCTTGGGACGTGTGGGAGCGCGGAGCGGCTCCTCTGGTAGGGCTGCTTGGTGTTGAACATCCAGCAGGTCGAGATGTGACGTGCTGGTCACTGATGAGCAGCTTTGCATGGGAGATCAAGGAGCTTTGCATGGGATGTGCCAGCAGAAAGTCGTTCTGGGCTCTCCTGGGCTCTAAATATCTCGGGGAGACAAGAAAAGCAACGGGCAGCCTTGGCTGCCTGCTTGGCCTGGCATCTCCTCAGGGCTCCTGCCAGTTGCCAAGGGTAAGGCTGAGTGCCGCAGTCCCCGCGGAGTCGAGTTTGTTGTCTGGAGCCTCTGGAGGACAATGTGTCGTTACGCATCTCCCCTCCCAGCGCCCAAGTGCGCCCTGATTTACGGCCGCAGAGGTACAGTGGGTGTCTCTTGGCCACGATGGATTGGGCTGGCCGGAGAGCATCCCTCCTTTCCCTGCGCAGCGAGGCTGTGACGTCCTGGAGGTCTGCCGAGCTGCCAGCCTGTGCCCCGCTGTGCCCAGCGCCAGGTGGGGACAGGCCCATGAGGCAGCCAAAAGCGACGGTGCCGCAGCGCCTGTGCTGTCCCCTGTGTCCCAGCTCCCTGCCCCTCCACATCCAGCCCCCGCCTCTTCTCAACTCTCCTTCCCCTTTCTCTGGCAGGGATGGGGCAGAGGCCCTGGGTGCCGGAACCTGTCCCCTCGCTGCCAAAGGGACAGCGCGATGCTGCACAGCCCTCCCTGCGGAGGCGGAGGGAGCCGCTGGGGAGCAGGAGGAAGATCAGCCTGGCACGAGTGAAAGGGAAAGGTGAGCGGGGCCGGCTGTGCACGGCGCCGGCTGTGCGCGGGGCCGGCTGTGCGCGGTGCCGCACACCGGGGCCAGGCGCGCAGGGGCGGTTGTCCCTCCGGCAGCTGGTGCCGAGCGCGGCGGCTGCCGCCCTGGCAGCGCCCAGCCTGTCCCAGCTCGAGCCCAGGGGGAACGCGACGGGGGTAACGGCGAAGCCCTTCCTGCTGCGCGCGTGTCTTCGCTGTCACCGCTGGGATGGCTTGAATCCATCCCGGACCCCTCTCCTCGGGATAAGACTGGGTCTTTGTGAACGGATGAGCACCTCCCCTGAGCCTTTTGCCCATGGCTCCGCTGCTGCAGTGCTGCAGTTCCCTGCAGTTCGCCTTTGCCTCCGGATGCCCCCGGAGCCGGGGGGTTTGTCCCCCCCTGTCCCCGGCAGCTCGTTCCCAGGTCAGGGGCCCCTGTGGGGCAGGGGAGGGCCGGGCAGCAGCCGCGTCCCTGCGCGCGGGGCCGGCCCCGTTTGCTCAGGCAGGTGCGGCCGCCGTTCAAACCCCGCGGGGCCAATGGGAGCCGTGTGGCGGTTGGGCAGGCGCTCCTCGGAAACCC
>VZSV01000288.1:151142-192974 GCA_013398735.1 Nothocercus julius
GTGCCCGGGATGGGTGTGAGCTGGGGTGGCTCTGTGGCGCAGCCCGCAATAGCAGTCCCGCTGCTGCCTCCTCCGCTCCTCGAGGGCTCCTGCAGTGGCTGCTTCAGCCTTGCTGGTGGAAGCCCCTGGGCTCCGGTGGCCACTCGCCCACCCTGCGCGTCGGTGGCTTTGGCAGCAGACTTGGCGGCCTTCGCTTGCGCTGCCGTAGCGCCGTCCCTCGGGCTCGGGGCCAGCAGCCGTTGTTATCCAGGTGCCGCGGAACGTCTCTGCTCCTCCGGACCGCTGCACACGTGGGCTCATTTTTATTCCCTGCATTGGGGGACCATTGGCTTCTGTGTAGGATTTTCCCTCCCTCGATGTCCGCTCTGCCCTGGGTCCCAGCGCAGAGCCTGTGGGCTCTTCTGGTGGCCTTGGGCAGGTGAGGGCAGCACGGAGCAGGGCAGCGGCAGCGTGTGGGAGAGACGACACTGTGGGAAGTGCTGGGGTCCCCCGCACTGGGCCAGACATTGCCCTGGGCGTCCCCAGGGGTTGTGTACGTGGGACGTCCCTGTCCTGGGCAGCTGGGGTGCTGCTCCTTGCTACCTGCGATGGTCCCTCCTGGCCAGGCCCGCCCAGACCAGGAGGGGATGAGGGACTGGGTTGTGCCGGGCTGGCATCGTGTGTCAGGCCTTGCTGCAGCCCAAGGCATTTGATTGCTGCTAATGCTTCTTGGCTCTTTGCTCTTGGCCTTTTACTGTCCAACTTCTCAGGACCTGGAAGGTGAAGTCTTCCTGTCTGCCTCTCCAAGGGGTTGATGTGCACCAAATAATGCCATTTTTGCAATACTAATAATCAAATATGGGCCACGTGTCCTCTCTGCAGCCATGGTTTCCGTTGCTGGCTGCGCTGACCACCAGTGGAAAGATGTGGCTTTGGCTCCTCTGCGCAAGGGAGCAGCGGGTGGCAGGGCCGGCGCAGGCGCCTCGGTGCGGGTGAGCGAGGAGAGGGTCAGCCTGAGCCAACCTGAGATTGGGAGTGACAAGCAGTTGTAGGTGCTGATCTGCTCCCGGCGCCCTCCGTTGTGCCGCTGGGAGCCCTCCACCCTGACCATTGTCCAACACAAATGTCCCCTGTGTTTCCCTGTTTGCAGGAAAACACCCTGCTGCTCCAACAGAAGGAGCGTCTGGATGGACTTGGTGACATTAATGCAAAATCTGGGCACGGGGGTGCTGTTGTGAGTTGGGCTGTCTGCTCTTTCATCTCCCTTTGCCCTTTCTCTGTGCTTATTTTCATTTATGTTCATTCCTTCTGAGTGCGGGTGACCTGGACAAGCTGTGCTGGGCAAGTGCAGGTGTTTTCCCTTGATGCGTCGAAGGTGACAAACCTGGGATGAGGCTCCCCTGACTGCTTTGCAAAGGGGAGTGGAAATGCAGCCTAAAAGCTTGTCCTGCTTGTCAGAATGGACTAAATAGAGCCAGCTCCTTTCCAGGCTCCGAGCTCGAGGGATTGTATTTCTGCTCGCCCAGGTCTGGAAGAAGCCTAGCACTCCATATGCCTGAGAAAACAGCACCACTGCTGCTGAGCAGCTCTGTCCAGGGACAGAAGATCACTTGGAAAATTACCCCTAGCTGCTCCAACTTGGGCTAGGTCCTTCTGGCAACAGCTTCTCTCTGTGCTTTGCAGATGCTTGGGAGAGTCTGCTGCAAGGGCCTTAAGAGAGAATCATCATCTGCTCCTCACAGGAAGGAGGTGGCTCTTTCCTTACCCTGTGCCTGGGGCTCAGGTATTCCCAAATCCCCTTCTCCTGGGGGCCAGTTTTGGTGCCTCTGAAAAAGGCCAAACTTCCTATTTCCTCCCTGCTTGGTGGTGGGGCTGCCTGCCACAGGAGGGCTACAGCCCAGCTAAAACCCCAAGAAGCAAAAATGCACATGATGCAGGAGGCCACGGTCCCATCTCCCCGCATCCCTCCCTCCCTCAGCCGCCGCTTGATCCCAGGGCTGCCTAGGGAGCTGCGCGGCCCTGGCAGCTCCCAGGCTCAGGTCAGTCCTCTGAGCTTCCTCCCCCTGCCGAATTGCCCAGCACAAAAGCTCCCTTTCTCCTCCCAGGGGCCTGTTCATTACCCGCCTGACTCCTCGTCATGCTTGGTTAGGCTGGAGCACTTTGCTTTCGCGCTGCGAGGGTTGTTAAATGCTAACAGTGGATGGAGGAGGTTGTTCCCACGGCGTCAGAGATGGGCCGATAGCGGAAGGGTTAATGCCCGGGTTCAAAAGGCTGAGGTGACTCTGAGGGCAGGATAAAACTGGGGGGCAAAGTTCCTACCGTCGTAAATCAAATTTGGGCTTCAACAGAGCTTTTCCCCCACCTGATGGAGTCCGTCCCTCGGCTTTATCCCCTTCCTCTTTTGCACACGTGTACGTGTATGTAGCCACTTGCATTTGCACACGTATGGGCAAACGCCTGTATGAGCTGGGGAGATATCTGCAGATTTTCTGCCAGGGCTTTCAGGGGGTTAAAAGCGAGATGCCAGCTCTCCGAATTGTTTCGGGTTGAACAATCCCGTCGGAAATCCTCCTCAGAAAACCCAGGCCCGTGGGTGTGGCCTTTGCAAAATGCAGCGTTGTTTTTTTGGAATTGAAATAATCATTAGGCATTGGTAAATTGTGTTTACAAATGTGTTTAGTTTATGTTTTGTTATGGTTTGTTTTTGTTTTGTAAAAAAGTGAAAATGGGGTGCACTCCTTTGAACTGAATGAAACTCTGTAAAATACACAGTGGTATCTTACACTCTGTAATGGCATTTGGGGACGTCTGGCTTTGGGCACTCTGAAGCGGTCGCATGGATTTCGGACACTGCATCGCCCCTCAGACCCGCCCATGGTATTTGGGCTGGCACATGGCCAGGTGCCACTTCCCAGGAAACCCTCCAGGGGAGCATTCAGGGTCCTCTTCACCCCGGCAAATTTGCACCTAGACCCTGGGAATCCCCTTGGCCAAGTCCTTTTCCCGCTCCAAATATTGCGGATGTTTAGGGCAGGCTTGCGGAGCTGGGGCTGGGCCCACTCGACTCTTTGCTGCTGGGAATCGGCTGCTCGCAGACAGGTCCAGGCGGTGCCAAAAAGCACAAATTGCACTCACAGATAAGAGCTGGGAAGCCACGGAGCTGGCAGGGGCATTTTGCAACACGGTGGGAACCACAGGTTGGGCTCTGAGCTGTGCAGGAGCTGGATTTCGTTCGCAGCGCTGCTCTGGAGCTGGGAGAGCCGGGAGCTGAGCAGCCTTCTGCAGCTGTGGTCACCGCGTTTGCAGGTGGCTGCCTTGCCTGTCACCAGGTGAAGGGCTCTTTGGGATGCAACGTCTCCTCCCTTGCTGCTCTCTCTGTGCTTTTGCAGAAGTGCCAACTGAAATAATGTGATTTCTTTCTTTTTTGTCATCCAGCGCTGAAGGTGCCTGACAGTGCCTCGCTCATCCCTTGTTCCCTCTCTGCACCCCATCCTGCCTCTTCAGGCACCACCATGTGCACAGGATGGGCTGGGACTCCTGCAACAGCCTCCGTCTGGGCTGTTGGGTCTCCAGAGCGTTATGTAGGCATGGACTGCCCAGGCCGTGCCGCGTCCCTGTCTCCCTCTTTTCTTCCCTAGCTCCCACATTTTGATTCGATTCTGTTCCTGTTGCCAGGTCATTCCCAGCCTGGTCCTGAGAGCCCGGGAGCACCTTTGGGAACCGCAGGGTTGGAGTGTAAAGTGCTGCAGTGGCTTTGAGGTTGTGGTGGGCACATTTGGCCTCCAGGTTCTTGGAGCCGTCCTGCGCTGCGTCTCTTGGCCCCGCTGCTGGCTCTGCTCATTATGATGCTGTGTGCTGGTTCCTCTGCAAGACTTAGGGTGCCTGAGCATCCAGGAACTTCTGGGGACATAGAAAGGAGACCCACATGCAACGAGGTCCCCCACAAAAGCTGGTTAGTGCCTGGAGTGGAGCCAGGCCTGGCTGACCTGGCACTGCATGTTCTTGCCACCAAAAGCACCCCTTGTCTTTGGCATTTGTCCAGGCCATCTGCAGCTTGACCTGCTGTCACCCTTCTCCAGAGGTGACAGCCCCTTCCCTGCACAGGAACGCAGGCAGGAGGCAAAGGGGAGGTCAGCAAGGTGCTGGAGGCAGGATTTGGGTGCGCTGCACGCATCGGCAAGGGGCTAATCCGTCTTGCCGCAACTGTTTCACCAGCTTGGTGCTTCCTGTCCCCGTTGTGCGTTTGGACCTCGTGCCAGTGGACCTTCCTATGTGCTGAGAAAACACTCCTCATTTTTTCCTGGAAATGTTTTTGCATGAGCTTTTCTTGGTAGCAAGAGAATGTGCTTCCTCCCCACCTCTTTCCTCTCGTCTCCCTGAGCGATGCCCTCGTGCCCAGCAGTGGGGAGGCAGGGCAGGGTTGGCCCTGGGCAAGGCTGGGTGCTGTGGGGTCCCTCTTGCGCTGGGGATGAGGTGCAAGCCCTGCCGCGCTCACCGTCTCTCCTCTCCTTGCTTGCAGGCCAGCTGAAGCTCTCCATCGAGGCGCGGGGCCGCGTGCTGGTGCTGCACGGTGAGTGTCGCCCTGCAGCGCGAGCCGCAGCGCGTTAGCGGTGGCAACGGCGTCGCTGGAGCCCTTCGAGCAATTCGGGGAGGCTTCGTGGTGGCTGATGGCAGCAACTCTGCGGCAGAGCTGAATAATGAGGGTTCTCTGTAACTCCCAGAGAGCTCCATTTCCTGGGACCGCAGCATTTTGCGTTCCCATTCTGTAACTACTTTCTTAAACTCTCTAGGGGAAGAAAAAAAAAAAAAAAAAAAAAAAACATTTTTGGGGAAGAAACCCTGAAACACTTTGTCCATTCTGAAAGGTCTTTTTTATTGCCCAAGCCCATTTGCCAGACTTTGCTGGGATTTTCAAGTAGTTCAGGTGCTTCCAGGCACTGCATCTTTTTTTGCCACTGGAAATATTTGCTGGCGAAGAGTATCTCCCTGGGCTGCACTGGGGTTGCCAATCCTCAAGCCCCTTCCTTCCTTCAGGGGCTCCGACCCAGTCATAATTCCTCAAACTGTTGCAATTCCAGCTGTTCCTGCCAAACCCTCCAGGACGTGAAAACCAAGCTGGCTTCTCCGACACCGGGCTGCCTGCCCGGGGTGACCAGACCCACGCTGGGCTGTGGTGTCCAGGCTGCCTGGGCTCTGGCTCCTGCTTTTGGCCCATTTTTTGTGGCCCCGAGGTCTCTTTAAATCCAAAGCAGGTCTGGCAGGAGCCAGTAGTTCTTGGTGGAACCTGTCCTGGAGGGGCTTTGCAAAGAGCTCTGTGAAGCTCCAGGGGGTCCTGCAGAGCCTGTCTCCCGTTCTGCACTGCAGCTTCCACTGGGATGAGCGTGTTCATTAGGAGCATGTATCTCTCCCTGGTGTAGGCAAAGTCCCTGCTGCCTTGCCCGGCGTGTTAGGAACGAGCTCAGCCTCCCTCTGACAGCACATCCTGGGCTATCCGGGTGCTGCTGCACAGATATTGCCTCTGGGCACGTGGCTGGGAAGTGCAGGGTTTCCCGCTATTGGCAGGAGGGAACGTTGCCTTCCTGCTGGCAGGGCTGCGGTCAGGATGTGGCCACTGATATTTAACTTGATGATACATTTGGCTGTAGGGCAGGGAGCCCAGAGCTGTGTGAAGTCAGGCACACGAAATGCAATTTGCCACGCGGATGCTGAAGTGCATCTGCCTCCAACTTCCCGCACAGGCGCCGGTATTTATAGCATGAGGTTATTAAAGCCAAACTACACCTAAAATGCTCACATGTTCGCGGGTGCCTCGAGGCCGGACTGGAGGGGAGGCACGTGGGGACCCGTGGGGCGGGAGGCTGGTCCAGCCCCGCTTTCCGTGATGAAGGATCACTACGTGGAGCAGAGCTGCACCGTAGGGAGATGCCTTCCCTGCCGGCTTAGGGCTTAACCCTTTCCTTTTCTTACCAGTCATGGAAGCAAAAGGTCTGATGGGAAAGGAGTACCGTTCGTGCGACTCCTATGTGAAGGTGAGTTTTCCCAGAGCTCTGCTCGGGGAACATGCTGATGTCCTGGGTTTGGGGACTGGCTCCACCAAGCATGCTCTGGGCTCCCTGTCTCTTCCCTATCCTCTTTGGTCTCTTGTGTTGAGCAACCTCAGCATGCAGCGAGATGGCTGGTCCCTTGCCTGATGCCAGAGCCGCTAGCTGGGTCCTCTCCTCTGCTTGTCTGTCTCTGCGCTGTGTGCAGGGAGCATCGCCCCTGTGAAGGGCTGCAAGCCAGAGAGCAGCCAGCAGCATTTGTGTGTGCTGGCCCCTTGTATTTCTGACTTGCAACTGAAGCGCCTGCTCTTTTCACCTCCCACCTCCTGAAGCGTCTTGTAATTCTGTGGCTTGACATGCATAGGGCAAAGTGATCTAAAGCACCCGTTAGCATGGGCTCAGCTGGATCTTTGAGGCTTAGCCGTCCATAAAACTGGCTCTGCCGGCGTCCTGCTGCTGCGATGGCAGAGCTAGCAGCCATGTGCCGGCTGCATTTGCACCGAGACAGCTAACACGCCGCTTGTTTCTCTATCTGAAGATGTCGATCGTGCCAGATGCCGACTGGAAATGCAGGCAGAAGACGAAGACTGTGCCAGACAGCAAAAACCCCGTCTTCCATGAGCACTTTCTTTTGTGAGTACGATGGGGCAGAGGTGGCTCTGGCTCCTCCATGGTTCCCATAGAGTGGCAAGGGAGCTGTGTGGCTGCTGGCCCAGGGCAAACCCCCTCGCAGGCAAGATCCCGTGTTTGCTTTTGCGTTGTTATTAGCTGTAACAAACATGCATCATGCTTGAGCAGCTTCACTGCTGAGATGAGGAGTGACAGACATTATTCTGCTGTTTCGTATAGTTGAAATGCCGTGAACTTTTGGGCAGAGCTTTGAGGTTCACCAAGCTGTCAGCTCGCAGCGTGGCAGCAGGGCTCCCGCCTGGGTGGACTTCCTTGCTGGGTAGGAGTTGGGCAGACGCGCTCCTAGACCCTGTGCCTGCAATGATACAGGGCATCAGTATGACCGAGGAAGGTAAAAGGATTTCCCGCAGCTGCAGCGTGTCCCTGTGTGGTAAAGGAGCTGTATGGCATGGAGCTTTTCGGTGAAGCTTGCCCTTGAACTGTATGGCATGGAGCTTTTCGGTGAAGCTTGCCCTTGCTGGCCAGCCAGGCTGTGTCAGACGTTCGTCCTTGCACGGTAGTTAATTTGGCACAGGATGGTTATTTCAGAGCATGAATTGGGGCTTGTTCCTTGTGTTTGCTCTTTGGTGTCGAATATGTGTCTTCCTGCACGACTGTTTTCTCCTGGAACCACCTGAGCGGTGTCCCCGGCACCTGTCCAAGGGAGGTCGCATCCTTCGGCAGCCGCCTGTCAGGAAATAGTGTCCTGCTGTTCAGCGCCTCCAGTTGGACAGGCAGAGCTCCTCGTTATGTAAGAAACACGGAGCAGAGCTTGTAGCTGCATTAGTTTTAGTGAATTAGTGCACAGCGACTCATTTACGAAGAATGCCATTTGGGGTGACTGCTGCAGCGCTGCACAGAGGAGGAAACCCTGCGTTGAGGAGCGCGAGGGGTCTCTGGCCCCAAGGGCAGCCGCAGCTGAGCAGCGCTCACGGACTGTCCACTCTGCTTGTTACAGCCCGGTGCAAGAGGAGGACGAGCAAAAACGCCTGCTGGTCACAGTCTGGAACCGGGAGAGAAATTCCAGGTAAGGGGCTGCTGGACTACGATTCGGTCTCTGTAAAACGGGGCTGGTGCAATGGCCAACCTGCCATCTGCTCTGGCCCCTCCGTGGGAGCCCCTCCAGGCCTTGGGTGCTGCTGGTGGCGCTGCCGTGCACCGTGGCTGCTGGCCAGCAAGGTGGGAAGGCCGTGCGGTGTGGCCGGGGCTGTGGTTTGCTGGCTGGGGTTGTCCCCGTGCAACCTGGCCGGGCGAGCGCTGTGCTGCGTGCGCCCCAGCAGACAAGGAATGTGCTCTTGCTGCTCTCTGCCCATGTCGCTGCTGCTCACTAGCCATAGGGCTGGCCAGTGTTAAAAATCAACCCGATTTTGTCGTTACAAGCTCACACCTTGCATGTGCAAACACGCAGCAGAGCAGGCAGGCTCCTTGCTGCCCTCCTGGCCATTACCTGACGGGAAAGAGACTGGGGGACTAAGGACGTTGCTTTTTGGGGTGAAGCAACTGAGGACAAAGCCCAGCAGCAAGAGGTCTGGCCCTTGGCAGGGTGTCTTCCTTACTTAGGCATGTGGCTTCTGCCTCTTTGGCCAAGTTCCTGCTGGCATTAGGCCCCTGTGGGGCTCTAGGACTCTGACAGGTTGGAAGTTTCAGTGAGCAGGAGGCTTCAGTCCAGCTTCTTGCCCCAGTGGCAGCCGAGCAGTGACCCCAAGGCAGCTGCAGATAAAGCCTGGAAAGGAGGGAGACACATCCTGGGCTCTGGCAGCGGTGTTTGTGAAGGTCCCGGTGAAGTGGGGCCCGTGGAGAGCTGATCCACAGGTTCAACAAGTGCATGCTGACCTTCTCCCACTCTCCTGCAGGCAGAGCGAACTGATTGGGTGCATGAGCTTTGGTGTGAAGTCCCTCCTGACCCCGGACAAGGTACCTCCGCAGCAGACGTGGCGCACAGGACTGGGGCTCTCCTTCTCAAGCCTGTGGGCAGACACAATGCACCTTCAGGGCACCAGGCAGGAGCTGGGATGGAGATGGTTTCTCTATTTACAGAGCAAATTGCACTTGCAGCACTGATAACCAGCGGGAGACTGGTGTCAGTGTGACCACAGAAGGCAGGGATGTGGGGGCCAGGAGGAAACAGATTTTGTGCCAGGGGACTGTTCTGAGGAGGTGGTGGGGAGGACAAGTTGTCCTCTCTCAGGCCATTCCTGGAGGCCATGGTGCCACCAGGAGGTCTGTGTGCCAGAGCCTGTGTCATGGTGCTGCTGCCCCAGCCTGGCTGCTGCTTGGTAATGCAGCTTTCAGCTCGCTGGATTGGTCTTCCTAAAGAAGCCTGCAGGGCACTACTGTAAATGACTGCTGCCATCTTCCAAAATACAGGAACTGCTAGAGAGGAACAGGGCTCAGACGCTCAGGCCGGTGTCTGAGACACATCAGCAGCAGATGTGTCTCAGGAAGGTGCAGAACTCTGCCCTGGGCAGTTAAAGGGTCACAGGCTCACAGACACACTGCACGTCTTCCCCAGCAATAGCCCAATCTCCGAGCTGTGGTTGCATGCAGAGAAGCAGGAGCTGCACCCACGTACAGCGCCCAGGCACCCTACTCTTGTGGGGCAGGGATAGGAGGAGGATGTTAGGAGGATGTGGCCCTCCTAGCTGGGGCTGCGTTGAGCTGGACTTGCTCTGTGGAGGCCCCAGTGTAGATTTAAATCACTTATCTTTAAGTAGACCCCTTCCTTTTTCCCATGGGAATGTGATTCACTGGAGCCCTGGGCTTGCTCCGTGGCACTTGGTCCCTCCAACCGTTCGTTTTCCAGGAGGGCATCCTCGGAGCCAAGGCCAGCTCTGGCCCCTTGGCTACTGAGGGGTCCTTAGGGCTCCTTGACCACATGGAAATGGGACGTGGGTAATGGAGCTCCACCACAGAGCACCCGGCATTGCACCGGATGCTGGAGTTGAGCGTCCTCCTTTGGTGGTAAGGCTAGAGCTGGGCACTGCTTGCGGGACTGTTGGCCACTGCAGACCTCATAGAGATAGGGGCTTTTTTTTTTGTTTATTTTGGGGGGATCGGCTGGTTTCCTGCACCATCTCCCTCTAAACCCCTAGAAGGTCACCACCGTTGCCGTGATTGGCACCTCCATGCAGCGGTTCCTGTCTCTGTGGGGAGGGGCTCTAGGCCAGGCTTCAGCGTGTGAGCGTGTCTGGGGAGTCTCTGCTCTGACCCAGGGCGCTTCCCACCTTGGGAGCCTTTGGGTGGCGTCGGCAACCAGAGTGAGTTAAGGGGGCTGAACTTCTCCAGCCCGCAGCAGGCCCAGTGGCTCTCCATAGGGCCAGCACAGGTGGGCAGTGGTGGCACTGCTTTACAGTGCCACCAGGGGCGTAAAGCCCACATATGGCCACAGGTGCCTGCCCCTGCATTGAGCAGCTTCTCTGCTCCTACCCAGGAGATCAGCGGCTGGTACTACCTCCTTGGGGAGGATCTGGGCAGGACCAAGCACCTGAAGGTGGCTGCGCGGCGGCTGAAGCAGAGCAGAGGTGCGTCTCCTCCGGGACCATCGCAGGGTATGTTGGCCCAGCTCGGAAGGGGAGTTAACCTTGCATCCACGCCTGGCACTGGCGTGGAGCAGCTCATTCTCTGTGACCCAGTGAGGACTTCTCAGCTCCATGATGCTCAGTGGGCAGCAGGATATCAGCAGACAGGCCTGGGGGAGATCCTGACCGCTTTGGTGGGCCCAGCACCAGCACCAGGCTCTTCCCTTTACTCTTTGCTCCTGCTTTGTCCTTGGTTGTCTGTGGTTCTCCTTGGGGCATCGATTTCATAGTGATGTCTGAACCCTTCCTGCCTTCCAGTACTTTGTTTTAGGGTTGATCCTGGGGCTAAAAGGTCTGTGCAGGCTGATGGTGAGCGTTTTCTGCTGCCTCAGTCTCCATGCTGGACTGCATGGAGCTGGATGGGCCAGTGCAGAGCAAGGTTAGGCTGAAGGGACTAACCAGCTGTCCCTAGACTGGAGGAAACCTCTCTGTGACACACAGAGACATTGCAGTGCCTGGACAAGGTGAGGAGGGTGAAGGGCCCTCGGAAGCAAGAGCTTCTCAGACTGATGCGACCTTTCCGTCTGTCTTGTAGATCCAGCACTGGGAAGCCAGGGCGCAGTGCAGGAAGGCCAGGACGCTGCAAACATGAAGCAGCTGAAGGTAGGTGCAATGGGGCTCTGACCCACCAGAAAGGTGGAGACCAAGCGGGACTGGAAGCCCTTAGGCAGGGAAGCCACCCCAGAGAGATTTTGAACTAGACAGTGTGTTGGTGCAAGGAGAACGATGCTATGTCCATCTCCTTACCAAAACCACAACCTTTTAAAGTAATTAATAATCCCAATCACATGCCAGTTAGCAGAGTGGGCAAGGCAGGGAGTAATCCCTCATTTGCTCCATGCTATGCTCTGCAGTCAGACTGTGTCTTCCGCCCTCATCCTTGCGGAGCTGCTTGCTTGGGGAAGGGAAAGCCCCACAGTGGAGCCTTGGTGATTTATAGGAGAGGCGAGGGTGGGAAACGGGAACGCAAACACAAGACCTGCGTCGGAAATTGGGCTCAACAGGCCCTGTGATTTATCAGTGCCGAATTCCGCTTTGCTGCTTCCCGCGGTTGAGTTTTTGGTTATTTGTTTGAAAGCGCACGGCGGAGCAAGACAAACAAAGCTGGCGCCCCACTCCCTCCCTTCCTCTCCGGCCGTCGCCACGGACTTGAAAGATGGTGCCTGGGAAGGAAGGCTGTTCCTCCTTGCAGCCGGGGCCGGTGGCAAGGTGGCCCGGGACAATACGCCAGGAGCAGCTTCTCCGCTGGCCCCGCCACGGTCCGGGGAGCGCTGGGGATCCTCATCCTCCTGCTCCAGCCTCACTTCAGTGGCTGCGGCTGTCCAAATGCAAGGACATTAAGCCTGTTTTATCCCTGCAGAGGAGTGTGGAAGGAGAGTTTCTGCTCCTTTCCAGCCTCTTTTCCAAGTGGATGCTTGGGGCAAAGACTCCCCAAGTCCCGTTCTGCACCCTGCTGCTGGACGGGTTAAAAGTTTCTCCGTCTTTCGTTGTAAGATTAAACCACAGGGCTGATTAGACTGACGCCTAAGCTCCCTCCTCCACGACTCCCTGCACACAAAGCACCGGACATGTTTATCTCAGGGTCTGTGCTTTAAAAAACAAACTTTTATTTTATTTATTTATTTATTTTAAACTCTCTCATCTTCTAACGTGCAAAGAGCGTAAGACGTATTTTCAATGAAGTGCAGCTCGCGCGGCCGGTGCCTGTGAACCACCGCTTGAACGTCCTCGGCATGTTTGTGAGAACTGTTGCAATAACAAAGTGCTCCGTGCCGCCCAAGAATGCCGCGGGAACAAAAGCCACGTCGACCCCGAAGGGACTAGGGAATACTAAAGGGTTGTCAGGAATTTTAATATAAAAACTCTCTCTCTTCCTTGTCACTTAGGGTTTTCAGGAAGCCCTCCAGCTTATCGTAGAGCGGCACGCCGTGCAGGCAGGGGCCGGGGAGGTGAGAGGTGGCTTCCTGCCATTCTTCTCCAGAGTTGGGTTCCCATGGGCGGTCATGCCAGTTTTGCTGGGGTTTTGTTCTGCACTGCTGCGAGCCGAGGAGATTGGGATCGCCGCCACGGCTGCTGCGGGGGGCTGCATTTTCATGGGCTCGCCACGAGTTTAGGGTGTCCAGCCATGAACCGCTTCAATGGCCTCTGCAAGGTGTGCTCGGAGCCAAGATACAGACAGGTCTGTGGAACCGGTGCTGTCGGAGCGTGGGAGAATCCGCGTGCCGGCGCACATCGCTGCACGTCTGCGCTATGGTGAAGAGGGTCCCTGGGCTTTCTTCCTCTTTTGGGGGCTGTTTTTGCATGCTTTTACTGTGGCATGGATTTGCTAGGAATGTTTTGTAATTAATAATTTTGGAAATCTAAGGAAAACGCCTGTGGATAGGCATCTCTCAGCTCTGCCTGCCACTGTAGCATGTAAGAGGGAATAGACGGACACAGTTCGCTGTGTAACTTAGCGCTGGGACTGCAGCAGTGCTGAGCTGAGAGGTTTTGTCTCAATTTATTGCTCATTTGGGCAGAGATGGGCACAGCAGGCCACTAAGCCTCTGCCAGCTTGCTGTTATCTCTCTTTTTTTTTTTTCTTTTAATTGCTTTAGCATGAGTGCGTTTGGGAATCGAGTGTTGCTTGAAGTTGGTTACATCTGACAGCGGCTTGATCAGCAACGGTGCGCTCTATAAATCCAGTGCAAATGCCCTGGGACCTGCTCAGGGTGCTGAGCAGAAACCCCTCGCTCGCTTTGCTCTTTTTTCCCCAGTATCCTGCGCTTTTGAATGCCGTTTTCCTGCATGGCCTGGGCCAAGACTCCCGGCTCACTGTCAGCGTTTCTCTGCGTTCCCATGTTCAAATCCCATTTCGTGCTGAAGCTGCAGCATGGGCCAGTGTAAAACAGAAACTGGGTGCAGGCGTTAAGGAATCGGCTTAATTAAAAACACTGACTCCTTATCAGGGCTGCAGACATGGGGCTGTGCAGGAACGCTGCTCTGTTTTGCATTAATGACAGTGGGTGTGATTTGAGTCTTAGACCTCTGCAGCTCTTTAGTTTGGAGATCTCTTCTGCTCCTTTCTCCTAAGGTACGGGCCCGGGGAGGCTGTGCCCACCGTGGTGTTGCAGGCCCACAACTTCTTGTTGCCCACTTCTAAGCTCAGTTTTATGCTCCTTACTTAGCTCTGAGGCAAAAATGGATGCCCAGTTCCCTGTTCAGGGCTCCAGCAGTGCAAGTCGAGACCTGAAACGCCAGCAATGGGTAGCTGGTTATTTAGTGACACAGGGAACGTGTCTCTGTTGGTGATGGACAAGAGCCAGCCAAGGAGGAGTGAGGTATTTCTTGACACAGGGAGAGCTTTGGCCTCAGAAGTGAATGTGGAGCCTCCATTCCGGAGGGATCCTGGGTTGGATTGTCAGGTGCCAATGGTGACACTTTCGCAGGACTCGGATGCCCTGTGTCCTGTAATTTAGCAAGACGTGGGGTCGATAAAGGGGTAGAGCCACAGATGGTCTTTAAAGGATCCACCAAACTCCATAGAGAAAAAATACTCTGTATAGTGGGATGGACCTACTTTCTGATCCTGCTAGGGAGAAAGTGTTTCTCTTTTGAAGCCTGTTTTGCATGTTGAGGGTGCAAGCAGGGAAAAGGTGTAGAGGAATGAAAGCTTGCTGGTTTTGCCCTCTGCTGCAAGAGTTTGGAGTGACTTCTTCTTGGCTGCTTATGCTGGCTTCCTCCTCTTCTCTCTGGCTTCTTGTTCTCAAAAATAATATAGGTCAGATGTTGGATTTTTCTTTTCCCTTTCAGTAAAACAGGGAACTTGGCAGATGTCTTGGGGATAATCAGGTATTCACAGGAACAGTCATGCTGAGCTCCTGCTGGAAGCCAAATGGAAAAAATAAATGATGTTTTATTAATAAACTCATTGCTTTGAGAGTCAGGAAGAGATGAGCCTAAAGGAAACGATATCCATCCCACCAAAATCATTGTGGGAAGGTGTGCTCACCCCGGCGAGTGCAGGACCCCATAGAGCCTGCTGCAGCACGGGAGCCTTAGGAGAGCAGTGTGCTGGTCCTCGTGGCTTCCCTCTGCAGAACGGGGTGCTGCTATTTGCGTATTGCACGAGTGGGAAGGAAATGTTTAAGTGCCCTGCTTGGAGAAGCTGCACCAGAAATCACTGGCTGGAGCCAGAGCGCCGGGTTCCTCTTCCAGCTCTTAACAGAGCCTTCCTCTCCCAGGCACGGGTTGAAAGCGGGGACTTGTACGCACTCAGTGAACGCTGTGTGACATTCCTGTCTGATCCTCGGACTTGATTTCTCATGACTTAAGGCCATATCCATCCCCTTTGGCTGTAGCTCAGGAAGCCTTTTTGCTCTTGCAAAGCGACAACGGCTCCTTTGAGCTGCTGGAAGCGCCGGGCGGCAGCATGATGCTCACTCGTCCCCCACGACCTCTGCTTTGCTATTTAATGGGTTGTCTCCGGTGTCTGCTTTCAGATTACAATCCCTCGAGGAAGCGATGGCTTTGGCTTCACAATCTGCTGCGACTCCCCAGTCCGCGTGCAGGCGGTGGACTCTGGTAAGAGATGAGATCATTTTTATCCCTCTTGATTTGAATGAGACTTTGCCGCTCCTCTTTGCTTGCTTGGGTTAGATGGTGCTTCAGAAGGTCCCCTGCTCTACAGGAGCCCCCTTACCTCCAAATAATTATCTCTGAATGACTTCTCTGTTGTTCCTAATGAGGAACAGAGGACACTGGGTCAGCTCTGGTTTGCTATTTTCGCTCTATGCAGTAATTTGCAGAGATTTTCTTCCCTCTCTAGTCTGAGAAGCATCCAAGCATCCGGCTGGCCAGGAGACCTATAGAAAGTGTGTTATAGAAAGGGAGCAGGATTGCTGGAGCCCTCGGTGTTGCCAGGGCCTGAGTAGCTCCTCTTGGACCTCCAGGATGGACTCAGCATCTCTGTCATCTCCTGGCTATCCCAGCTGCACAGCAGGAAAGGCAGAATTCCCACTTTGAACTGTTGGCAGTGTAACACAGCAGGGAGCTGTGTCTCTGTAGCTGCTGGCCACAGACCAGAAACAGAGACCCATCTGCTTGCTTTTTGACAGAAAATTCATGCATTCCTGAACGTTTCCCCAGGAAATGTTTTTCTACATGTAATTTTTTTTTCCCCATACAAAATAATATTTGGGATGCCTTTTTTTGGCTCTGAGTTAGAGCAAGTCCATTATCACCGAAGCACAGCAGTATTTCTGTTATCTTCTATGTGAGGAAATTGCTTACAGGTTTGCATGACAAGTGCTGGTCCTGGGAGGAGGTGTTGATAACATTTGATCTCTCAGGACACTTTATCTGGCTCATCACCAGCTGCCCAGGACACCTCTGCAGCCCATTCAGATGCAGAAAGGCAATCAGATCTTGTGATGAGGAATGGGGACATCTGCATGGTAGTCATGCAATAAGTGACTGTCTGTACTGTGTAGCCTCCATACCATTAAAAGCTTGCACACCTCTGGTCTAACACAGCTCTTATAAAGCTGTGAGTTAAGACCAATGAGTCAGTCACGGAAAGAAAGGCAGCTAAAAAAAGCATTTTTGAGGTCTTTTAACTTCCCTTTGTGCTTTCGCATTGGTATGTCACCCTTTCAAGTTTTTCTCTAAAAGTAGAAAACACAAGATTTTATTAGCTGACATCCACAGGTTGCTGCCTTGTAGCTGTCTAGTTACGTAGAGGCAAAACACAGGCTCTGTGGGCTTGTCCAGCGGGGCCAAGTGGGTCCTGTGTGGAGGAGAGGGCTCAGAGGGTGAACTGGCGTCAGACCTGGATGAGCTCAGAGCACAAGGGCAGACCGTAGCTTCCCACATGTGGAGGGAAGTTGCACATCTCCTCCTGGAAGTTTCACACATGGCAGGGGGTGTCCTCAGGGAGCTCTGTGAGATGTTGCTGTCTGTTGGGCTTTCTGTGCAGCCTTACAGTCATCATGCGCTTGGCTTCCCTGTGACTTAGAGCAAAGTTTGGCAGAAGCAGCTGCTAATTCCCTCAGCTGTGTCATCCCACTGGCAGACCGAGAGAGAAGGCTATTTCCTTCTCTCCTGCCAAAATCATTACCCACAAGATTCTGATGTCCCAGTAGAGGGTGGTGAATGTATCCCCAGGCCCAACAGCAGTATGGGGAGGCTCCCAGTTGTCTCCAAGCCCAGGAGTACAGAAACCCCTCTGAGCTTTCCTCGTGGTGGAGGAGTTTGTGACAGCTCTGCGATCAGGTTTATGATTTTTCCAGGCAATGCATGCACATTTTGGAGGCTGAAGTTCAGGAACAACGGGATCTGCTTAATTTTAGGAAGCTGCTTTATATCCAAAAGAGTTTAACGCAACACGTGTCTGAGAGAGCAACTGTTTCAGAATCTACCTGGACAAATTCCCTGGAAAGGGAATGTAGTGCATAGGCATATATGAAGATGCTTCACAGATGGTATAGACTGTGTCAGCTGCTCTCTTTTTATGGCCTGATTACTTGGTGTGAACATGGCTGTACTTTGCCCGAGGACTGCAGGAGAAACCTCGAAGTGCCTGACAGGGAGGGTTATGATGCTGATTTGTCCAGAATGAAAATGGAGAAACTGCCTTTAAATGTGGAAGAGCTTCATGAAGGTGGCTCTGGTTTGTTCAGCAGCTGTAATATGCTCTGAGCGAGGTGCCTATTTTGGTGGGGAGCTGGCAGGCTCCTGAAAGATAGAGTGGTGCAGACCTTCACCCAGGATGTGGCATTTCATTGCCATAATGAACACGGACGTGCTCCACCTTGTGTTGACTCTATCAGCAAGGATTGAAAGGCAGCAGGTCCTGTGTGCCAAAAATGGAGATCTCAAAAATGTTAAGCAAGTGAGAAGAGCTGGGTTGGGTGGGTGGTAGATGCAGACGCCAGGGTGATCCGGGCATCCCATGCGTAGGGGAGGATGAGGAACATGGATCAGTGTGGTGTGCAGCGGGGAGAGGCTGAACCACAGGGAAAGACACCACGGGTCTCTATGGGGCTCAGTAAGTGCGGAAGCAAGAGAACTTGGGGAGGACAAGGTGTGGGGTGGTGAGGGCAGCTGAGTAGGGTTAGAAGAACATGTGACTCAAGCTGTGACCGTGTGCTATTTGGGTGTCCCCTTACCTGCAGATTCTTCTGCAGTGCTTTCAGCTCTCTGTCCGGTAGGTGACTGCTATTCAACTCTTCTCTTCATTAGGTGGCCCGGCAGAGAAGGCCGGCCTGCAGCAGCTGGACACGGTGCTGCAACTGAACGAGCGGCCTGTTGAACACTGGAAGTGTGTGGAGCTGGCACACGAAATCCGGTGGGTATTCACCCGAAGTCAGCCATGGGATCCCCCCCAAAGACAGTGCAAGGGCAGCTGGAATCACTGGCAAGTCCACGTGGCCCTTCCCTGGGTATGACAGGAGGGAAAGGGATCCAGCCACACAGGACATGGGGCTTGGAAGGGGTAACTGAGGGGCTATGACAGAGAGGTTTCCTTAGTTAATCTGGGAATAGGCTGAGTGGTCTTGGAAGAGTTGTGGCACTATATGGAGGTAACTGAAGTACAGGGCAGGGATTTGAGCTGTCAGGCAGTACAAGATGAGTCTTAGGCTGCTTAGTGCAAGGAGAAATGTCCAGGATGGTTGCAGAGAAACTGCAGGTTAAACAAAACTTGAGTCTGAGGGGTTCAGCAGGGAGTATGTGTCTTCTTCTAGCTGTGGGTGAGAGTTTTTGGAAGGACAGCTCTGTAAAGTGGTGCAGAGGAGTACCACAGAGCTCAGAGAGACAGTTTGAGGGAGCTCTGGGTAGGCTGGCAGTGCTTTTAGTGGCTGCAGGAAGGGGAAGGCTTCAGGGTGCTTCACTCCTTGCTGCTCCAGCTCTGACTTGCCCCATGACGTCCCTTTCAGGAACTGTCCCACTGAGATCATCCTCCTAGTCTGGAGGCTCGTCCCACAGGTCAAGTCATCAGGACACGAAGGCATGATCCGGAGATCATCTTGCAAGTCTGCCTATGACCTCCAGTCACCACCCAACAAGCGGGAAAAGAACAGCACCATGCCTCCGCGGCCTGAGCAGCGCCGGAGCTGCCACATACTGTATGACGGGAGCGACAGGCTGGTACTGAATGGCTGGGAGAGGTACACGGAGATTGGCAAGCGGGGCCAGAACACCATGCCACCCCTGTCACGGGTACCCTCTACTGGGGACAAGAACTACATCATCTTAGCGCCTCTGAACCCGGGGAGCCAGGTATGGCTGCTTTTGAGCACCACACTCAAGTTACTGCACCTAATTCTTGGCTGTGCTTGCTGAGTCTTCTCATGATTTGTGCTTTAGTCTTACCAAGCATCATCTCTGTATGTTGCATAGAGCACATGCCATGTTTCCAAGCCAGAGCTGTGCCCCAGGGAGTAGGGGACTGTAGAGCTGAGAATGCCCTCCCAGTGATCACTCAAGTGGTGAGAGCTGGGGAAATATTTCCACTGCATATGCCACAGTACAAGTCATTGCTCTCATTTTCTGTTTGTAATTGGGGAAAAAAATGAAAGATTTTTACTTCTCTCTGTGGTGTTTGGGGTTTGCTGGGTTTGGCTTGTTGAAATTTGCTGTTGGGTTGTTTTAAAGTCCATCCAGAGCCCACTTAAGGTGACCGTGTCCTTTTTGGGTTGTGTCTTACAGCTGCTGAGGCCTGTCTATCAAGAGAACAACACTGCTGTGGGTAAGTGGAATTACTAGATTACTCTGTTCTGTGCAAGAAAGTCACTCTGGAATGGCACTGATGGTGTTGAATGAGGAGAGATATTCTTTGAGTCCTGGTTGGATCCTGACACATGTCTTTGCACAGTGGTCTTGTTCCACATCTTGTTGAAGATAGATAATGCTTGTCCTCTCTTGCAACAGCCTCTGAGATTGTGGACGAGCAACTCCAAGTGTGGCTGTGTTGTACACACATTCCTGTAGGTGGATGTGTATGTGGACCTGGCTGTGACGTGTTTCCCTTCCTATGCAAAATGTGGCGCTGGAGGTGCTAGTATTCTGATCCTTTTCTTGGAGCTCCAGTCTCCCCTGGGATGGGCACGACTATCAGACCAAGGCTTCCAGCTAGACTTTGTGCCCTGACTGTCATGGTGGGGAGATGTCCATAGGAGGCAAAGTGTGGAGCTTGCAAAACTGTGGTGGGGACACTGGCAGAATGAGCAGTGTGCGTCCAAGGCCAAAGTGGTGTTGAGTCTCCCAGCACTCAAGATCTGCAGCCAAAATATTTTCCCTTAGCTGAGATGCAGGTGGTGTTTTGTACAGTGGATAATTGCAACTCTTTCCTGCTGTTTGTAGATCCTGTGACGAGATGGGCTGAGCTACAGGGACTTCTTCTTACCACAGGGTGGAATTTGAAAGACTTGTGCTTCTTCCCATAGCAATTTTTTAATGATTATTTTGAATGTGTTTAATATTAAGTCTTCAGAGACAAGATGATTCTAGTTAACGTGAGACTTGATTAAATAAGGCAGTACGGAGCTAGCCACCAGTGACATTGTGGCAGGGACTGAAGCTTTGGGCAGCCTGATTGCACTTCTGCACCAGAGCATAGAAAATGGGACTTGTGCAGGTGGCGAAGTCTTCAAATTAAATGAGGTGATTTAGGGATAAGAGAAAAAGTAAATCCTGAGCCGCCCAAACAGATTGTATCTGACAGATTCTATCTATCCTGTCTTGAGCTGTTTCTTCTGCTTTGATTTTTATCTGGCAGTGCAACCATGAGAAAAGGAAAAGAGAAAATGTCATGATTATTGCACTTAGAGGTGGAAACAACCTGTCAGGTCACGAGGGCCACCGCTCTGACCAGGGCAGGCTGTAAAAGCAACAGTAAACAGCGGGTCCCAATTGCCAGCACAGCACGGTCCGGCTCTGCTGGCGTTTATCTGAAAGTAAACACGCTACTTCCTAATAGTTAATGGAGTATGTAATGTTGGGTAGACCCATGTATTTGTTTTGGACCAGACCCTATCTGTTCTGAACCATGTTCAGAAGTGTTTTGGCCCATTTCTGTTCAGGAAGGTGATGGTTATCTGTTGCGGTGCAAAGGCAGAAGCCACTGTGCTGGGAACCACTGTGGTGGGAATAGAGAGGCCCAGGGCTGGGAGGGAGGGATGCATGGGGGTCTCTGCTGGGCCGCCCCTCTAGCAGAGATGCTGCAGGAGGGTCTTCCTGAGACCTTCCTGCTGGTGAGGGTCCTGGCCTAGTATCCAGCTTCTAACTTGGATGTGTTAAAATGCAAGACATGGGCTTTGGAAAGGTTTGCTTGCGGGAGCAGACCTGGTTGGGTTCACCTGCTTCAAGAGGGAGATAATGAGATTGATTTTTTTTCTTTTTTTTTTCATTTGACCTTTCCGAAAAAAAAAACAAACAAAAAGGTATAAATTTTTGTTTAGAGAAACATTCAGTTCCCTTTGGAGTTGTGCTGCTCACAGGTTTGAGGAGTGTCCATCACTGGTGTCCAGTGGCAAATTGTTTGTGGTGAAGGGCTCCTGGGAAGCCAAAACCTGTCCCATCTTCTGCCCCAGTGTGGGAGGCAATGAGTGATGTTTTTCTGGTCTCAGTGTCCCTGTGGCAGCCTACCAACCCTTCCCTGAGCTTGTTCTTGTTTGAATTCAGCTGTGACAATCGGGGACAGACAGAATTGGACACAGGGTCACTCACGGGTCATTAGAGAACACCAAGGCCCTTGGGTCTAATGGATCTCATGTTAATAATAGGAAATATTTCACAGCTGCTCCCCGCTTGACAACCTTCCTGGGATAGGATGTCTGAGAACAGAGTGGGCAGCATCCTGGCAGCTCCTTTCCAGCTCTACTGCTAATAATCCAGGGATTAAAAGCAAGTTGGAGACTCTGGGTCCAGTTTGACCCACCAGCTGTTGTCACCTGGGGTGGGGACAGTGTAGACCAGCAGGCTTGGAACAGCTGCAGAGGCTGGGGTTATTTTGCTGGGGGATGTCGTAGCTTTGCTTGACCAGCTGAGGCAGGAGGCTGCAAAGGAAGGCTGCTCTGTATTCCCCACTTTGAGTAAGGCTAGCAGCTTTTGGCTGGAAAGTGGGGCAGAGAAGAAAAAAAAAAAAAAAACAGTCAGGCTGCTCAGGCTTTTTCCAGCGGTGAAATGTAATGCTGAAAAATCAGTGGTCACGATGTGCCAGCCTTAGGCAAAATGAGGTCATCTTTTATAAATACATCCCCGCATCTGCGTAACCATCGCATCCCTGAGAGCGGTCTGGGAAGACTGATACCATGCTTAGGACTTTATTACCTCTGCCACTTTCTCTGTCTCCAGTATCAGTATCTTCTAAAAGCTATGATTAAAAAGCAGAATTTCTTCCCCACAATGTGAAATTCTTGCCCTTTGTCTACTCCCATCCCCAAAATGAGCAAGTCCATTCCAGAGTAGACCAGACTTTTCACTATTTCCCCAGCTCCTTGCTCCTTCATAGCTTCCCCGCCCCCCATGGGCAGGGGAAGATTCACAGTTCAGTAGCACAGGCAGGTATTTCCCTGATGCTGGAAACCACCCTGGTGCAAGATGTGATTCAAGAATGGTCATTTAAGGTCATGTTTAGGGCTGTTCTGTATTTCTTGCTTTCAGTTCTTTTTCCTGGGCCTCGCTTAGGGACATGCGTACAACAGTACTGCATCTCTTTCTCCAAAGCACTGTATTCATACACTGGACAGAAGGCAGCACGTGCCCAAAAGAGAGGATCATGTGCTTGATTGTGCAGAAAGCTCATGGGACATCTCATTTTGTGTGAGGGAAAATGAAGTCAGTGCGATTATTTCATTAATCCCTGGAAACTTTGATAGTGGAGTGACAAATATCCCCATGGCTCTCAGTTCCCATTATTCCCCTTAGGCTTTGCACTAGCAGGAGCAGAGCTGGCAGCAGCTCTGTGGGACCTCTGCTCTGATTCTGTTTCTTTCTCTTCCCTTTGTTGGTCCAGGAAATGCATGTAAGGGGAAATCACACATGGGGTCTGGGAGAAAATCCAGGCTGATGAAGACTGTGCAGACAATGAAGAGCTACGGGAACTACCAGAACTGTACCATCGTGCGGCCGCACATCCCGCACTCCTATGGCACGTACGTGACACTGGCTCCCAAAGTGCTGGTGTTCCCCGTCTTCGTGCAGGTGAGCACAGCTGGAACTGAGGTGTCACAGATGCAAATGGTGCCCAGCTTGCACCAGAGCTTGCTGCCCTAGGTAGGGTCCTTGCTGTCATGCAAAGTACATGTATTCCTCACCAGGATATTATCATGAAGGCACAGATTGGATACTTTCTCTAAGAAAATTATGTCCAGCCCTAGCAGGACAAAAGTCTGTTGGACTTTTGCCTTTTAAGCTTTCCAAATCTGACCTTTGACTGCATGGACCAGGAGAAGTTATCCCTGCTGCTGGGTTTCAGCAATCAGCTTTGCAGAGTTGAAGATTAATGTAGTTTCTTTCTGTGGGTTCTGGTGGCCATTAATCATAGTGTGTGAACAAGGGTTTTATAGACTTGCTGCTGGCCAGCACTGGAATCACTGACTGGCATCCAGAGCAGTAGCAGCTTGGCAGGAAATTCTCATGCCCCTGTTTCATAAATGATAGTCTTAAAATTCAGCCCTGAATTTGATGGAGCAGATAGTCCTTACAGCCTCAGTGTGTCCCATTTTATTCTTTGTATGGCCAGAACCCCAGAAAGTCTAATGTGGTCCTGTATGTTGAAGTATATTAATGATGAGTAAATTAATCAATGCAAAAGCCTCTGAGGCAGTGGGAAACGGTTGCTCCTGTCAGCGGCAACAAGACCATCATGTCGGCTTACACACCACACTTCTTGGAGCCCAAACCCGTGATCCGTGTTGTTGTTCACTCCAGCCTTAGCCAGTGAGCATCTTGGGGAGAAGCGCGAGCCTGGGCCTGCTTTGGGAGACACGTTTGTGCCCACGTCTTGCTTCTCTGATTGCCTGGGAGGTGGCTGCTCAGTGCATTCATCAACCATGGCCATGTGAAGAGTTTGTCATTTAGTAGAAAAACAGCTGGCCTTTCTGACTCTTACTTTAGAAAAAGTTTGTGTCTTGGGTTGAGTCTGAGGGGTTTCCACTACTTCAGGAACTGGCGTGTCCCCTTTGCAGTGTTTCGTACTGCTGTGCAGAGTATCTCCACCCCTGCCCATTGACCATGCTGTTCAGGAGGATCATGCAAGCACTGGTTTCCCAAGGCTTGTGGAGCAGTCAGAGCAGCTGATATCTGTCCAGTTGTTCTTTGGTGCTAAACTGAGATGAGTTCAAAGGTGCTAACAGGGTGGCATGAAAAAGGGCAGTTGCCTTAATATCCCTTCAGCTTGCTGGGAGAATAGTTCATAAAATCATGTGGCTCAGATAGTCTTCTCTGAAGGTAGGTGAGAGTGTAACATTGCCACTGCTGTGGTTGTGTTTCCTGCCATAGCAGAGGCCACACTATGCAGAACAGTTAATGTACAAAGAAATGCAAGCAGCTGATTGTCTTTTTATAGATGAGCCTGATATAGGTGTTAAGTGTAAGGTTTTGTTTTTGTCATAAAGCTGGACTGCAAACTTTCTGTCGCTGTGGGGTGGCTTGTAGCTGCTTCTCTCCGAGTGGTTTACGAAGTAGTGAAGACAAAGTGGGTTGGGTGGGCGGAAAGTTTTTTTGGCAAACCACACTTCCCACACTTCCAGTGGAAGGTTTGACTCTTTGTTTCCTTTTTTTTTTTTTTTTTTATTTCAAATTTAGCCCCTTGATCTTTGCAACCCAGTCCGGACTCTGCTTCTGTCAGAGGAACTGCTCCTTCACGAGAGCAGAAACAAGACTATACAGGTAAGGCGCTCTCTGTGCTGTCTAACCTGATACTTTCTAAACACACTTTACTGCAGTCTCAAATATTATGTTGAGGAGTGGAGTACTTTGCTTTGCAGTACATTCATTAATGAGATATTCAGGAAAAAAAAATGTAGCTGGTGTATCATGGGATAAGATAAATGCCCAAACTCTTCTCTGCTAGAAATCAACCCCCTTTTTTTTTTTTTTTCTTCATCTCCTCTATTCTCACAAAGAAAAGGCTGTGCATGGCAAATGCTTGCTGGCCACAGCCTAGCAGCTAAGACCTCCAGCAGACCTCCTGGCTCAGTGCTGGGATGAGGAGCTAGGGAAGGAGGAAGCTTAGGGATATTTAGGGCAAATTCAGAGACCTGGAAACAGAACTGGCTATGGGGCTTTTTACAAGTTTAGGTCCTGAAAGAGATTGTGTTTCCGGTCCAAAAGCCTTTCACTTTTGTTACTTCAACTTTTTTGTGGCAGTATTATTGGAGGGGGAATTAGTTGGACTGAACAGAATAACATGTTGTCTTCGTAAAGCCATAGAATAATTTCAGCTTAACTAAACTTAGCTTCTGTGTAGCAGCTTCTGGGTGGCTGACAGAAGAATCATATTGCTTGCCAGTGGTACAAAATAGTCCCAGACTGTGTTGTGTTAAATGACTCGTCCGTCTCTCTGTTTTTTCAACATGTACTGCGTCCCTCTTTTTGATTTGATTTGTTATTTTATTTCCCATACTAGTGCATGAAAAATTTAGCATCCATTTGGAAACTTCTCTCTGATCTGTAAATAAAACTCTTCCCTGTCTGTCCTGCTGTTCTTTACTGCTCAGGGTCTTCCAGGCACCTCTGTGAATGAAAAATCAAATAAACATTTAGCTGTGAAGTGCAGCTGTGCTTGAATGAGATGGCTTGAAAATATGGTGGCCAGGCTGAAGAGAGGATGCTTTTGCCGAGTTGTTTGGAGTTACTTGTCTTCAGGTCAGATTCAGAGGTCTGTGGAAGCAGCCGCATGTGAAATAGCTGTGAATAATTCTAATGGGATTTTAATCCTAGTTGGAACATGTGTGTGCACAGGTATATTCATATTGAGGTGGAGTGCCTCAGTGTAAGCATGTTTGGAGGAGGTGTGCTGCTTTTTATGTAACCGAACGGCCATAACAGCCATTTTGGAAAAAGAGCTGTAGACAGCTGTAGACAGGATCAGAACAAGAATATGGCAGGGTCTCTGCTTGCTTATGATGCCCCAAGGATGAGCATGATGCTGGAAGAGAATTTTCTGATTGGAATTATCATCTGGAAAGGGAAAATGGTGTACACCAGCCAGCAGCGTGAGACAGGATTTGAGAAGGATGGTGGCCTCATCCAGTAATATCTGTAAGCCTGGCAGATTGGCAAGGCAAGAAGTCGTGGATGAGTGGAATGGGAATGATCTTGTAGCAGCATCTGCTTTGCAACGTAGGAGCCTTTCCCTCAGCGTACACCTGGGGTGGTGCTGAGCCCAGCATTAATGGTAGCAAATATTGTATCTAATGATAGAGGGACATTCCCCATGATCTGTGGCTTGCCTTTCTCCTGTCTGTGGTGAACCACATACAGTGTCATGGTGGGACTTCAAGAGCTTCAAAAAACCTGGTGTATATCTTTTTGGAAAGCCAGAGAACTCCCTTATCTTGAGCAGCAAGAGTGTCTGCTTTAGTCCTGAAGAGCTGTGAGATAAGGGAAAATAACCTTTTGAAGCCAGCAAGACCTAAAACGACCTGACCACCGTGGAGTTTCCCTGGTGCTGAAGGGCTGTGACTTCTTTTTCCATCCGACTTGAGCTCAGAGCCATGCCAGCCTTCTCTGCTTCCTGAACAGAGTCTCTTTGTTTCTGATGAGTCCTTTCCTCCTCGTTTATGATGAGTCCTTGCTTCATGTGGCTTTCCATTTTCTCACTGCTCTTTTCATCCCGCCTCTCCCATACTGAACTGCTACCCCTGTAGTTTGCAAGACTGCTTTCTGGTTGTTACTCATCTTTGGTTGAGTTGCTGAAGAGAGAAGATCCTAGGTGCAAGTGGCTGGAAATGAAAATCCTGTTTCATTTTTTAAAAACGAGAATCCTCCCCCCTTGTCAATCTCTAGGTCTGGTGCTGCATCCATGTCTTTGAACAAACTCTCCCTCTCCTGAAGGAGTGAACCTGACTCACTGGAGGCTTGCCAAGATCTGTCCTCTTGTTGACCTTACCTCTGGGGCAATCCTAATTCAGGCCTTAATCACATCCTGTCTAGACTTTTTTGCAGTTCCGACTTTTATGGCCCTCTGAAATCCCTCCAGCATGTGAAGTGCCAGAGGAACGAGCATGATGCAGGCCATTTTGCTCAAAGTCTTGAACATGTGTTTTTGTCCTTTTCTGTCTGTGTCTAATGCACCTGGAGGCAACTTCCAGCGCCTAGAGGTACCTTTGCAACATCGACAGTGCTCACCCTCTGCTCTCTTCTCTCCCATCCCAGTTCAGGATGATTCTCCATTGAACCCCAATAGCCTCCAAATCTGTAAGGAGTCTGGAGGACAGATTTTATGCCCAGGTTTTATGCCTCTCTCTGCAGGGCATCAGGCTTTTCTCTGTCATTGCACATGTTGCACTACAAGATCCTAGCACCCCTGGCCCAGGACAGGGAGGCTTCAGCTCCCTGTTCCAGTGAGCCCACTGGATTTGGCAAGCACAGTGAGTTGACCAAAACTCTACTCCATGGCACAGATTCTGCAAGATGCCATTCTCTGTCTTTTTTTGACATCCCTACTTGAGAACATATACTAGAAACTTTCACTTTCCCCCCCTCTTTTCTACCTAAGTCCCACTTTGTCCTTTTTCTCTGCTCTCGCTTTATGCCCTTCTCTCCTTCACTTTTAAATTGGGTGACACCATATGCATGTTGCTCCTGCTGTAAAGCCACCGCTCTTGCCAGTGTGTGAGCAGAGGTGTGTGCTGCAGAACCCCTAACATTCAAGAAAGTAAAATATTTGATTCTGGTAAGCCAGGGTGAGGTACAAGGTTGACAGCTGACGCCTTTATGTCCTAGGAATTTGGTGCCCATCACTGAAGGGCCATGCTTGGGGCATGTGCACTGCCCCCCACCTGCAAAGCTTAGATGACTTCTCCTGTTAGAGCAGGGCTTGCTTGCTTGGTGTTGAGATACTAAGTGGTGGTAACCTGATAACATTTGATCATGTGCTCATGTTCTTGTGGTCGCAGTGAGAGCTAAGTGAAAAACTGCCGATGGGAACAGCTGTGGCTGAGAAAGCTAATAACACTTAGAAGCATATGACCAGGGGAGCAGAAATACAAATGGAACATGTATTCACCCTCTGTATGGGAGCCAGATCAGTATTGATCCGGTAGTGATGTCTGCTTAATACCAGATACTGAAAATTTTGATGGGCTCCCAAGAGAGTTAAAAGAATAATTCAGGATTTGGAGTATCTGGTTCATAGAGGAGGAATCACAAAGTTTCATCCATTTAGCTCAGTTCAGAAGTTGGGGAGCCATGAACTTTGCAGATACAAAACTGGTAAAACTGGTAAAACTTGAATTCCTCTGTGGGCTTGCAGCAAGTCCTTCCTCATGGTATAGAATCCTGTAGTGGTAATTTGATACAAAATGTGCATGGATGAGTCCTAGGAAGGACACCTGCCTGTGTGGTCTCTACCAAGGCTTATGAGTAGTAGCCAGCTGCAGATAGCGCTGTCTGGCCAGCAGTGCAGGGAATGAAGAGGACGGTTTCTTTTCCTGTCTGAATGGTTTATCATAAAAGATCTGTCTCTGCTTCTCTTGGTATCCCCTATTCTTTCTGTTTTGCTGAGCACAACTGTGAAGCTATTACTAAAGAAAGAGACTATCTCATAAAATAGCCCCTGGTTCAGTGTTTTTTTGCTGTACACTGGGACAAGTGGGCTGAATTTGCAGTGACCCGTCATGTTGGTGGCTCCGCTGCTGAACTGTTGTTCAACACCAATGGTCCGTGTGCATAGGTGTGTGAAAGAGGAAGGGACTGGGAGAAAGTTAACAACTCTTAAGTGCAAGTGTGAAAGAACTTCGGTTGCAAGGTGGAATTTCAAGCCAGCTTTCCCTGATATTTTTGTTAGCTCCTCCACAGCGCATGATTATCATGTCCTCCTTCCTGTGACAGAACTCTGCAGCAATAGTAATAGCAGAGATGTGCCTACCTCTGTCTTCAGAAGAGTCCATTCATTTTACTGTTTGCTTTTTTTTCCCCTGAGCACTGACTGGTTTTATCCTTCCTCATCCTGCATTCAGTCCTTCCCATCTTCCCATCAACACACAAGTGTTATCTGCAAATACTTCTTGTGTTTGTGTTTCCATATTCCCCTTTTAAATCTGCTTGATTTGAAGGGATGTTTTCCATCCTGCCCCTTCTCTCCTTTTTCCCTTCTCTTTTAATTTCCTTGCATGCTAGGTGTGCAGCCAATTTCTTCATTTTATTTTCTTCATTTCGTTTTCTTCATTTCCACTCTTTTTGCTTGCTGGTTATGCTTTTATCTCTTCTGTTCTGGTGATTTGCTCTTCGTACAATCCCTGAGCATCTCGTTCGAGGCTGAGGGCACCTGAACAGGACCAGATGCGTCCCAGAGGCTAAACCTCTTGGAACAAGACAGGCATGGGAGAAAGTTTATAGTGTGGTTTCTGTTTTCTTATATCTTGCCTTGATAATAAGGTCAAAAGTATGGAAAGGGTGAACGTGGGCACTCGGCCAGCAGTATATTGAGCACAGGGGAAGGGATTTTCCAGATAATACAGATAGAAAGGGACACTCCCATGCTTAATTGCCTGATAAAGTTCTGCTGGTAGCTTTGTGCTTATTAAGAACCCCACAAAGACAAATTTGCACAGCTAGGAGCAGTCTTGTGGCAAAGGCTTGATTTTTGGCTTCTAAGCTAGATGCTGCTACTCTGACGTAAGGCTCAGCCCTGCCTGACAAGCTCTTGCCCGGCTTGTCCTCCTGACACGTGTCTGTCGGCTGCTGGGCATGGAGACACACTGTACTCGCAGCGCGTCCCCGTAAACAATGACTCAGACCCTGTCCTGAGCAAAGTCACCTTTCAAAGGGCGACTTGGTGGTGACAGTGGCAGCGGCACCAGCTGCCCAGATCCCTGGGAAGCCCCTGGAATGCTGGGTTGTGTTCTGCTCTTGAGAACAAGTTCCAACAAGTTGGCCACGAAACTTCCGTCGTTGCTCTCCGTTGTACAGCTGCAGCTCCTGGTGGCAGCATCTCTGCCACTTTGCTCTGGGAGGTGGGGGGCACATCCAAAGGACTCATGGTTAAAAGCAGTTGTGTGCTCCTGTGCTGTGTCCCGTGCTTTGAGATGTGCTTGGCTGGATGTTTTGCAGGGGGCCCAGGACACTGGCATGTTGCAGCTATTTCCTGGCATCTTCTTAAGCCTTGGGTCAGTCTATGTCCCCAGCTTCTGCCTGGGGACAGAACAGGCTCAAAACTCAGCCGCGGGTGTCCACTGCTCCCTGGAGGCTTCTCGGTCAAGGATCGCCAGTAAAGTGGAGGAGCTGATTCTTCTCGTTTTAAGACTCTATTTATATAGTGATTATAAGAGGGACCACAGTCAAGAGCCAGAGAGAGAACAAGATCTTCCCTTTGCATTGGCAGCAAATACCACGGCTCTGGAGTAGCTCCTCTCCCACCTCCTAGGCCACTTGAGTCACTATTTAAGCACGGAGCTGGGCAGAATCTCAGCTTAGTATTTGCTTTCCACCCATTAAAGGGGTTTAAAGGTATCAAGTTTTCTCCTTGGAACTGCCTACATTATTATTATTATTATTTTGTTTAAAGCCAAACTTATTTGCTAAAGGGGACTATACGTGAAAAGAGCAAGAAGCTCCTCAGTGAGTACGTGTGGGGAGATCAGCGTTGCTTTTAGGCTGCCGCTTTCACCGTATTAGGTTTAATCAGCAGCTTGTTCACTCCTCCCGCTCCTCTGATTTACAACTTATGTAAATGGGAAGTGACTCGAGAGAGCAGGGAGCTTGTGCGCGCACGTCGTTGCGCTGCCGGGCCAGTTCCTCTCCCCGTCATAGGACTCCGCAAACCTCGGTAGGCAGCTGCCGAGTGGCAGGGACGGTCTGGTGGGAGCCTCGGCTGCAGCCGTGCAGCCCTCGCAGGACAAGGGTGTCCGGTCTGCCGCTCATGGCTGCTGCATCTCCTTGGGGCAGAGGACTTCGGGAGGACGCTGCCCCTGTGATGGAAGATGCTTTTCTTATAGCCTCTCCTCTGCTGGTGTTGTGCCCTCCAGGTGACTCTCTTTGTCTACTCCGACTTGCTGCTCTTCACGAAGGAGGACGAACCGGGACGCTGCAACGTGCTGAGGAACCCTCTCTACCTGCAGAGCGTCAAGCTTCAGGAGGGTGAGTGTTGGCAGCCGCTGGAGCCTCAGGGGATGTTGTCTGGGCTGTTTTTCTTGCAGACAGATTTCTAGCCAGCCAAAGGGCAGCCCAGGTGGCCTGCACAGCGCCCCAGCACACGGTCACTTCCAGTGGTGACAGTGCTGCCCAATCTCCCTCTTGGGGTGCAGGATCACCCTTCCCATGCTGGTGTTCAGCTGCTCCTGGGAGCTCCATCTCCCAGGAGGCCTCAAGGAGTACTGACTTTTGGGAGTGCCGTTCCCACGGTTGGAACGGAGACTTAGGCATTTTGGGGCCAGCATTTGTAAATGTCTTGATGTGCTTGGCTGTTCTCCTTGCCCTGGCCTGTCAGCGCTGTGTTGCTTAAGGTGGGGACCAGCTGACGGTAGAAAGGGAAGTGAAGTCTCGAGGTTTGCCTCGAGAGACAGCCCAGGCCCTGCAGACCTTTACTTGCCCCACTTCCCTCTTCCACCGCCCACGGTCTGTGTTTTGGCTAGTGGCCCTCCCCTGTGCGAACCCTGCCCCCAGGAAAGAGCAAATCCGGGTCTTGGGGAGCGGCTGCAGCCTGGCTTGTGCTCAGTTGGGCCTTTCCTGGAATTTGGGTGGGTTTGGGGAGCTGTTAAAGGGCAGGAGAATGGCTCCAAATTGGGTTATTTGAAGTTGAAACACTGAGGTGATGTGAAGGGTGCTCTTGGCTGCTCAAGGCTCAAAAGAGGAACAGAAAAACAGCTCCACAACATCCTATTTCTTGGTGTGCAGGCTCCTCTTGGCCCCAGCCCAGGCCGGGTCTGTTCCTTTCTTGGTGCACTTGGTCTGTTTGGCCACACACCTCGTCGAGCTGGTTGGTCAACTGCCCCAGCAAGGAGCTGGGGCTCTTCCTCTTCCTGGACTGCAGGTGTCAGGTATTGCTGGATCAGGGTCCTGCCTGAGATATTCTGCTTAGACATGAGCAAAACCATTTATTTTTTTTCTATGAGGGTGTTTGAATCCCGAAGCGAGCTGTGGGATCACTGTCCTTGGGAGTGTTCAAGACTCAGCTGGACACAGCCTGGGGCACCCTGCTCCTATTAGACCTGCTTTGGGCAGGGTGGGGTGGGCTAGAGATCTCCAGAGTCCCCTTCCAACCTGAATTATTCCATGGTTTTATGAGTTGGCATCTCTGTGCAAGGGACAGTCCTGTGGCCCTCAGACTGTGCTCGCCACCGATGGGGCTTATTCCAGAGCGGGGCTGATTCTCCGAAAGAAATGATTTATTGCATTAACGTTGCCCTATCCTGTTTTTGAGGTGCTCAGAAAGGGACTGTGACGCTCTCCAGCGGGAGCCCCTCATGCTCGTGGGACGCTGGTCGGGGTATCTGCAGTAGGGCATCCAGATGCCATGGGCTGCTCAGCAGCTGCTATTTCACATTTCCAGGAGTGCTTGTGCTTCCAAATTCATTCACTGCTGTGCTGCATGGGGGCCGAATCGTGATCAGGGAGGTGACGTGGAAACACTTGGAAAAGCCGGTGAAGCTGCGTGGAAGTTTTAGCTTGTTCCAAGTGCGTATATTTCTAAGAAAGGGACAAAAGAAATTGTCCCTTCCTGGGCAGTGTCTAGTCCCAGAGCACTTCAGTCACGTCCAGCGCATGTGGATCCTGGCTGCTTCCAAGGGTGGCTGTGTAATCCTGCTCTTGTTTGCCCACTCTAAGAAATCTGCTTTCCTGGGGCTCGGCGCTAGGCTGTGCCTGCTCAGCTCAGGCAAGGCAGCTGGATGCCATGAGTGGCCGCAGCCCATGCGTTTCCTTGTTGCTGGAGCACATCTGGAATAGCTTAGCGCGCTTCTCCCATGCGACGTTTGGCTCTGGAGCCTGCCCGTGGCCGCTGTGCCTGGGAATCCAGCACCCTCTCACCTTTCAGGCCCTCACGCTCCAGATTTGTGCTTCAAAGCTTGGGAGAACAAGCAAAGAAGAGATGTGCATCCTTTTTGGCAGAGCTTTGCAGTTGCTCTGCTGCCTGGGTGAACGGCCTGTGAATAGGAACAGGCGTATTGCTGAGCGTAACAATCGAGACATCTCCGGTGCACAGAGACCATTGTGGGGCTTCCTGTTTCTGCCGCCGGCCGCACTGTGCGAAAGCAAATCGCTCTAATCTGCTTTACAATGCTCCCTCTTCCTGCTTTAGAAGCCGAGCGTGGCTGATGAGCCCTGCGCCCACCAGCATTTCCAGTGTAATGGGGCGGGTTTCCTTGCTGGATGCTGTGGGAATTTCCACGCTGGGGTCACTGGGCTCCTGGGGTGGGTGCGCTCCATGCCGGGCCAATAAAGGGTCCCCCAGCTGCTGGGAGACCCTCCCCAGCCGGGAGCCTGATGGGTATCCTGCAGACAGGGACTTCTCCTTTTGCACACTCCTTTGTACTTCCTGGCTTCCTAACCTGACCTCTCCTGCAGCAGCTTGCTCCGAGATTGCCAGAGTCCTGGGCTGTGATTTACGGGGCCTCTGCCCCGAGCTCTCCTCTTTGGAGGCTGGAGGCAGCTCCCATCATTGCTGGGTAGGTAGCTTGTGCCTGCACCACTGCCCGTTCCCGGATGCACCACGGGCCTTGCTGCTGTCCCTGGAGAGGAGGTGAAAGGAGCAGAACTGTCTTCCCTCTTTTCCCCTCTTTTTGACCCAAAGCTTGGCATTCTTCACCCAAACCCTGCAGGCAGCAGGCTGCATTTGCCTGGGAGGTGGCAGAGCCAGCAGAAGGCTCCTGCTCTCCGGAGAGCTACGCAAGAGCCTGCCCTGGGCGTCAGCGGCCCCCGGGCCTTAGCTGCAGAGGGCACGAGTCCCTGCAAAGCCCTCTGTCCTCACAAAACCCCCATGTCCTGCCGCTCTTGCAGCGCAGCCCAGCCCCGGGGCAGGAACCGCTCAGGTTACTCACAAAGAAACCCCCATCCTCGTCAGCATGCAGCAGGAGAACCTGCAGTAGCTCCAAGTGAGGCTTTTTCCTCTTTCCCCTTATTTCCTTTGGGCATTTCGCTCTGGATGGGCTCTGGGAAAAGTGCCGCTGGAAGAAATCCTGGCAAAGCTGGTTTGAGTTGAGATGGGTGCTTGGGTCTGCCCTTCGCAGCGCCACTCTCTCTCCTCTTCCTCCCATCACTCCTTGCCTTGGAGAGGCGCTTGCTCAGCTTCTGGAAGAGGGCAAAGAGGGGAGACCTTTCTTCCCCACACCTCTAACAGCAATTATTTAAATAAGGAATCTACCAAGAGTTAAAGATTTCGCTGTTGGGATGGCGGGTGGCTCTAGTGGAAGTATCTCCCAAGCAGGTATCTGCGTGTGACATGTCCATCGAGCTGCTCGGCGGGTGGCACTGAACAAGCACGGTGGCAGTAGCGGTGGCAGTAGCTCACCACTGCCACGGTGCAGTGAGGAGCAGAGAGCCTGTTTGCAGAAAAGGGGCTTTCTTATGCCAGTGAGCACCTGGGAAGTCAAAGCAGCTCAGCAGAGACTTTGGTGTTGTGGATGCTGCTGGCCGGCTCTGCTGCTGCCTCCCAAAGCCCTTCTTGGGCGGCGCAGAGTGCTGGCAGAGGGATACCTATGAAGATGCACAAGAGCTCCTTACCCGATGGCTTACAGCGGCCCGGTGTCCCTGTAATGCTGATGGCAGGCTCTTCTGCTTTAAAAGTGAAGCTTTCTGGGCCACTAGCAATGGATCAAGGGCTGTGATGTCCCCAGAAGGCACTGGAAAAGGCGTCTCCAAACACCCTCAGGCTTTGCCCTTCTTCATGTGTTCTGTGATCTCTGTTAAGGGCCATAGGTGGCTTCTGAGCTTCCCAGTGGGTCACAGCTCTTTATCTTTAACTCAGAGCTGCTGCCTGCAGCGGGAGAATTGCTTTTCCTCTGGGAACGGGGTGTTTCCACTGCTGGTGCAGAGCCTGTTTCCGTCGTTAGTGCAGTCCAGGCTTTTGAAATGAAGCAGAGCTTGCACTGATACCACTTCGAATAGGATTTGCGGCCATGCCCAGACCGCAGAGCTGATCTCATGGCAGAGAAAATGTTGTTAAAAGGCTTCTGAAGCCTGCAGCCCAGCGGTGCTGTGTGCTGCCAAAAGCAAAGCTGGTGCACAGCATGGGTGGTGGGGAGGGCAGGGATCGCACCCTCAGCTTTGGGAGGAGGGATGTCCTCCTTTGGAGTTGTGGTGGCTTCATCTCCACCTGTGAGGCTGATGTGTGCCAGCAGCTGGCTTCCCGTGGAGCTTAGGAAACTCATGTCTCGCACATAGTGTGTGCAGACCAAGAACAATCCTCAGTGAAGCCTTTTGTGGGAATCAGGGGGAGAGCTGGGCTACAGGAAACAGCCTGATGGAGCAACTCCTGGGACAGCCAACAGTGGAAGAGGGAGGCCAACTGGAGTGTTCTTGGATTTTGAGCTGGATTTTTGGCTGTCTGCTTGGGTCATTGCATTGCCTCCAGCCCCATGTCCCTTTCCGGTGCTGCAGAAGCACAAGCTGTGGACTGATGTAGAGGCTGCTGCGTTGCTGGCTGCCCTTGAGATTTGGTTCTGTGCTTGTTTCTATGGCTCCCTGACCCACTCCATTTCACCCATGCCCCTGGCTCAGCTCCTTCTCCCTGGAGAGGAACTGGCTCAATGGAGAGCCCAAGAGAGGAGGTGCTAGGACAGAGCTACCCAGGAAGAAGAGTTGGGAATGAGCAAGGGCCTGGGATCTAGGGCCAGTCTAGTTAGACCTCCTTGGTATCCTGCCCTTAGTGGGCAGCAGGCAGGAGAGCTGGCATGGGGCTCTGTCTCAAGTTAGTCCTTGCATGGATCTGGATCCTGTGGTGGGCGTGAATGAAGCGAGCCCTTCTCCTGAAGGATGAACCCAAAGGAAAATCCCTAACAGTGCAGTGAGTGCATGTAAGATATCATGCAAGCACAGTGTGCCCAGTGCAGCCCCAGGGCCGTCCTACAGATGCGGCATACATCATTCCCAGATCACAGCCTGGTACTGTAGAATGACAACAATAAATATTCATTAAATGTTGTCTCTTAGCCAATTCCTCTGCCAGTCACTCTGCTTGGAGAAATGCAGTTGTAGCTTAATTTTGATCCTATTTTTCTTCTTTATAGGCTCAGAAGATCTGAAATTCTGCATCCTTTACCTTGCAGAGGTGAGTAGTGGTTTTGGAATTACTTCTAGGTGGGATCTTAGCATGCCCTAACAACTCTGATTCTTCCTGACTGGGCCAAGAGCACAAATTTAAAATGATTTTTACTTCCTTTTAAGTGGCTGTAGCCAGAACATATTTATAAGAAGGTGCTGCAAGGAATCTGACTCAGGAGGCTATGCCTGGTTGTTCTCCCCTCTCCCTGCATGCTGCATAGGTGGAACTTCCTTGCTGTATCTCACCTTTAATTTGCCTTGTGGTTCCTTAACCCAGGGATAGATTTCACTGTGAACTGCCTTGACTTTATTGGTGGCATCTTGCTTTTCTTGTCGTCAAGCATTTGGATTTTCAATCAGCAAACAGAATAAGGAAGCTCAGGGTAAAAGACTTAAATAATCACAGATCTAAAAATGCGTGCAGATGGTGCATGGTTGAATGCTCTAAACAGATTTGCAATCACTCGGACGCTGGTAGAATTGTGTTTATGTCATGAACGAGCCAAAAAGGCTGCAAAACTTGCTTGTAGTAACTGGCCCTACCTCATCACTGAATTCTGAGCTTATTTTGTTTTCAAATAACTTTACTGTGTTCCTGGTTTCAAGGCCTTGTATTTTATGGTGGAAATCTGGGTCTGGGAAAGTTCCCTAGGGCTTTGAGGGGAAAGACAAACATTGCTCAGCAGCACCACAGTATAATAAGCTATTGTGAAAGTTGGATGAAAATACTTCTAATGAAAGTTGTTCACCTTCAGCGTCTGGGATTCGGGCCAAAGCGTGACTTGCTGTGGAACTCTGGGCAAATGAGTTCCTTCTCAGGTTTCCCTCTTATTCTTTGCGCTTGTCCTCTGTACTTTACTAAGCTGTTGAGGAAGGAGCCTTGTCCTCCGTTGTTTGCCAAGCATGTGTCCAGTGCCGTGTCAGACTAGTGCGGATACGTGGATTATCCCATTGCTGTGACTCAGAAATGCTGCAACAAATGACTGCTAGTGCCAGTGTCAGCAAGGGGGTGAGGCACTCTTGCATTTTCTTGTGCATTTGGAAAAACGCATTTGGAGGCTGACCTTTAATTTAGAAGCTTTGGTCCCATAAATAGAAGTAAATGAAAGTGCAATGCTTGAATTTCATGGGTTGTTGGGAGAAGACGACTCATCTTTGACAAAATATAATGAAATGCTTAGAGTTTTCCTTTTCTTTCTTCTGATGAGCTTAAATGGTCCTGTGTGTCGCAGCTCTGCTGACTGAAATCTGTGGCATCCATTGTGGTTGGAGTTTAGTGGTTGTATAGCAAATGTCAGATGTTACCTACCTCCCCTCGCTGGCCCATGCAGAGGACAGCAGGTCTGGAAAGACCTCACGTATGAGGCTCTTCAGACCCTTCTCCTTGCTGCTCTCTGCCCCAGGTATTTCAGAGCAGACTGCAAGCAGAGCGGCAGCGTCCCTACCCTGGGGACCAGCAGGTCCGTCTCGTGCCTGTCCCCCAGCAATGGGTGCTTATACCCTGGGTCTGGCCAGCACGAAGCTTTCAGGTGAGGTTGGGCAGCTCTTGGCTCAAATTCATCCTCTCGGAGATCAGGACGTCCCTGATCTCATCCCTTCCCTCCTGTACACAGGCTTTGAGCCAGATGTTTTCCACCAAGCCAGGGCGTGGAAGCTGCCCTGGTGCCTGGAGAGGATACAGCTTTCCAGCCAGGTGGCTTTGCTTGGTTCTTTTGGGCAAGGACAGGAGAAAAGGAGGCTTCTGGTGTGTTTGTGAGTGCACAGCCCACCTCAGGCTTCAGGGAGACCTTTTTCACCCTTAAGGCTCACCAGACTTGCCTGCACTGGACATTTTTGGTTCAGGAAGGGAAGCTGAGGCACAAAGAGAGAATGGGACTTGCCTATGAGTCAGCAGTGAGCAGGGTAAGATGGGGCAGCCCTGCCTCCCTTGTGGATGATCTTCAGGGAAGCAGTGACCAAAAGTCCCAGTGTGGGAGCTGGATGGAACAAGTGAGCAAACTGAGTTTTGCTGGTGGCTAAAGCATGAGAGCAGAAACCTTCTGCAGTGAGGGCCTTGAAGCTGGAAGAACTGTCCCCGGCAGTAGTGGAGCACACTGGGATGAAGATGGACTTTCAGTAACTGGTCAGAAACCATCCTGGGAGCCATCTTGGGAGCACTTAATCATTTTCATCCTGCAAGAAGGCAAAGAAGAGCGGCACAGTCAGGTCATCCCTCTTCTTTACCTTTTTCTATAGCCACTTGTCAGCAATGAAGCTTTAGTTACGGGGTATGGGGGTGTTCTCCTGGGGTGCTGGGAGCTAGGACAGGGGGACAGTCCTCTTCAAAGGCATCGCTGCCAGCTGGCTGAGGACAGAGGTGCTGTGGGGTATTGGACGCCTCCCTGGGCTGATGGGAGCCTTGTTGTGTGGGGTTAAGGTTATCTTTGCTGTCAAACACAAGCTGGGATTGGAGCATCCTTGTGCTGCAGTGGCACGCAGGGCTGTGGCGGGGGTCTCCGGCCCCCCAGCACAGATGTCCCCGCGGCCGCACGCTCATAGTGTCGCCGTGGGTGCCCAGCTGGACTCCCAGCTGTGCGACTTCCTTCTGGGTCGCTGCAAAGCTCCGGCTCTCATCTGACTGTGGGAACGAGCTCGTTTCCTCTGTGAGGATGGCTCCCCCGCTGAGCTCCGCTGGACTCGTCTTTGAGGCTCCTGTGGACACCCAGGTCACCCCATGGGGTCTTTCCCCTACCCTATGGGCATCACTCCTGTTCTTTGCAGCAAGAGCTAAATCAGCCCAGAGTGACCTGGGGCCTGGGATGCCTGTAGCAAATGAAAGATTGTCAGGAAAGCAGATGAAATAGCCTGGTGCTCCTTTCTGCCTTGTTCATAGGCCTAAAGACCGGGAGAAGATACGGCATCTGGGTTTTAGGAATGAGTCTGGGCAGCGTTTTCTCCCAACAGAAGAGACAGGGACACAATCTCAAAGCTTGTTTGGTCCACAGTGGTCCCAGAAACTTTTCTTCCATGACATGGGTCTGGGGGTTTAGTGGTCATCGTCATGCAAACACTTGTGTCGGTGTAGTATCTAGCAGACAGGTCCATCATGTTACCTTTATAGGATCTATGGGGTTGGAAAAAGCTCTCACTGCTGTTGCCCAGCTCAAATCATCTGCAGTGAGCGTTAATGTATTTAGTACCACTCTGGGTAGCAAAGGAGCCCACAGGGTCTGGCTAATCTCAAGCTCACTATAGGAATGGCTCTTGTCCGAGCTGTTGGGGTCCTCCTGCTCCATCCCCATCTGGAAAATGACTTAGTTTTGCCTCATAAGGTAGTGTTTAGCATTAGGATCCTGTGTGATCTGGAATGAGAATATGCTTCCTTGCCTGTCTGTTGCTTAATTTTAATTGACAAGGAAAATTCAGGGATACTGGAGGGTAATAAAAAAGCTACTGTTAGTCATCTGGTCTACTCACTTCTACATAAATCACGGGATTTAAATCTTGTGCATTATGGTTGTTTACAATCTGATGGCCAACTATCATCTTCATGTCTTGGTGTAGGTTACAGCAGGAGAATTTAGTTGCTCAGCTCTTCTGGGTGTGAATTGCTGTGTTGTGGGTGCTTGGATGTGCCTGGTGAGAGGATCTGCAATCCTGCTGGGGCATGGGCAGCACTATTCTTGGAAGAGAAGTGCTAAATGTAGGTTGTTATTGGAAAGGATATAGAAATAGAGAAAGATTCTCCACTTAGCTGTCCATTCTTCTTTTTTTTTTTTTCCCTTTTTTTTTAAATTTAATTTATTATTTTTTTAAGAAGACCAATTAAGCAAATAGTACAGTAGAGTAAACTTGAGAGATTGCCTCCAAGGGCCAATTCTGACAGCCCAATATTGGTCTTCTTTCCCAGCTGCGTGCAGAAAATTGTCATTTTGAAATATTTTGCTCTGTGGAAATTCTGCAAGCTTCCAGCTGGGAAACACAGCAGTGCCTTGTTCCTAGTGGTCCTAGGGGGTAGCTGTGATAGTCTGAGCACAGAAGCAAGCTCGATTTAGGCTAGTGAAAGCAGTCCCTGTTGATCTGATGAAGAATTTGTATACCTGCAAGCTTGTCTAATTTTTCTAATTGCCAACCGGTGTAAGAAAAATTCTCAATCACCCATAGAGACCTAGTATGCCCTATGCTTCATCTCAGCATTTTAAATCAAAATGGATTGGAATGGCTTATTTTGATTTGTTGAACGCATCTGGTCTGCAGAAGTGTTGGGCTGGTCTGGTGTGGACCCGTGTTTCTCTACGCCGGGGGATTTGGTGTGTTAGAGAGTGATGTTGCTGTGTTCCCAGTGCCCAGTCCCTGCAGGGCCCCTCCTCACACAGCTCCCATGGTGACATGTATGAATCCCGACAGAAATAAACTGATGTATTGTGTTGCGGGAGCTGATAGCCGGCGCAGAGACGTGAATATGGTCCAGGGCTGTATTCACACCCTTCTCCAATCCGGAAATATCCCACTGATAGGAAACTGCAGATCAGTGTTTTATTACATTGTTAGAAATTTTTGATTCAAACCCAACTCGTTCAGACCAGATTGACTTAAAATCAAAGAACTCATTAAGTTTTTCATTGTGAAAACCTTAGCAAAATCGATCCTTTTCTCTAGAAGTGTTCATCTGCAGACGCTGGCTTATCCCTTGGGAAATTGCTCCGACAGATAATCTTTCCAGTTCCAACTTCTCGGCCTGCTGTAATACTTAGAGACCCGAGTGGATTAGATTAATGCAGCGAATCTATGCTTGAGCTTGTTGTGTGTTGGAGCCCCACATCCCAGCTCTGCACGGGAGATCCTTAGGGCAGCCCTCCTGCCCACGTGCTCTGTGTGGGTGCACACTGTGCCCTTGGGGTACCCCATGGGCACCTTTCCTGTCCAAGAGCACCACCCACCTGGATCAAGCTGGGTCCCAGCTCCTGGCAGGCTTACATTTTGAACAAATCCTCTCTAAACTGAACCACTAGTGGAGTGAGAGGCAATACTGTAGCTCGTGTAAACATGCCTGGTTTCGTGGTCTTCTCTGCAGCTGTCCTAGCTTTCTCCACAGGAAAATTCACTCCCAGAGGTGCCTCGTGTTCCTCAGGATGGAGGTGGCATTGGTCATCCCTGACCCACAGGGGAAGAGCAGGGGGAACTGAGTGTCTTTCTCCATATAGGCAAGCTTAATGCTAAAAAAGCGATTTATCCATTGTATAAGGAGGTATGCTTGCCCAGGGATGTGATAGGACCTGGTAGATGTTCAGCGTCACCTGCATGAATTTTGGCAGCAATTATGGACATGTCGTCAGAGGAGGGTTGCCAAGAACTTTGTTGAGCGCTGTCCTGGAGTCTCTGGAGGAGCGAGGTGGACGGTTTTGTGATGAGAACAAGGTCTAAGGGGCTGGCCAAGGGGAGGTATCAAACCTACGCAATGTAAGGGAGGAGCTGAGGGGAATTTCGTTAGTCAAGAGCTTATAAAGGAGCTATTAATGACTGAGAGATTATAATGCTGATAGCGCGCAGCTAGAGCAGGTTTCATCAGAGGCACTTGACTTGATATGACCCAACACTTGGCCTGAAAACCTTAAGACAACAGGAAATTGCTGTGGTGCATAATAAGTAGTTTTAAAACCTTCTGTTTGGTCTCGCAGCATTTTCTGTGAGAATTGCTCTGCTGGTGGGGAGCTTTGGAACTGTGGCTCTTGATATACCCCAGCTAACATTTTATCATTGACATGGTAGAGAACAGTATATCATGCTTGATAAAGTGTATATGTGACTTGGAATCTGGGGAAGTAGAAGATAATAAAGAGCGTAGTTCCCACTGATAAAGCAGTGGGGCTTACTTGTTAAGGGAGGGGTGGAAGGTAATGACATGTTTTCACACAATCATGGGGCAAATAGGGCAGGATGCCCCAGCCCTACAAGGGTCAGAAGTGACTTGGTGCGGAGAGGATGATGATCAGTGAGCATGAGCTCTCATGATGGGATTGATCCAGCGTGGGGAACTGCCTGCAGGACAGGCTGTACGGAGCAGGAGCAGAGAGGAACGTTGCCTCTGTTAAGGACGGATGAGGCTGAGTCTCCCAGCCTCACCCTGATCCAAAGCCCTGGATACAAAGCTCGCCATGGAGCTCCTTTCTGCTGAAGCTGAA
>VZSV01000288.1:193100-229129 GCA_013398735.1 Nothocercus julius
TGTTGGGATTCTGGGCTGCTTTATTTGTCATCCGAACATTTGTCTGAGTGACTGTTGTGCTGGAGTCAGACAGAAGATCCTCTGCGGTTTCTAAGTTCACCTCTTCCAGCACAGGGCTCTGGTGGAGTGGGCTCTGCTGACAAGGCTAGAAATAAGTTGGAATCTGTCAATATTAAGGAGATCAAGAAGAGAAAATCTAGATGTGCTCCTTTCTACCTGACTTTGTTGATTTGTTACATTAATTTGAAGCAAATTGAGAGAAGAAAAAGTATGTCCCTTTGCCTCCCCATTTTTGGTTCTGCCCCATGTAAGAGGAGGACTCCCCTTGTGCTCCACTGAGCTGTAGCGGTCAGAAGATGTCATCAGGTTGAAGAAAACCTTCTTGCTTTCTGACATTTTCTTCACTTCTTTTGGATGGCCCCTCATTTCTGGGCTGCTGGAGCAGCGCAGGAGGCCGGGCTGTGTCCTGCGCTGCCCTCGCCAGCACATCTTGCCTTCGGGCATCTTGCTCAGGTGCGAGTGGGATGATCAGGCTGCTCCTGCTGAATCCCTCTGTGTATCGTGCCTGCGGCAACAGCTTAACTCCTTCCTGGACAGGGGTTTCTGTTTGCCATGATCCCAAGGATGGCAGGTAGCAGCCACTGGATTTCGTAGTACTGGATGCTGACACATTGGATCTGCAGCCTGAACCTGTGGAAGGAAAGCCAGATCGATGCTGCCAGCATCTTCAAAAGTACTTTTGAAGGTGATATCCCATTATAAGTTACCCCAAATGCTGGTGCATTCCTGAAATGCAGCCCTGCCCTGCATCCTCATGGTGTAACCCAGGTTTCAGGGTAGCTGAAGTGCATGCAGGTGTATTAAAAGGACTCTCTTTAAATAACTTTCATTCATTTGGAGCCAATGCTCTGCTAACGTTTTGCCTGAGCAAGGGCCAGCAAACAGATGGCTCTGGAGCTGGTGGCCAGGCTGCCCCTCTGTACAGCCAGTGCCTGGGCTCTGTTTCTTCTGCCAGCACGTGTTTGTTTACCTAGGTTAGATGATGTGAAATGGCACCAGCAGCCAGAGCTTGATGTTCAGCATAGCTGGGACCTGGGCAGTGCCCTGAGCTGTGAGAGCTCCCAGGCCAAATCTCTTTGGCCAGAGCAGAGAGTGCTTGTGTGCAGCCAGTTTGGTCACTCAGCAGTGCAGGATTAGATAAACAGGGATTTAACTCTAAGGTAAACTCTATTGCCCTGATTTTGTGAATCTTTAAGCTGCAGCCTAAATCTGAATTTTTGAGATGACTTGATGGAATTCCTAGAGCAGGAATTCTTTCCAAAACTTTTTACCGTGGCTCCAATTCTGTGGTCACACTTCCCAGATTTTGTCAAAAAGATCAGCTCAAATGTTGCTAAAGTGTTGGAGAGGTTTGAGAAAGGACCGGATACTTGAGGGTGGTTCCCTCCAGCTCCAGGAGCTGGTGGCAGGGAACTGAGGGATGTTTCAGCCAGAAAATACACGTGGTGTCCGTTGGGCTCAGTGTTGCTGTCACTGACATAGCACAGCTTGGAGAGCCATCTCGCGTGACAGGAAAGGGCATTTGCAAAATGGGAAAGCAGGGGACCTGCTTGCTTTTTGCCAGAGGGATGTGAGCTATGAGAGCTCTGTGTCTGACTAGTCTCAGAGCTGGGGTTTCCCATAAACGCTTGTCATCCAACAAGCTAATTGGAGATACCTCGCTGGCCTGCAAAGGCAGCCTGAGTGCTGTCTTCCTTTCTGGCTGCTCCAAAAAGAAGGGAAAATGCTTCTTCAGGCCATCCTTCCCTCCTGGCTGCTTAGCGCACGTCCTGCTCCCCTGGCTGTGCGTTGCCGTCGCGCTGCCCCGTGGCGCTGCTCTGCCCCCTCGCCTTCCCTGGCAGCAGCATTTCCCAGGGCAACAGTGTGAGCACCCTGGACTGCGCGAGGGTCAGGGTGGCCCTACAGCAGGAAATGTGAGGTCTGTCTTGCTGCGTTGGCACCTCTCCCTCGCCATGAGCTTCTGTACAAGGGTGGAAAGCACCTGTCCCAAGGACCATCCCTTGGTATCACGAGGGTGGAAGAGCACATCCATCCTCCCTGGCCAGCCGTAAGCCGTGTGGCAGCAAGTTGTGCCCAGTGACCCGCAGCTCTGTGCACATCTTCTGCTTAGGCACCTGTTATCTTCTGCTGTGTTGGCTCCTCTCATCCTTTGAATAGGACCTGGGCTGCTCCCGCCAGTGTTTGTGTTTTGGGCATCACCCATTTGCCCAGAAGTCCAAAAAGTGCAGGAAAAGAAGTGACAGCCCCCAGTTCTTCCCAGTACAGCTCAGCGTGGCAGCAAACTGAACTTTCTCATCAGACCTAGCGCTGTGGGTCATGACATAACCTGCCAGCAGTTGCCCATGTTTTGTGGACAGGATATTCCCAGGGCTTGCTGCTTCACCGGTGGAAGGTTTGCTGCACGATTTGAAAGCTATTGTAGTCTGGAGTCCATTTCCGAGGTACTTCCCCTCTGGGATCTCTGCTAGAATTGGATTAAAACCAACGCTCTGAACATTAAAGGCCAAGGAGCTGAGCAGAGCTGGGCCGGGAGCTGTGTCCCTGTGCCAGCATGCTGTAAACACAGCAGAGCTTAATATTGACAGTCCGTTCTTGCTCGGGGACCCGTGGGACAGAGCTGCTGGCAAACTTCATCTTCATTCGGACTGATTCAAGCTTGTTGGCAGCAGCTTTTGCCATAGGATTTGACTGATGCTCCAGTGCCATCCAGGGTGGTGGCACTGCTGAAGCAGGTAGAGAGGGAGTTGTGGGAAGAGAGCAGAACTGTGTCCCCCCGAGCCACGCCAGAGAACTGGTCATCTCTGCACCCCTGTAAGTGCCAGGGGAGGTTGTTGCGACAATGAGACAAGAACAGCCCCCACATTCCCTTAGTCATGAGGTCCAAGGCTTTGAAGGTCTCGGGGTGAGTTTGGTTCGTTATTATTATGTATTTATTTAGCAGTAATGGGTTGAGCCAAGCTCATGCTCCGATCACTGTCGTGATGGGTCATGTTCTGACCAACCATAGAGGGCCATGCCTGTGACGTGCCTGCTCTGCAGGCACTTGGATCTTGGTGGCCCTTCCTGCGACACAGTGATGTCCTCCTGGATGTCCTCCAGCAACCTCTGCACCAGAGGGCCAGCGGTCACGCTCTGCCAGGTAATTGGGACCTTGACCAGTCATCTCCCCACGGGGCTGAGGCTCAGCCTGGGAAAGCATCTGCAGGTGGGAGCTCTTCCCTTGTTCTGCTTTGAGTAGTCCCGAGCTGCAGCAGGGAGCACACGGGGTCCATGTTAGCTAAGCTGGACCCTCTCTGCAACAGGTGCCTTGTGTTTTCCTCCCGCTCCGGCCGTGGCGCAGGCTCCAGCACTGCCTGGGAGCCGCGGACGTGCCGGGGAGGCCCCTGGGCCAGCTGGTGCACGGCACCTGCAATAACATGTTTTTCGAGCCGCTGGGGTGAGCGCAGCTAGAGCGCCACTGGCAGCCGCTTCAGTCGCTTGCTTTATCTGGCTGCAAACGCCCCCTTCGCGCCATCTGCATCCTCCTTTCCCAGCACGGTGCGATTAAGCCGTGCTTTCTCTTTGTAAATATTGGCAGGCAGAGCGGCAGCCTCCCTCCACAAAAACAACAGTGGGGAGGCCAGTTCCCAGGCGGGCCCTGACCAAGGCCGCGGCGCGCGGGGGCACCTCACAGCCCCGGGACTAGCCGGCTGCCACCACCCCGGCCTCGCCATGACGTGGGGCACGGCAAAGCCTTGAGCTGTTGGTCCCCTGGCAGGGCCTGGGTTTCGGTGACACACGCTGTAGGTCGAGCGTCATCCCTGGTAGAGGTCTGGACAAGTGTCACCTTCAGCCTTGCCCTCAACACCCAGGAGATGCAATGTGAGCTCCTGGTTAGACAAGGGAGAAATAGGTTGGAAAAATGGAATAGTTGACTATCCACTCTGCTTCATGGCTCCAAGGGCAGGCCCTTCTCAGGGCCTTGGTGTCCCCTGGGTGGCTGCGTGCAGGCAGCCTTGGCGCCCTGCCATGCCTGGGGAGAGGGTCCTTCTCTCTGAGCAGCTGGTGGGGACTGAGCGTCACTTACCAAATTCAATCAAAGTGACGGGGACTGTAATTGAATCTGCTGGCGGGATCAGGTGAGTCCATTGCATTAAAGGGGATAAAGCACTTCCAAGGACATTTCTTAAGCCTCACACCAGGAGGGTTGCAGGAGCTCGGTGGGCATCGGTTACAGCTTTGCTGTGGTCACCGGACTCTCTCAGCTGCTCTGATGTCTCTTGGGCTTGGAAAAGCCCTTAAAATAGTTCATTTCTGCCCAGAGAGCTGGGCAAGGAAATGCCACCCCAGCACGGCAGACTTGTAAACAGCCTCTCCTCTGAAAGTCGGAATGATATGCGTAGCTTCCTAGGAACGAGTCCGCATGGTGCAGCCTGAGGAACTGGGGAGGTGGGGATGTCATGGAGTGGAAAGAGCTTGGTGTCCCTCTGGGGATGCTCAGAGCATTGGTGGGGCAAGGAGATTCTCTGCCACCTGTGCCTCTGAATCATGAACCACTGTTTCATTTTGGTGACATCTAAGCAAGCCTGAACTACCATTTTCAATGTCTAAGCCTGTTTCTCCTGTAGGGCTAGATGTGGTGATGGGCTGACATCAGAAACATCAAATCTCGCCTTGCCTCCAAGCACCCTTGGAGGGGCAGAGAACTGGACTAGGGCACCCCTATAGCTGACACACAAGGTTGGCTTATTTACCTCTTCAGTAGGAATTTTGGATTGAACATGAATGAATTGTCAGGAAAGAATTGGGGGGAAAGAAAACTGTAAATGGTGTGACTAAAAGCCATTTCCCGTTCTGCTTGTGTTGTGTACCTTGAGTCACAAAACTGCAAGTTTCCTAGTTCTCTGATGACCTTTCAGGGAAAAACTGTCTAGCCAAGACCTGCCCTCAGGGAAGAAAATCCTATGAAAGGCCTTTTTTTGATGCCCTTCTAGTGTACAGACTGTTTTTTTTTTGTTGTTGTTGTTGTTTTTTTCTCTCCAATCGTTTCTCCCTTAAACTTCCACATTTTTTTTTCCACAGCCGTAAAATGAGATAATCTGGTGAGGGACATTTCTGGACCCTCCAAAACAGACATCAACTGCCAACTCAGGCTTAATTTTTAGTATGGGAGATGAGCATTTCAGGGACTGGGAGACATTTGCTGAGGGAATTTTGTCAGAGGATTTCTTAAACTCGTGGTATCTCGTCCAAAGCAGACACGTTAAGGAGGAGCAGGTCCATAGGAGCAGTGTGGATGCAGGGAAGGGAAGAGGGCAGGAGGGGAGGTGGCCAGGCCAGAAAGGCCTTGAGGTGGGCTCAGCTGCAATGAACTGTCATTGCCCTCAATTTCTTCTTCCCTGCATGGTGCTCATTGTGCATCATCAGAGCTACAGCATCATTTTCCAAAGGATGCCGAGGCGCCCACCTTGCTGCAGGAGCAGAAAGGGAGAGCCCGTCCCATCTGCGCAAACCTGATGCTGTTGCTTCTCCCAAGCTTTACAGTCCAACTAGCCTGGCCCGAAGCTGCTGCTTTTGTTGTTGTTGTTGTTTTTTTTTTTTCCCCCAGCGGTTCATGCTGCGGCTTCTCATTAATGTTTGTGTACAGCAAAGAGCAATTTCCACCCTCCAGATTAGCTTCATAGATGCATTTCCACTGTGGTGGCGCAGGCTGCAGCCATGCCTCTGTTCCGGCCATATCTTACCTGCTCCTGCTTCCCAGAGCAGAAAGCAGCTGCTGTGCATCACGGCAGCCTGCGCCTGCTGCTTTGAGACCAAATACCCATGCATTTTGCTTGTCCGGAGCGCAGCCTTTGGTGCGCACGCTCCCGTTATACTTACGCTCCTCCGCTGCAGCGTGGTGGAAGCAAGTAGTTTGCAAACAAAGCTGGGGCCTGTGACACGCTGCTAATGACCTTCCCTCTGCCTGTGTTTCCTTTACGTCAGAAGTCGGAGTGCTTATTAAGTTTGGAGGCTTACTCCCAGGAGCAGAAGAAGAGGATCTGCTGGTGTCTGGCTGAGAACATCACAAAGCAGCAGCATCCGGCGCCAGCTCGGAGGGAGAGCAAGGTGAGCGTGCGGTCGGATGGGCTCTCTTGTTTGATGTGGCCTCTGCGGATGCCCTCGGAGCGCGGAGGGCCATTTGATGAACGTGGGTTTTCAGGCAGAGCGAGGCAGGAGCTGCCACCGCCTGGCCCCAGAGCGTTGTCCTGGGCATGCTGGCCGGAGGGGTGTGTGTGTGGAGCTGCTGTGAGTCCTGCTGGGTACATGGGGGTGCATGGATGTCCCCTGCATGGACGTGGGGGACATCTACCGTCTGCTCGGCTTAGTGGCCACCAAGGCGTTGCTTGGGCCAGTGGCAATTTGTATAGGGCTCATCTTGTTCTCCTTGGAACTGCATTCAGACTGCTTGTGGGCAACCCGCTGCTCTGAGACAAGAGGAGCACACTGCGTTGTGCACAGCAGAAGCATTTGAAGAGTTTTAATCTCAGCAACTGGGGGTATCCTGGGGCTAAAAACACCCAAATATCTTCCTTTGTGCTGGTGAACCTTGATGGAGCTGCTCCTGCCCCACGGCTGGGCTGGGAGCGCAGCTGCTGTGATGTGTGGCTGGAGTCTTGCTCTTGGTCCCCTCTTGCTTTCGTTCTTGCAGATGGAAGTGGGAGCGGGTGGCAGAGCTGCCTCCCAAAATCAGAGGCAGAGACAACGTGGCTTTTGCTCTGCAGTGTCCCAAACTGGGTCAGCGCAAACATTGTTTCTGCAGGAGACAGAGCCTCCGGATTCCTCTTCCTGCACATTTCAGGCGGACGAAAATAGCAACAACATAACGAGCCTGAGAACCAAGTTAGCAACCAAATCCATAGAAATGCAAACAGCCCAGGCAGATAATTCAATCAGGTGACAAGGTTGGCCACGTCTCTCGCTTTCCTGTGATCTGTCTTGCTGGCACCGCGCAGGTGCCCAGGCGGGAGGGTCTGGAGGGCCCGGCTGCAGTGAGGCCCATACGAGCCAGGCAGATCCATGGACTTGCTTGTGTGCTGGTGTGTGTGAGCTCTGATCTCTGCTGGATCCAGCCACGCGTGCTAGCATGAAGGAGTAAGGGTGGGACGTGCACAAACCTGAGCATCCCAGGTGCTGAAAGGGGTGGTGTGGGCATCCCCCCACCACAGCACGCCGTGTGCTTTAGGACAGTCGGGGTTTTCGGGTGATGTCTCTGGTCTTTTCCCCCACCCAAACTGTGTTCTTGGCAGGGTGTGGGATTATCCCCTGGTCTGGGCTTTCTGCAGGCGCTGTGGCTCCCAGTAAAGATTTGGAGAGCATCCGTTGCCAGTGCTGGGGAAGGGCTCTGGCTGCTGAATTGCACCTCCTATGGTAAGACAGCCAAAGAGGCAATTGGAAAAATGTTGTAGAAAACAGCCCAAACCTTTCCACAGCTTGTCTGTGCTGGGTTGGCCAAAAGGAAGCTCCTTGTGCATGGTGGAAAGTGGGCAGGAGCCCCTCCAAAGCCATGGCAAGGAGGGTTGTGCCTGGGCCATCCGAAGCTGAGTGGAACCCCCCTGGTGGCACCCGGGGCAGGGAAGGGGAGATGGAGCAGCGAGGCGCATAGCTGGGGTCGCACGACCAGTCCTCCTCCTAGCAAGATGCGAAGCGGACGCGATTTTAAAGCAAACTTGGTCGTGAAGTGCCATGTTCCAAGAAGAAGGGTGTCCCTGGGGAGCAGGACGAGAAGAGGGAGCTGCTGGGCGGGAGGCAGCACAGCAGGCAGAAGGGCGAGGGTGCTGGGCGGGCGCTGGGGCTCCGCGCAGAGTGGCGAGGGCTGTGTGTCCGCTGCACAGCTGGGCTTGCTGTGAGCTGCCTGTGTGTCCCAGGGGAGGCAGCGCAGCGGGAGCGCTCCGAGGGCTGCGGAAAGCGGCCGTTCCTTGGAGCGGAGACGTGCACCGTTAGCTTGATACCCCAGATGTTTAAGGCACCAGGATGGCGCGTGTGCTCCGTGAACAGGTGAGTTGCAGCTGGGAGCACTGCCTGCTGTGGGGCTGATCTGCATTCCAGAGGCGAATCCGATGGGTGAGGCCTTTGCGACTAGACCAGCTCAGCAAGCGGCAGGTGCTCGCGCGGGGCCGGAGCGTGGCCGCGGTGCCAGGCAGCGAGGGGACGCGCCAGCTGCGCACTGCCCGCGCAGAAAGGGGCCCTGTCTCAGCGGCGAGCGCATTCTCGATGGCCTTTGCTGACATGGCAGTGGGGACGAGCCGAGAGCAGCTCCCCCTTGGCCACATTAGCGCTGCTTTGTGCTGGCGATGAGACGCTGAGAAGCAGCCCAGGCCTTCCTGGCGGGTCTCTGGGGCAGAGCGTGGAGCTTGCGCAGGAGGACGGCACAAGGGACGAGCCCGTCGGGATGGTCACGTACAGAGGAGGTGCCGACCCACTGCTGTAGCAGCCTGCAAGCTCTCGGAGCTGTGGATTCTCTTTGGAGCAGTTGTTACTCCACAGGAGCCTTCTTTGGGGCCAGGGGATGATGTCCTGTCCATGTCACTCACGGGAGGGTTTGTGGATTTTTCTCAGGGTGCCAAGCCGTCCTTGGGTGCAGGTCGTGCACAGTCGCAGTGCTGTGATTACAGCAGAAGTAGCTCTGCGACCTAATCAAGTTAGCGAGGCTGCTCCTTGGGCCAGATCCCACCATCTGCCCGGAGCTCAGTGTTTTTTTCTTTAACCTGGCACTGCAGCAGCGGTTGCTGTTGCAGCTCGTCGCATTAGCGTGGGCCAAGAGATGGCAAAGTGCAGAGCGGGAGTGAGGATGAGGCGCCAGGGCTGGAGTGTCTCCAGCTGTTTTTGCAGCCGGAGAAAAGAGCTGGGGAAGGACAGTCTGAAGGTAGCAACCTGCTCCAAACCATCTCCATTCTCACTAGCTCTTTCGTGACGTGGTCCACGCTCGGGACGGCTGCTTGTTCCCTCTTCCAACCCCGCCACCTGTGATTGCCTGACGAGTGATAGCTCTGAGAGATGCAGGTTTATCCTTAAGGCTAAATAATTGCGGATGCTTCACGGTGGGGATGTAGGATTCCCACTCCCGTGGGAGGTGGGGGAGCCTCCTGGGTGCATCTTCCCGCTGTGGCTGCTGCCGGCCACAGCGCTGGGCACATAGGTCTGCAGGTGTCTGGCTGGCTCCTTCCTGCCCCTCTCTCCCAGCAGGAAGGGCAGGGTTGTTTCTCTCACTATTTACAGCCCCTTTGACAAGTGCAAGTAAATGAGCTGCCAACAAAAAGCAAAGGGTGGCTAAGGGAGGGATGATTGAAACCAGGGCCGGCTGGGCTGCGCTGCCGGCTGGGCTGTCGGGACCGCGCTCAGTCCTGCGGCTCCCTGCAAAAAGGCCCCTTCGAGGTGGGTCCTGAGTAACCGCTCTCCCCATGCCCCTGGCCCAGGCCCTTGGTGATCCCTGTCACCTTCCGCGACTGCTTTGCTCCCTGCACAGCAGCTCTGCCCCAGGGCTCCGCTTCGCCCCTGGAGGTGCAGGAAGCCTTGGAGGTTCGTTGGAGCCAGCTCTTCCATCCGGAATGCTGACACACGATGCCCGGCAGGGCTCAGCCCATCACGAAAGCAGCCCAAGGGCCGGCCTGCCCTCCGCCAGGCACCTCGGTCACCTCAGCAAAGCAGGAGGCAGCGCTGGAGTTTGCTCTGCCCCGTGGAGGGTTAAAGCATCCCCTGCAGCATGAGGCACCTATGAGGTTTCCAAGCCTGTCCCAAATATCCCTCCTGGGTGCTGGGCTCCAGGGCAGCAGCAGGAGTGCGGTGGGAGGCTCAGGGTGACTCCAAAGCTCTCAGGAGAGCAGCAAGGAGACTTTACACGTCCCCCTCAAAAAGGACGGCACGGGGATGTTGAGGCAACACTTCTGGGGCTGAGCCAGCGAGCAGCAGCGAGCGCTGCCGGCAGCCCAGGGCCTGAGCGGCGCTCGCCTCGTCGGAGCGGGTGGTCCGAGGCGCAGGCTAAGTGGCTTAATGCAGCGCTGATGTGATTTAATGAAGCCGGCGCGAGCGCTTGGGCGGCTGCCGCCGCTCAGCCCCCGCAGGGCTCCTCTCCCGCCGCCTCCTACCCGGGCGGGTAGCTGCCGGCTGCAGACGCCTGGTGCGGCGGGGTCCCTGCTGCGCCGCTCGGGACGGCGGGCGCCCGGATCGGGAGCTGCCCCGCGGAAACACGGCTCAGACCTTGGGGACTTTGCACCGCCGAGCGGTGAGTGCTGAGTGCCCGTGCGGGGAGGGAGACACAGCTTAACCCTGCTCCTGCTGGGGCCGCGAACTGCAGCTTTCTGCCCCAGCACCTTCCTGACGTGCTGGCCTCACGGCAGGGTTTCAGGAACACGCAGGTGGCTTTGGACCCCTCCTCGGGTCCTTCTGCACTGCGCAGTTTCCTTGGCTCTTTACATGGATTTGTTCCTGGTGTCGGTCCCAGGCAGAGCTTATGTGCTGGGTCCCCATACTCAGGTGGTTGTTTCCTGCGATCGCAGAAAACATTTGCGTTCACTCTGCAGCGTCTGGTGCGTCGGCTCGGGCTCCTGCCGTAACCTTTGCCATCCTGCCCATGGGAGCACCGCTCTGCTCCTGTCGCGCGCTGCTTTTCCAGCAGATAACGCTGCAGGGACACTGCCCTGGATCAGCGACGCATCCCCTCTGCCACCTTGGCAGGGAAGGACGTGGAGGGCCAGGGAATGAGCATTGGTGCTGCAGTCCCATTGTAGCCATCCGGCCCTTACGGGGCTGTGCTTGGGTTTGTCAGGAGTGACCGGGGTCTCCCTGCTCGGGATGTGACCATGGAGCTCAGCGGGATGGGGGAAATAGACAGATCTTTCCTTAGAGTCGGGCCAGGCTGGAACAGGGAACATAGTAGGACCTGCTAAAACCCGTGTCCTGATGGCAGCTCTTCTGCTGTGCACGCTCCTGCGAGCTGGCTGGCCTGGTGCAGATGATGGGATACGCTTCTTGCTTCCTCTTCTCCATCCCTCTGCTTCTTTTTTCCCCGAAGCAGAGCAGTCGGGCTTATTTACAACCCAGATGTCATCGTCATTAGCTTCCAGCTCAAGTCAGCGGGCATTGCCCAGCAGAGACGGGGTCCCCGTCCATCTGGGTGGGCCCTGCTTCTGATCGAGAAACCACGTGCAAGCGGTGGCCGTTGCACCACCAGCTACAGGCAGGCAGCATCGCGGTGCCCGTGCACATCGCGGATAGTGACGGAGGGCAGGGAGCATCGTGGTGCAGGGACTGCGGCTCCCGTTTGCTTGGGACAGTGGCACTGCTGAGGGGCGAGCACCTCCTTTTGTGTGTTTTTTTCTCCCTTTAAGTCCCATCCCTGCTCGTTGTGGGGTGGAAAAAAAACACCTGCAGACCTGCAGCTGCACCTCATTTAGCGGGAACTGTGGAGCACGGTGGTCCTTGCCGTCGCGCAGGGCCAGGGCACGGGCGGGCGAGCCTGAGAGCTTGGGGCACGCACGCGTCTTCCTCCCAGCGTGGTGGATGGATGCTTTTGGCAGCGGGTAATGGTGCCTCCAGGGGAGGCCAGCGGAGCCATAAATAGAGGCTATGGCGTCTGGGGAGAGGCCAGGGCGTCTCCTGCTGCCGCTTGACACGGACATTAATAACAGTGCAGGCAGCGGCTGGTGCTGTGATCGTGCCCGCGGAGCTGCTGGGGATGCTGTTCGCTCGGACCCTGCCGCCAGGATCCAGCCAAAGGGCAGCTGCTTTCGGTAGGTGTCTTGTTGGAAGCTGGGAGGCTGTGCTGACAGCATTAGGGCATCAAGGAGCAGGAGAGGTCGGGGGCGCTGAGGTCCTTCCAGGTTAGTGGTGCCGGTGCCGTGGGATGGCTGCTCCAGGGTTTTTCCAGCTGTTGGTAATGCCGGCACCGGAGACAAGCCAGCTTGGCAGCGGTCTGGGCTGTGAGGAGGGCTTTGTCCCAGGGTCCTTCCCAAAGGTTGAGCCCAAAACCGCCTGGCACCCTCAAGCATCCTGCGAGACCTGTCTGGTGGCATCTCCCGCTTCATGGTCCTGCAATGGGGCAGGCGGGTTCTCTTGGAGGCGGACAGTGCCTGGCCCTGGCAGCCTCTCCAGGGGGGGCTTAAATCTGAAAAGGCCCAAAAAAGGTTTAATTGGCAATGCAGGGGGGGATTAACCTGGCAGCAGCTGTGGGAAGTGCCCTGGGACCCGGCCCTGGGGTGGCTCGTCACCTTTGCACAGAGCGTGACTGCCATGGTGCCGGGGCCGGACGATACCCTGCCGAGGCCAGATTTCCAGAGCCATCAATTGGGGATGACGGTAACAGCCTAATGGGATTAGTGCTGGCTGCTGACATGGGATCATTTCCTTCTGCCGAGGACTTTGTCTCCTTGCAGGGCTCGGAGCTGGCTCGAGCGCGGTGCAATTCGGTAGGTAGCAGCGGCCGCGTCCATCGGCACGGACGTCCCCCCCTCCCTTGGCCGCCCTGCTACAGCCCGGCTCGTCGGGATTGTCTGCCAGGGCTCGCTTTTGCTGTTGCGCTAATTGCTCGTTATCAATTATTCATCAATCTGGTAATGAAGCAGGGAGCTGGTGCGACGCCCTGCTGGTGCGACACGGCGGCACCTCGGCCCTGTGCAGAGCGGGGCTCCTCTCTGCTCTGTCCCTTTGCCTTGAGTGCCCGTTTGCCTTGAGTGCCCGTGGGAGCAGCGCTGCCCAAGGGCTGTATCCTGCTGTGCACTCGGCACTGGGGTCCTGGTACCCCCTGTCATGCTCAGCACCAGGACGCGGAGGAGCCAAGCTGCCCAAGGGTGATGCTTTCATAATGCCTTGGATTAAATTTTTCTCAAGTTTCCAGAGTTCTGCTTTGACTTTCTGATGTTGTTTCCTTCCTCTTGACCTCGTAGCGCCTGTTTGATGCTGCTTGCCGTTGCCACACGTTTTATCTATTCCGAAGGGTCCCTTACAAGTTTTGGTGTGCTCATCATTAGTGGGGTTGGTTGCGCTTCACAGGGCTGCTCGTGGGTGTCTGGATGTGAGCACAGTATGACCTGAAAAAAAAAGAAAAACCCAAAATAGGATTTTTTTTCTCTTCTGCTCTGGGAAAAACCTGGAGCTCGGGCGACACGTCCTTCATCCAGCACTTGCTCTTGGAGGGAGCTGGGTCTCCTACTCTCTGGCTTCGGGTCTGGGCATCTTTCCAGCTCCCCCTCACCTAAGCGGGCGGCTGCACAGCCTGCGCAGCGTGTCCTTGGCTCTCACTCTCGGCCCCAGTGTTGTCTGCTGGGCTTTTGCTGCTTTCCAGAATTCCTGAATTTGGCTGAAGAGTCTCCTCAGCACAGGGTGCTGCAAGTCTCCTAAGTACCTTGAGTCCCTTTTCACCCGTAGCTTTGCAAGAGAAAAATCAGAGCTGCAAAACCCGAGCATCCGCGTCAAAATCTAGCAAAGCTGGAATTTGGGTTTCTTGTGTCCAACCTCTGCTTTTGAGCCACAGAGTTTCTGTGGACAGGACCGGTGGGAGCATAGCTTTTAAAATCGAGAGAGCCTAAAATAATCCTGAAAAGGTCTCTGGCTTCCCAGAACTGTGGATTTAAGGGTGCTGCAACTGTTGGGGCACTTGCAACAGCATCTGAGAACCAGGCACTCAGGGAAAGGCCAGCGCTGTCTTCTGTCACAGCTGTCGCATAGCTGAGCTGGGGCTGGTGTCTCCCCAGCTGGAAGTCCCAGGCTGTGGCCACCAGATAGGGCACACCACCTAAAGAAATGCTTTATTGTTATTTATATATATATTTATAATTATGCAATTGAGGCTGCTGTTTGAAATTTGCTCTGCTGGCGTCAGAGCAGCAGCAACCTGAGAAAATTGATCCAATTACATCCTGAGGAGCAGGGGCTTTGCACTTGTCCCCTCTCTTGGTTGCAGGAGAGCCTTTGATGCAGTGAATGATGCCTTCCGCAGAGGGAGACAGAATCTGAACCAGGAGGACGTGCAGAATCCAGGCAAAACCCTGAGGCCACTGCAAGGCTGGGAAAGAGCATCATGTCATGCCTTCAAACATGAAGCCAGAAGGACTCCACTAAGGCATTCTGGGCTAAATCCGACTGGGGTTAACTGCCTGTTCTTCCCAGCGTCTCTGCATGGCCAGCTGGAGCAGACTTGGAGCCCAACGGAGACCATGATGGCCGTGGCAGCATCTCTCCAGGAGAGGAGAGCACCCTGTGCCTTCTCTTGCACACCGGCTGCTGAGACCTGCTGCAGTGATTCTGTCCTCTGAGCGGATGCTTGGTGAGGTCAGGGAGAGGCAGAGAGGCGGCAGCGGGTCTGGAGCTCCCTGCCCTTTCTCTGATCTCACAGCATAGCTCCTGCTTCTCTAAAGCCACCCCCACAGGCCATGCTGGGACTTGCAGATGGTTTTTCATCTGCTTTCTCCCGCTCTTCTTGGATTTTGTGCTGCATTGGAGCTGTGTGTTTGCCCCCAGAGACAAGGCAGGAGAGCCCCTAGACCTTCTGGGTGAGGACAGGGAGACCCAGGTCAGGCTGCTGTGGAGAGGGGACATCTGCTTGGAGCTTTGGGCTGCTCTGGTGGTGGCTCATGGTAGGGGATGCTCCAGGGGCATATCCCCAGCGGGGTTGAGAGCAGGATCGCACAACTCTGTGTGCCTTTCCGAGCAAGATCACCTTCAGCTTCGTGGCAACGAAGCCCCCAGCATCCCAGCCGTGCTCTGGGCCCCAGCCCTTGCTGCGAGGACGGGGCTTCACAGCCCCAGTGCTGTTTTAAGCCTGAGCTGGAAACCTTGCTGGGCGCCAAGGCTCCTGCTCATGTCCTCCGCGCTGCTGAAGAGCAGCAGGTTCTCTGATTGAATTAGCACAGGGATTTAATTTAATCCAAAAATGTCTCTCATTTTAAAGGAGCCTGTTCATTTCCTTCGAGGGCCCTATCTGATGGGGGCAAGCAGCAAGATGAAGCTGAAGGGCTGCACAGATAGGCAGCTGTCAGGGAGGGGCAAGGGCTTTGCAGAGAGGCCACTGCAGGCCATGTGTGTTTTTCCTATAATTATTTCATGCAATAATGCCGATAATGATGGTGAGAGAAACAACACATAAATCAAATCAATAAAACATTGGTGCAAATCGCATCCTTGCACGACAAGTCTGGCAGTATATCCTTTTTACAAGAAATTACCAGGGGATTGAAAGAGCATCAAGGACGGAGGCTGCAGCTCTGAGCCTTTACCGTGGACCTCCTGCTGAAGCCAGTGGTGGTGGGAGCCGGGGCAGGCGCTGCAGGCAGGACAAGCTGTGGCTCTGGATGTCGCTGCCTGGTTGCTGGCACGAAGAGGCGCGTTGCTACATGGACGTGGGGAATTCTGACCTTCAGGCTTGCCGCGGCTGAAGTTGAGGTGACGCCAGAAGGCTGGTTGCAGCGAGGCAGCGCGACCCGCTTGCAAAGGCAGTCACGGGCCAGGCCGGGGCGGGCAGACCCCTTCCTGTGCTGCCCAGGAGCTGACCCACTCGCTGGGCACAACGGTGCTGCCGATCCGGCTGGCCCTGGCAGCTGAATGCAAACAGCTCTTCGGGAAACGGGGCCCACCTTTTGGAAGGGCTGAGCAGTCTGACTGGGATGGGAGGGTTGGAGGGGTTGGTTAGCAGGGCCACGTCTCCTTCTGAAGTCAGAGATACCCCCACGTAGGCAGTGAGCCGGCATGGCGGCATCAGTGCTCCGGCCTTGCCCTGGCAGCTTTCCACCGGCCGAGCCTTGGGCAAGCAGAGGCCGGCGCTTCCCTTTTGCGTTTCGATGCCGTGGGACAGGAGGGGCTGGAGCTGCTCGACGGGTGTTTCTGGTTTCCCTGCCTGCTCGCCGCGGCCGTGGCCTTGCTCTGCTGGCAGCCCGGACACGATCTCCGTGGGGCCGAGACCCCGCAGCGGCTCCCGGGGGCGCTAGGGGATTCGCCAGGGTAAGGACCATGGTACCGGCTCCTCCTCGGGCTGCTGGCCTGCTGAGCCTCGCTGTGCTGCCTTGGTGCCCTCCCGTGGCCTGGATTTCCTCCAAAACCCTCTCCTTTGGTGCTGCCTGTGTTTACTGGGTGTCCTGGGGTTCCTCGGCGTCTGCATGGTCAGAGCTGGGAGGTGCCCAAGTCTCTTTGGGCCCTGAAGTTGCTGTTCCATGGGCCAGGGATTGGCACTGGGCGCCCTGGGGGTGATGGGCACCCGCCACCCACTGCTGGGCATGCGCAGATTGGGCTTGGGGCTACCGGAGCAGAGCAGCTCCCCGGCGTGTGGTCAGCAAGAGATTTGGGCTGCTCCTGGTTTCATCCTTTTTTTTCCCCTCTTCTTGCTTCCTGGCAGATGCTGGAGACGGACGCTGAGAAGCCAGGGCCGATGCACGCCGAGGAGGGGACGGTTGCAGCAGGTGATGCTCTTCTGGCCACAGAGGCACCAGCTCCATCGGAGTCCAAGAAGGCGCTGGGGGCTGCGCAGGGGCCTCTCCCCACTGAGAAGCTGCCTCAGGCTGCCGAGAGGGGAGAGGAGCGGCACAGCTGTGCGCCGGCCTTCGTCATCCCGGAGCTGCGGCTCGACAGCACCTTCAGCCAGAGTGCGGCAGCCCTGGGAGACGGCGTCACGGACGGCGAGGAGGAGGAGGACGAGGAGGAGGATGAGGAGGATGTTGAGGAGGAGGAGGACAGCGACGAGCCCTACCTGGAGAGGAACGAGGTGAAGCGCAGCAGCATGATCGAGACGTCGGGCTGCCAGCCCGTCTACACGCTGAGCGTGCAGAGCTCCCTGCGGCGCCGGACCCACAGCGAGGGCAGCCTGCTGCAGGAGGCCAAGGGCCACTGCTTCACCTCCGACACCACCCTCAACTGCTCGGACAGCCAGGGCGCCAAGGGCCACTGGATCCTGCCCTCCCCCCAGACCCTCAAGAAGGAGCTCACCAAGAACGGTGGCTCCATCCACCAGCTGAGCCTGCTCTTTTCGGGGCACAGGAAGGTATGTGAGCCCGGTGCTGGCTGCCACGGGTCAGCCGGGGCCGTGAGCGTGGGGGAGCATCAGGGCTTGCTGCTGGGAATGGGCAGGGGTCTACGCTGGGGCTGTCTGTAGCTGAGGGTGTGTCCATGATGATTCTTCTAGGGGCTCTGGCCTGGAGCCAAAAACCTGCTGTCAGGGAGAGATGAAACAGGCTGAACCTAGTGCCCTGTTAGGGCCCTTCCCGGATGGGTGATGTAGGATGCCGAGGATGCCAGCGCTCGGCCTTCTGTGGCAGCAGGGCCTGTCCACAGCTCGCGTGCTGCTGGCAGCTGGCCCTGGGCGACACGTGGGACCTCAGGCCGGTTTGCCCAGGGCACGTGCGGTGGTGCTGTGGCTCCATATCTCCCAGCCCTGCCTCCAGACTAGGCATGCTTGAGTCCCACAAGGAGCCTCCACACTTTGGCAACGCTTGTGCGGGATGAGCGGCTTTGCCCCCGTGTCCCCTGGCTGAAGCCCTGCCGGAGGCTGAGAGCGGCTGCCCGCCTCCCTCCAAGCGCTCTGCTCTGCCTCAGCAAGCTCATGCTGGCGGGTGTGCTGCCAGCAGCCGCGGCTCCCGCTCTGCCCGGGGCTGCACGGCGCAGCTCGGGGCAGCGTCGCATGGCTCGGGGCCACGCTGCAGTGCTCCAGGCCGTGCTGCGCTGCTCAGGGCTTCACTGTGCAGCCTGGGGCTGTGTCGCACTGCTCAGTGTCGTGTTGTCGCAGGGCACTTGTGTGGGGCTGCTGCACTCATGAGCACCAAAGGCGGTTTTCCAGGGCCGGCCCGTGCCTCCATCGGAGCTGGGTTGTCTTGTGCTTCATGGGGTTGTCTTGTGCTTCATGAAGCCACGGCAGGAGCCTGAGTGCCATCATTTCGATGGCCGATGGCACGAGGAGCTCCGCTGGCCCCCCGGTGCCCCAGTGGGCCAAGGGGCCACATGTGCGTCCCACCCTGGAGGCAGAGCATGGCTGGGCCCGGCACACCCCATGGAGCAGCAGGAGCGGTGTGGGGGCGCCTGGGCCCCCATGTCTGCTGGCATTCCCCAGCCCCTGCCCTGGCGGGATTTTTGGAGGTGCCATGGGAGGCTCGTGCATTTTATTATATCCCACGAGACCCCACAAGGCAACGTGCGCTTCCCCCATGGATCCGCTCTAGTGGCAGCACCGGCTCCATGCAGGACTGCAGCACCTGGTGGCCTCAGCGGTGGGGCCACCCCGTCCCCGGGTGCCTTTCGGAGGGTTCTTGCTTGCTCGGCGCCTTTAGCCCCGCAGGCCGCGCGCCTCCCCGCTGCCCGGGGTCAGAGCCCGCGGTGGCAGCGAGTGCCGAGGCCGTTTGTCCCCACGAGGCAGCGGAGCCACTGGGACAATGGACGGAAGCGCCGGGGCGCACGGGCCGCCCGGGGCCCGTCTGGCGGGGGAAGGCGGCTCGCGGCCATCGCATTGTTCAGGCCTGATAAACTCCGGAAAGGCAAGCGCAGAATGGAAGGAAGTGTCACAAGGTGGGAGGCTGGGCTGCTCCGCAGGTTCCCACGGCACCGGCACGGGCTGGTGCTCCTGAAAAGCGCCCCGTGTCCCCACCGGTGGCACGGGGCCCCGCGGGACGCCAGTGCCTCCCGTCCACACTTGCCAGCACCGGCGTCGCGGAAGGGCCTGAGCGGAGGTGGCAGAGGGGCACCCAGGCCCAGCTCTGGCCCTGGGGGCCCAGGAGCCCAAGGAGCCCTGGGCTGCTCCAGCCTGGTGTCCCCTCCAACGTGTCCTAGATCCGCACAGGCCACCCCAGATTGGCGGTCAGCATGAGGAGCCTTCTGTGAGCTCCCAGGACTTGGAGGCCACCATGGTGCTGTTGGTCCTCCGTGGGCTGCCCTGATGGTCCCTGCTTGGCCAAGGGCACTGAGCTCGGTGGCACCAAGCTCCAGGGTGCCGAGTGCCTGGGGGAGCTGAAGGTGGCTGCAGCCTGGCCCTGCTCGGACATGGGGCTCTGCAGGCTGGGAGAGCCCCGGGGAGGGATCTGGGCCCTTGCAGGACCATGGGAATAGGAGCGTTTGGCACATACTGGGAATGGGGCGACACAGGGGTCCTCCCTGGAGGACAAACTCAAAGCTCGGGGGCTGCCCCAGCGTACTGGGGTGGTGGAGCCAGCAGCAGCTCCTCTTGCTGTGGCACAGCCTGACGTGCTGCTGGGCACAGGTGGCCTGGGGCAACGCTGGCGCATGGGCAGCCCTTGGGGACTGCACATGGGCCCCGCGATGATGCCCACGCGCCTTCTGTCTCCCCCGCAGCTGAGTGGAGCAGACGCTGAGTGCAGCTGCGATGAAGGGGACGAGACCCTCCGCAAGAAGAGGAGCAAGAGTCTGTAAGTGTCCTGTTGTATCAGCTCCTTGTGCTTTCATGGATAAGCATCTCATCCTGGTGTCTTAGGGTGCCTCCACATCCCTTTTTCCTGAGCTTTGCAAGGAAAAGGACAAGGTGGTGATGGAAATGGGTTAGTATCTCATTTTGGGGGGGGTCCTTGCGGTTTGGTTTTCAGCGGGGAGGGCAGAACGGGAGGCATTGCCCCGCTGCTTGGATGGATGCGAGGACGGGGCCAGCGTGTGCTGGAGGCTTCCCCAGCGCCGGCAGCACGGCCTCGGCTTGGGCTAGGCTGGGAAGATGAGTTTGGCGGGGGAGAGACCATGAAAAGGCCTTGCACTGTGTGCCAGAGGCCTCCTTCCTGCTGTCCTGCATGGGCAGGAGAACCAGGGAGGATCCGCAGCACAAGGAAGGGTTCTGGTATGGTAAACTGGAGCAATGGGCTGATCCTGGCCATGGCTAAGCCCCATGCCCTGACCTTGCTCCTGACTTTGGCTCCGGGACCACCCTATCCCATGTGTCAGCACCCAAAAAAGCCTCTCCTACGGCAGGTGTTGCGAGGACGGGGCCCCTCTGCCACTCTCTCACACCAGTGCAGTCGCAATTTGACGGGGATGGAGGCATGTGGGGTTGTGCTCTTCTGGGGCGCTGTTTTGCAGGGGTTTTTATGGCAATGACCAGAGGTGAGGATCTGCTCGCTGTATGTGGCCTGGAGCAAGCCCGAGCGAACGAGCCGGGTGCCGGGAGCCGCGTTCGCCGTGTGCGCGCGCTGCCAGCGAGCGGCACTGTTGCCCCGCGAGCTCCCGCGAGCCACTGCTGCAGCTGCACATTTTTAGCTCTTTTTATTATCCCCCCACACACTCAAAATTAAAATTATCCTTTCCCATCCTCAGGGGGAACATTCCCCCCCCCCCCCGCCCTGCAACCTGCCTCCCGCAGCTCCGGAGACCCCGGAGGGGGGCTGGCAGGGAGGCTCCAGCCTGGTCCCGCTTGGCCGCTTCGGGGGGTTGGAGGCAGCTGCGGAGAGGGTGTTTTTTTCCTCCCCTCACCTTGAGACGCCGGGGATGCGCCGGGGAGCGGCTCTGCGGCGCCCGGCCCAGCTATTGGCTGCGCGGGCGGCTCGCGGGGCCACCGCCAGCCGTATTTATTTATGGTGCAAGTGGCTGCCATTGGCACTCGCCTCCACTCCGGCACCAGCACGCGCCTCCGGCCGCCGCTCATCCCCCACCGCTGCCCCGGCACCTCCCCATGTACCACACCATGGTGGACTTTTCCGAGAGATACCTGGAAAGGTAGGACGTGACGGCAGGCAGCAAGGAGCAGGATGCGGCCTCACTTCATCCGGGTGGAGACCAGCGGTTTCTTGCACCGCAGTATTTTTTGCTGGGGTGTTTTATACTCCTGCAGCTTGTGCAGACCGGATGAGCGCTGATGGTTATTTATTTGCCTTTGCATGGGAGAGCAGCAGCGCAGTGAGCATCACTCCCCAGGCGCTTGAAAACTTTTGCAGATGCCACCTATGTGACAGCAGAGCTGTCTGAGAGCCGGGGTTGCTGCAAGCACCCGAGCTCGGTGTGCTTTAGGGCTACCTGCCGCAGGTGGAATAGTGAATAGCCCACGTGTGTTGCCTCTTGCATGCACTGCGTGCACTGCATGCATACAGGCATTTTTTATTGCCTTAAAGTCCCTCATTGAACCTGAGTGGGATTCATTATACTGGGAACGCTGCTTGAGTTGCTCCTTGGAGGGATCGGGGCCGTTCCGCGCGGCGGCGTTGCTGTCAGCGCGGGAATGGGAGGCAGATGGTATTTGTGGAGGGAGACTCCTTGCTTCGGCTCCGCGTTTTGCACAGTCGCGCTCGGCTGACGGGCAGCAGCCAGCGGGGACGATGGGGCTGCGAACCTGCGGTGAAGCTCTGTGTCCGCCACCCGCGGGCTGCAGCGGGCACGGGAGGCCAGGCTCACGCACGGGCAGAGCGGGCTCCTCCGCATCCAGCCGTGCGAGTCGCGTGGGACCCGCAGTGGGTCTGGATGTGGCACTGGGCACCGCACGTGTCCCAGGGCTGCCTTCACTGTGCCCGAGGTGCCTCCACGCCGCACGTGTCCCCTGCACCGCCTCCATGCCCTGGTGTCATGCAGGAGCGGTGCCACGAGGGGACAGCATCGTCCGCACTCTTCCTCGCGCCCGACATCTCTTCTCCCTCCCTCCAGCTCTGCCTTGGCCACTCCGAAGCCTTTGTGCTGCCCGGTGGGATATGGGGCTGAGTGGGGGTTCCCGCTGGATGCTCTTCACCCAGTTCCTCCTGCCCGGGGGAACTTGGAGCCCTGTGTCTGGGATGAGTCTTCCCACAGCACCCACGCGTGGCCAGGCCCGGCTGAGGACTCCGTCGGGATCGAGGTGCTGGGTGTCCCAGCACCCTCCTTGCAGCCTCTCCGTGGGTCCGGTAGCCACGACGGGGGGAACAACCCCTCGGAAAGGGTGGTGGCTGATGGGCCGCCCAGCCGTGGCGTCGCACACGGAGCTGCGAGCGCAGCCCTTAACCCCTGCCTGGCCGCCGCATTCCTGCGGCCGCGCGGGCTCCATAAATAGCGCTCGTAAATCCCCGCCGCGCTTGTTTTCCACCCCCTGGCTCTTGAAAGGCCCCACTATCCTGCTGGGCGCTGGTTTTTCCACCCTTGCCTGGGTTACCCCAGCAACGACCGTCAGAGCCGTCATAAATAGCCGTGGGCCCCGCGCGGCCGAGGCCGGGCGCTGACACAGCCCTTACTCACACATGCCTCTTTCACGCCATGGAGCATTTAAAGCTCCTCCAGGCTGAGCCCTCCCACTTCCGGACTCGCCGGCCCGGAGCGGGAGCGCGGCACAGAGCCGGCGTCAGAGCGCCCGAGCATCTGGCTGGGCCGGTTGCTCCAGGAGCTGCTGCGCGAGGCCCCTGTGTGGTGCCGGAGCCGCTATGCCCTTTTTCCGGGACCTTTCCAAGCCGCAGCCGCTGGAGTTTCACTCGGAGATGCTGCTGGGCGTGCAGCGGCCGCACAACGGCAGCTTGCAGCGCCGGCACACCATGAAGGAGTAGGTGTCGGGGCTGAGCCGGCGGGACGCGCTGCCTTCTCTGGAGTGGCTCATGGGGCTGGTAGTGGGTCCCTTGGGCGCGAGCCCCGTGACCACCTCGCCTGGCTACTAACCCTTCCTCTTCTCCCACTCAGAGCCAAAGACATGAAGAACCGCCTGGGGATTTTCCGGCGGCGGAATGAGTCTCCGGGAGGCAACCCCAGCAGCAAGCTGGACAAAGTGCTCAAGTCGCTCAAGTAGGTAGCGCGAGCGGGAGGCTCAGGTTGCTGGGGGTTAGCGGGGATGAGCCCTGGCCATGCCCAGCGTCGCCTCCTGGCCAGAAGGGCTCAGGGATGCTGTGGGCTAATGGTTCCTCTCTTCAGAGGAGTCTTTTTAAGGCAGTTTTGCTCCAAATGATTTCTCCAGAGGCAGCGCAGCCTTTGGGAAGAGCTGGAAATTTCCCTTATGGCTGCTTTCCCTCAGTGCCTGCACGTAAAACCTTTGAGTCACTATAGGATGGTTTGAAAAACCACTTCTGCCCTGGAGATGCTCCAGCAGACTGGCGGTTGGTGTCCCTGTGCCGTGTGGCCGTCCTGGCCCTGCACGCGCCTGAAGGGGAGCTCCTGCTTGCAGTGGGGAGGCTGCCCGTAACGGTGGGTCCCAGCAGGGCTGGCTGTGACATGGGGCCCTGGGGTCTGCCCGCAGGTTCTGGGTCGGTCCAGCTCAGCCCGGGCGCTTTAACTTGTGGTTCAGTTCTTGGGCTTTGCTCAAGGTTTTCCTGCTCCTTGCTCGGATGCCCCAAACAGCTCGGCTGCTCGCAGAGCCCTGTTTATATTGGATTTTGCTCCTGCCAGTCTCGTGCTTTGCTGCGCCAACACGCACCCCTTCTCTCTCACAGGCCTACGCCAGAGGAAGCTCTCAAATGGGGGGAGTCTCTGGAGAAACTGCTGCTTCACAAGTGTGAGTGTTCCCCCCCCTTCTTCCTCTTCTGTTTTCCACCAGGGGAATATCAGGATGGGGGCAGGAATAAAGCCGGGATTTCCTATTTTAATCCTGTCTAGTATTTTGGGGGCACAAGAGAGCTCAAGACGAGGCTGCCCTTTTCCTCTATGCATGGTATCTTGAGAAGCCAAGGTCAGCCATGGGCTCCCCAGGCACTTCTAGGCGAAGGTAGAGGGAGGTGTTTTAGGTTGCAGCTTTCCAGGGTGGCTCAGCGGAGGCTGCTCCTGTGAGCTGGGATTAGAGCTATGTGCCTGTTCCGCAGATGGGCTAGCAGCCTTCAGGGCCTTCCTGCGCACCGAGTTCAGCGAGGAGAACCTGGAGTTCTGGCTGGCATGCGAAGAGTACAAAAAGATCAAGTCGCAGTCCAAGATGGTGTCCAAAGCCAAGAAGATCTTTGCGGAGTACATCGCCATCCAGTCCTGCAAGGAGGTGAGGGCAGCCACTGGGCATCAGCCATCGTGGGGTCCCTCAGGGCTTGGGAGGCACAGCAGGGATGCTCAGCTCTCATGCCATTCTGAGTTTACACCATAGCCCTAAGCCAGCAGGCCTAGACCTGTGTGCACATGTTGCTGGGAGTGGCTTGGACCAGCTAAGCCTTGTGGTGCCTTTGCTGGCATCTCCTGTCGCTGCAGGCAGGAGCTGGGTCTCCCTGGCGAGCCCTCCTTGATAGATGGAGGTGCTGGCATGGCACAGGTTGGTGCTGCGGCCCTGCAGAGCGTGAGCTCAGCGCACGCGGGGTGGGACAGCTGTCTGTAGGTCACGCTTGCTGTTTTAAAAGAATTTCTCCGCAAAGCTATTTTTCATCAGGCCTCTGCCAGCGAGTGCCTACGATAGGCAGCTGGCTGCGTGCCCGGGCCGCAGTGGCTGCTCAGGGAGCCGCTCACCTGCCTGGTCTCTGTTCCCTGCAGGTGAACCTGGACTCCTACACACGGGAGCACACCAAGGAGAACCTGCAGAACATCACCCGCAGCTGCTTCGACCTGGCTCAGAAGAGAATTTATGGGCTCATGGAGAAGGACTCCTACCCCCGCTTCCTCCGCTCTGACTTGTACTTAGACATAATTAACCAGAAGAAAGCCAGCTCCCCACTGTAGACCCAAGGACTCTCTCGGGGCAGAGTGGGAACTGTGTGTTTACATGAAATCGGGTGGTGCTGGCCTTCCCAGGAGATGGCAGGAGCTTGCCTTTTTGCTGGCGTTCATGTCCCCAAGCCGTATGCCTGCAGCAGCTGGGCATGAGGCAGGTGAAGGCACCGAGCGTGAGGCCAAGGGGACCAACAAACCAAGCAGTCTGGTACTGCTCCATCGCCCCCATCTCACCATCGCTGGTACGACGCCTTTGGGGTGACTCTGGCGTGGATTTTAGCCAGGAGGGAAGCTCCCACAAGACTACTGTGAAGCCCACACCTGAGCTGTGAGCGCTCCTGGAAGGCGGCGAGTGATCCCGACCTGGTGAGGAGGAGGAGGACTTTTGTGCAGGGCTCTGGCAAGGGGAAAACCGCACCACCGTGAACATCTTCCCTGGACATAAGACTTGTGAACTGGACCAGTCCCACGTCACCGAGGCTGCTGTGCTCCCCCGTGCCAGCGAGCGCCTCGCTGGCCTGGCTCCCATGCTCCCCGACGCAGTTATCTCGCAGGAGCCCGGCGCTTCCTTCGCTTGCGGCGAGTCACTCCAGGGAGCAGCGAAAGGCGGTTCGTCCCCCTGTGCTGGAGGTGTGCAATCAAACCGCTTCCTGTTCCCATCCCTCACCTCCTGGTTTATTTATTGACCTCCTTATAGCTGGACGCGTTGCTGTGTAATAGGAAATCCTTGTGTCCTTCCCTGGTCTGAAATTACAAGTGCAATATTTGTGTGTGTCTCGGCGGAGTTCTCCAGCGGAACGGATGCCTTCTCTTTTAAGAGTGTGTACAAAATTTTCTAAGTTTGCAGGTTTTATCTGACAAATGGCGTGTTCCCTAGCAGCGGGCCGCTGGGGGAGCCTGGGTGTATGTATCATTCCCCGACGACAGAGGGTTTGACGGTCTAGATAAGCAGCACTGTGAATCAGACACTCTTGCTACTCTGGATAACGATGTTGTGTTTGGAGAAACATGGGTTATTGCTGAACCTGGCCAAGCTGGACAGACTGCGTGCGTCCAGGTGCCGAGTTTACAGTGCAAAGCATCTCTGCAGCTAGCAAAAATACATTGTCATGGTCATAGGTAAATAAAAGGAGAATATAATTTCTTGTACCTGCCTTTTCTTGGTGGTATGTTTCTCTGGACAACTCGGCCCTGGCACAGCTGGGCTTCCCCTGCTGTGTGGAGGTGCGTAGTGCTATGTGGTTGCATAGCTAAAGGTGGAAAAATCCCGTGCTGTGAATTTCAGAGCTTTGTTCTGCAGTGAAGTAGCTGCCAGATGCTCCGAGGCTAAGAGCCGAGGCCAGGCACGGGTGTAGCACTGTAGTCGCATGGGAAGCTTTTCCCAGAACTAGACTCCCAGGCCTGCTCCCACAAGTAGCATTTGAACACAGCAGGGCATAAACCTCTGAATGTGGAAATGGCCAGAAACAGGAGGGACCTGTGTAGTTTATAGTTCCTCTGAAGACAGATCCAAACTGGACCAAGGAAAGAAGCAGCGGAAACCCAACACTGCTCTTTAGAGTTCTCCTGGCCACCTGGATTAGTGGGGCTCTGGCTACCCCGGCAAAGGAAGCGCTTGGGTTAACTCAGTGTATTCTTCTTCACTGTCTTTGCAAAGGCTGCTCATGTTGTGTTCGGTAGTTGTGATGTTTCAGGTCCGTCATGGGGCTCTGTCGCCTACACCCAGGAGCATCCTTGTCCCTGTGTGCTGGCCACAGACCTCCATGGCAAGCCCGGCATCGTGGCTCATGGGGAAGGGCTGTCAGACATAGTCTGTTTTGGGGACCTGGCTGTGTTTCCCCCCTCTCCCATCCCCTAACCCGCAGAGGGTGACGGTGAGGTAGGGAAGCTGAAGCAGAGCTGATGGGACCCCACAAAGGGTTGCCTGGAGGCTGTAGTGGTTCCTGTGCGACCAACCAGGATGTTGGAGCAGCCTGAGGCTGGGGATTGGCCCCCAAGCTGAGCTCCTGGGAGCTGCTTGGGCTTGTGGTGGCCAACACAGCCTCCCTATGAGCCTAGCACCAGCCCTTTGCAGGCCCGGCTGGCTCTAGGGCCAGCATTTGGGTACCATTGCAGCACCAGGGGCTCCCAGTGATCAGATTTTTTTTTTCTGGTGGCCAAGTACCTGGTGTTGGTGCCCCAGGAGCTTTAGCTGTCCTGCTTGAGGATGCTGGGAGCCAAGAAAGTCTTTTTTCTGTGGCAGCTGGCGGGTTTGGGCTCCAGCATCATGCTGCCAGGGCTGGTGCCTGCCCTACAGCCAGCCCTGCAAATTCAGCTCGGCGGCAGCATCTCTGGGTAGTGCTATGGGGCAGAGCTAGCCTGTCCTGGGAGCAGCCAGGCAGCGGGACGCTCCGGGTAGGAGCATGCAGGGCCCTGACCCCACCCGGGATAGGGCTCAGCACTGCGCCTGCAGCCCTGGTGACCCCTTGCTCCTTGCTGCTTCATGGGGCTCCATGCTGCCCCTCTGAGCCAGATGGCCCTGCACGGAGGGTCCCTGGGACGGTGGGTGTCCCGCAGGATCCTGCCTGCGGGAAGAGCAGCACCGCAGCACCCGCTGAGCGCTGCGGCCGAGCCAATTCTTGGTCTCCAAAGCAGATGCTGCTGGTTTTGCGATGGTGGAAACACAACGGTGATGCTTGCTGGTATTCCCCATCAGGGAGCCATCGGCGCTTCTCCTTCCGCATCCAGAGGGTCACTTGACACCTTCTCTTGCCCTCAGCTCCGCATTCAGTATCTCCTCCCGGGTCTGCGGGCGATGACTCCCAGCAGCATCTAACCCTCCTGTGAGTCATTCCCAGCCTGACTCCTGGCTCACCTCTGCCACCTGAGTTATCTGAACCTGCCCAGCAGAGAAGGCAGTGGGACTGGGGCTACTTTGAGACACGTGGTGCAGGGATCTAGTGCGTGTCTTGGAAGAAACACTGCTGGTCTGTCACGGAGATCATCCCTGCGAGGAGCAGATGTGCCAGTATGTGGAAAAAGCAGAAAAAGGGTGGCTTGGGGGCCCTGCTTGGACAAAACAGAAACAGCCCAGCGTTAATGGTATAAATTGTGTTATTGCTGTAATAGAATTTATTAGCAGCAGTTCCAGTTGGTTTGAGTCACTCTGCAAACATCACCCTTGCTTGAAGGTGCTCTGATTTCCAAGAGGGGCAGGGCTGGGAGTGGGAAGCGAAGCTCAGATAGGAGTGCAAATACTCGGTGTGTTCGTTGGGATCTGCTAGCCCAGCAGTGCCCCCTGCTCACTCTGCAGCAGCAGTTTGAGTCTCAGCATGGTCTCTGTGGTAGCCCCGAAGCTTCAGCTTTGTCCCCTCCATGCTGAGGAGCTCCATGATCTTCCTGGGGACCCATGAGTGAAGGATGTCGGAAACAGGGAGCAGCAGCAGGAGGGCTTGGAAGACATCACGGGATGGTGACAGCAAATGCATGAGCACAGGCCTGCTGCAAGAAGCTAATGCCCAGCATGGGTGGCCCCCCTTGCTCCAACATCGGTGGGTGCAAAATCAGGTCTCATCGGCCTGCAAAGAGGTGGCTGGAGCTGCAGCGCCCGGGCGCGGGGTCGTGCTGCCCCGGCCACGCAGCGCCCGCCGACCTGCCGCCCCGTCCCAGAGCTGGCGGGCAGCGGGGAACACAAAAGCTTGCCCTGTTCTTGCAAAATTAGTCAAAACTTCGGCGTTTGAGCAGGTGTACCCTGCGCTCCCGGCTACTGCAGTGATTTGCAGCTTTTATTAGTTTCCTTTTTTTAAGTCACCCATCACAGAGTAGATATCTATCCAAAAAAAACCATAGCTTTCTCCAGAGCAAAATATCTCTTTGGATCCCTGATCAAACAAATATTTTCAGAATAGCAACAAGGCTACTTTATATCCATAGACTAAACACATCTCCACAGCAAGCTATCGAGCTGCAGACACAAGAATTCCCTGGTGAAGCAGCTGATTTTCTATGCAAGTCACTTAATCACACACAGAGAACTATTTAGACTATTGGGGGAATGTGGCCATCATATTTGGGTACCCGAGATGCCCTGGAGCTGGCCGGGCTCCTGCTCAGGACACCCATCCTCAATAGCCTGCCCAGCAGCACTGCGAATCGGAGCTGGTCTGGCCTTTGTTTGGGGACTTTTGCTTCCACTGGGTTTGATAAAGGGCTGGTTTGGGGGTTGTCGAGATGCCACTGAGGGCTCATGTCCTTCTGAATGCCACGCGGTCCTGGGCACGTGCAGCTGGAAACAGGCCTTGCCATGGCCCTTCGTGCGATTTCATCCGCCCCAGCAAAACTCTCTGCCTTTGGAGTCAGCGTTGTGGCTCTTACAAAAATCCAGGGGAGCAAAGAAGGAGAAAATAAAGCACTTCTCAAGTGAAAATAAAAACAGTGTTGAGTCATACTGAGATGCTGTCTGTCAAGGAAATAAAATGAACCCAGCTGAGCCGATGCCAGGACAGGAAACTCCAACAGCGGCTGCAGTCCCCTGGGTGCAGCAAGCTCATTCGGGAAGCATTGCTATGACCATCTCCTTGCTCATTTTCTGATTCTTCTCCACATTAGGTCATTTTTTACTCATTCCCATCCAGCTCACACCTTCCCCAGTGCTGGGAGAGGAAGGCAAATTGCTGACTCTTGGCCACTCTAGAGTTGCTGGAGAAGAGGATGGCAAAAATGCTTTGCTTCTAAGCAGATCTTCCAGGGAAGTGACACAGCTGGAGTGTTTGGAAGCACAAGAGCTGCTTCCGAAGCAGTAGGAGATTTCACCATTTTTTAAAGAAAAGTTGCTTAGAAAAAAAAAAAACACAAAAAGAAAATATGTGAACCTTGCTGAGGTCTGTCTGGTGCTCAGCTCCCTGTTGCTGTCTCCTTTCTGGACTCCCAACAGCCGCACGCCTCCCTTGGGACCTGCTCTCCCGCCGAGCTGCTGCAGCGGCTCGCCAGCATCCCTGGCCTCAATTCGGAAACGGCCTGTGGGCCTCCAAACTTGGCAAGGGGCACAGATGGGCTTGGGGGTGGTGAACTGTATTCCCATCTTGGAAACGTGCAGGACCCTCCTCTTCCCAGTCTTTATCGATTGGCAGAGAGTGAGGAAGAGGGAGGTGGGGGGAAGAGCCAAGCAGATGCAGGTGGGGAGCTGGGGAAGAGTGTTTGCATAGGAGCCATTTGTAAGTAATTTCTCGTCCCTTCCTGAACTAATAGGCTAATTATTTTAGAAGGATGCACATGTTTCTAATGGAAAGTTCCACGCACAGTGTGCGTCAGCTCGCTGGTGCAGCAGGTCTATTTTTCCAAACCCGATTGCATGGTTTCTACACAAATACAAGCTGGTGAAGCCCTCTGTCCCCAGGATTCTGGAGACGGCAGTGACCGGTCGTGGAGCACCAGACAAAGCTCTTGGCCCAGGGCAAATCAGTGGCTCTGCAGAGAAAGGAATGATGTCAAAGACTGATCCACAAAGCAAAATAAACACTGTTCTGCTGTTTGATGTAGTTCCCATGCTTGATCCTGGGCATTTGAGTCAGTGTGTCTCATTTTGTGTCCCATCCTTTCTGAATAGCTCCAGAAGGATACGGAGAAATTGGAGAGGGTCCAGCTACCGAGGTATCCAGAGGTCTGAGGCACAGAAACCATGGGGAGAGATGGAGAGAGCACGACTATTTTAGTATGGGGAAGGGGAAGCTAAGGGAAGATCTAACAACATCCAACAGCTTTGGAAGAACAGCAACAAAGGTGATGGAGACAAGTAGTCTTGGTAGCACCTTGGTAGTGCCAGGTGTCAAAATAAGGAGTAATAGCCCCATAGTTTGTGACAACCTTGGTACCTTCCACTTATTAAGAAAAGATTTTAAGTGCAAGGCTAATAGAGTCGACAACAAATTCCCAGAAAGGTCTGAGAGGCTCCATCTTTGGAGGGGGTCAAGGCTCAGCCAGATAAGTTCACAGCTCACCTGTCTGGGTGTTGATGATGTTCTTAGTCTGTGGGAGAGCTGGGCTGGAGATCTCCAAGGATGCCTCCCCTTTGCACATCTATGAGTCCACCCCTTGCTTTGCTGATGGACGTAGGCAATGTTTTCCAGGTCCTGGACACTGAGCCCCTTGGGAGATGTGGGATAGAAACGCAGCAGTCCAAAGACATTATGGGATGGGTGAGGATGAAGTCTGTGTTTTTCTTTAAAAAAAAAAAAATTGCTTGGCTTGGCGAGAGGAATATTGTGTTAATGTCTGAGCTGAGGGAAGAGCTTCTGACACTGTTTGGATCGGGATAAAAGATAAGTACTGAGTGCCAAAAACTGGCACTGAGGACCTGGCCTGGGTTCTAGGATGGGATGCTGAGCCTGTCTCTTGCTACCAGGATCCATCTGATCAGGCAAGTCATTTCTCTAAATAACATGATTATAAAATTCTGATTCCCAGATTACCATGTTTTCCACTTGAAGATCTGTTTTGGCCCCACAAACACGGGAACCACTTAATGTCTGAGCAACACCAGTTGTACAAGTATTAGACATGAGACAAGGATATTGGGTAGCTCTTGCAGCTATTGCTCAGCACAGTTTGCCATGTGAATGCAAACACGTGGCTTAATTAACTTTTTCAGGAACCAACAGGTTGTTACAGGTAGGAAGTCTGTTAAGTTAATATAGCCCGTCCATCCTTTTAGAAAATAAATAGAAAGGAAGGAAGTAGAATGCGACTCCTTGCAAATCACGTTTCTACAGACTGTCAGCTTTCATGGCTAAGTCATAAAATAGAAGCTCCTGAAGCACTAGAACAGCATTAATTAGAACTATGGACACACTCATTACTGCAGCTTCATTACAGCCCAGGAATTGACTCCGGCAATGGGCATAGCGGGTTCTGCTCGACCAGTCCTTGTTGGCTGCCAGGTGCTTGCATGTTGGGGAGGTTATTTCCAGAGAGTGCACAGCTCCTCTGTACACATAATTCACATCAGCAGAGGGTCAGATGAGGCTGAATCTTCACAGCAGACCAGAAAATGTTCTGTGCCCACTGTGCTGATACAGGCTGTTCCAGGCTGCAGACCAACCTGAAGTCCTTGAAGTTGCTGCCTGATCTCACAGCAGGCAACCCATATTTCTGTGCTCCCTCTCTTCCACGCAGTGAGAAGCCTGATAGGCAGCTGTAGGAACATCAGTAGAAGGTCCATGGGATCTAAAGCTGGGCTTGCTGATCCATCACTGCTTCAAGGGCACAAAGCCCCTCTGCAGAGAGGGAGGAGCAGAGGATGGGAAGAGAGGAGTGTCAGTTTGGTGGTAAACGTAGCAACCATCACTGTCTTAGGGATGACCAAGCTGCTGCAGAGCTGCCGCCTGTGCTGGGGGATAGCCCTTGCTGGCCAGTGTCATCTCTCCCACATGTGTTTCAGCCCTTTGGTGATCCCAACCATCTCTCAAGTTGTTCAGTTGGTGAGGAGGCACCTAATCTATCCTCCTGCCTGTCACGTGGGTGCTTCCTGATAGGCTGTTTCATTATGGAATTGCTCTCACTTGGATGCGTTCCCCAGAGTATGCCAAAGAAGGGGAGCACTGTGTGCTAGGGGGTGTCTCTCTACGTGGGTACTCCAGTCTCCATCTCCAACGTACCCATGTGCTGAGAATTGGTTTGTGAGTTCATGCAGGTGCTATTTCTCTGTCCTCTCCACCACTGCCATTAGTTTAGATGCCTGCTGCTCTGTGGAGAGCCAAGACAGTTCTTCGGGGAACCATGAACACCAAGCATCAATCTTTTCCTATAGAGGACTCTTTCTCTACTGATGAAACTCTTGGTCCTGAAGACTGTTTATGCTGAGAGCCAGCATGGAGTGGGAACACACTGAAAAGTACTGGAATGGAGCCAATCCTTTGGCGGTGGTCAAGTGAGGAGAGTGAAGATCTCATTCAAACACACTCCTGCTGTCCAGATCATACATGTCTCCATTTATCACTGCAGGAGGTGTTCTGGCATGCGGCTTTGTGACCACAGACCATGACAAGAACGTTGAGTGCTCCTGGATCTGGGCAGGAGACGCTCCCTTGAAAGATGTCTTTCTACTTATGGAATCAGCTTCCAGAGTGACCATGCACGTTCACAGAGGAGATCCTGTTATCTTTCAGCCAGCCTGTGTACTATAGAGGTGCTTGGACACTGTAAATATTTTCCAAGGTCTAGTTTTAAACACCGTTACACCTACACAAGTGTAGAAGGTTGTTGTTTGCAAGCTTTCTGACCTTAATTCAGTTTTTGAGCAACCCTCTACCTTTACAGAGGAGAATCTTGGCCTGAGGATATACCATGCCTTTGGTAGCCTTGAGTAAAACGCAGATCCACCCCTTTTCCTTTGAAGCCTTTGATCTTCAACCTAATTAAGAAGAAGCTGTCATTCTCTTTTCACTGTTTGCCTAGCGCCTAAGCTTCTCCTAGCTTGGGAAGCTACTGTGGAGTGAAGTGATCGTTTCCACCCGAGTGGCTGATGGGCAGCTCTGCCCTAGAGCCTGCCAGCACTGCCCGGCTGCTAGGTCATGGCGAAGGATGCTCTGGGTCCCAGCCGGCGAGAGAAAGTTTTGCTGATAGACTGATAGCCGAAATGTTGGGCTGTTATAAGCAAACAGACAGTAAGGGGAGTCTTCTTGCACGTCTGCTATGTGCTCTGATTTTGCTCCTCTGGTGTGAGACCTCCTGGGTGGTTTCATTGCAAAGCTGTCTGAAAACATGGATTATTGGTCTGTCTTCTGGGTCTATCATCTTACTCCATTAATTGCCTCTGATTCTAAGAATAGCTAAAGCTCCCCTTGCTGGCTGAAGCTGGGCTTAGGAAATTCAGCTGTTGTTTTTGCTCTTGAAGCCCTGTCTCCCTAACATGATTTCATTCCCTGAATGGGACTATTGATTATTTGTCCTGCAGCTAGGCTTAAAATTTTTGCTTTAGCTGGTTAAGGTTCTTCAGGTCCTAACTATCTCCTGGGGGGAAGATGCCCAGTGGAAGGTGTTTATTTGGCTCACAAGCTGCTTTAGCTTCAGGGATGGTCTGTATGGAAGATGCCTGTAGATTCATGTGGCAGTGGTGAAAGCCCAAAGCCTGAACCCTGGGAGCAGAAGGGACAGCGGTTCCTGAGATAGATCTCACCTGTAGCGTCGTGTTCAAAGAGGTGCTGCAGAAGGTGGTGGGACACTGCTGCAGGGAGCAGACCTAGGGATCCGAGACTGGTTTGCTACAAGCAAACATGAACTTGTGACCATTGACAGAGAGAAAAGGGCAAAGATAAGGCCTGCTCCTAGCCACAGAGATGAAAATAAGAGAGAAATACAGCCCGTAGGTCTTCTTGGAGACCTTCAGCTGAACCGGTGATTTGCCATTGCACATGCCCTGCAGCAGGCTGGGCTCTGAGGCAGGATTTTTCTCCATGAATCAAGAAACAATACAGTTCAAGGGTCCAATCCCTTGCCTGGTTGTTATGGAAGCACAAACAAAAACAAAGGCACTTGTGTCAGGTGCAGAGGAGAGTGCAAAGTGTTCACCAGGTCAGAGTTTCCTCGACGGGTGCCTTGGCTAGTCCTCCTCCAGCACCTGAGACATGGAAAGAGGAGCACCTGAGGGTGCATACGTGGCTTGTGTAATGTGAACAGACCCTGAACGCCTTGTCCTGCTCCTGTGCAGGCACGACTGTTGGCCAGGGCATACACCTGCTAAGTCACCACGTGTAACACAACACTGGGACAGAGGCCCATGGGGTGGATTCACCAGCATCTGCTGCATGTGAGCAGCTTCTGGTCCTTGCTGGAGTTTCTGTGCCTCTAGGTGCTGTTGTGCACAGTCCATCTTGCACAGACCGGTCTCCAAACCTGTTGGTGTGCGGACAAGGGCTGAACTAGTGGGGAACAGAGTGGTTGGACATATGGCAGGAGTGCTGGCATAAAGTTGCATCCTTCCCTCTTTTACAGCCAGGTAACTGAGTCACAGACAGCTGAGAGCCAAAGTTTTCCCTGTTCAGAGGTGCCCATGGTCTGGCTGTAAATGTTTGGAGCAAGAGGTCCAACTGGCTCACGTCCCTCCAGGAGGTGCCCATCGCCAAAATATGCCTTGCTCGCCCCATGCCAGGGTACATCTACATCAGCTTCTGCTACCCCCTTCCCACCTTGACTTAATTCCAAGGAGCTGAACCAGGTGCATCTTCGGAAAAATAATCTGTTCCCGTACAACCAGGCCTGCCGAAACAGCCCACACCAGCGGAGACAACCTCAGGCCAGGCAGGCGATTTTTGTTCTGTTGTTTTGTAATTGTTCCCTGCTTGATGTCACATCCTTAAGGAGCCATTTTAAAGCACAGGTTTTTCCTTGTGATATTTTTGCTGTTGTTTTCTGAAGGATATGGGCGGTCCATTGCATGGCATCACACCAGCACCCTTTTACCTCCACAGGCTTAAAGCCATGGACTGGCTGCAAGAATCCTCCTGGTGCAGGAGTCTTGGCAGGCGGCAGAAGGGCAGCAGAGGCCATTCCTCCTGTGCTAGCTGCATATGCCAAAGAGATGTAGATGTATTGGATTATCTATGTACAAAGACCGGCTCCAAAAGCCTGACCCCTGCTCCAGGTCCTCAGGCAGGATTGGTTGGAAGTAGTTGGAGGTGTAACCGCCCATAGGGTTAGACTGGCACCATGGGCCCGTGGGTGACTCCTTGTCAGGCCAGACAGGATCTTCGATCACTTCCCAGGCATGTGCTGGGAGTCAGTCTGGGCATAGGAGCACTTCCTCCAGGCAGATCACACTCAGGGATGTGTTTTGGTGGGAAAGAGTTGAATTGGACGTCCTCAGCACATCTAATGGTCCTGGACACATTTAATTTACTACAGATGAAAGCAAAGAGTCAGATCTGGTAAATCTGAGTCCTATCTTTGTGCCCAGTTCTTCCCTGAAGCACCTAACCTAGAAGTCTGTTGTCTGGAGCTCCGTTTCTCTCCTCCAAAATCAATATCTTGCTGTTTCCCAACTCTCAGCAGCTCTGGGGACTCACTAGGAGATGTCAGTCAAGTCACTTGTCTCTCAGCCTGCTGCGAAACTCCAGTGGAAGGAGACAGTGATGGGCAGATTATTTTCTGGCCGTGTTAGAAGCACAGCTCAGTCCCCAAAGTGCCCTGGGCCAGGAGAGGAACATGTGTCTCTGCAACATGGAGGAACTGGAAAAACCCAGGCAGGGAGCCATGGGAAAGGAGCACGCAGAGCCCATCTTAGCTTTCCCTGCGGTGTTTCTATAGGGCTGCAGTCAGTTATTTCCAGCTGTGGCTTTTGGAAATCTTTGGTGCAACTGCCACTTTTAGCTCTTGTGGCCCAGTAACAGCTCCTGGCAGGGCTGCTGGTCTTCATTTAGGAAAAACCTGAAAGGCTCCAGAGTGTCAGAAAACTGGCCAGTTGAAGAAAAACAAAACCCAGAAAAACAAAGTCCAGCCTTTTCCCAATCAAGTTACTG
>VZSV01000288.1:229814-313897 GCA_013398735.1 Nothocercus julius
GCTTTTGCATCAGGACCCCACTGTTATCAGCAGACCTGTGCATGCAGCCAGCAGAGCTGAGCTGGCTCTCATCAATCACAGGGTGATGACAAGTTTTGCTGCATTGGGGCTTCCTGCTCCCAGAGCCTTATCAGGACTTGCTCCTCGGCCCGTCTCAGCTTGCTCTGTTCTCCCTCCTGCAGCTCCCGCCCCGGTGAGCAGATGCTTCCTGGGAGACGTGTCAGGGAAGGGCTGCCAATCAGCAGCATGGCCGGAGCTCGGGGAAAGCTGAGGCCAACCATTGCCACCCCCAGACCTTCAAAAGCCATGAGTGATGCTCCCCGGAGCATCAACTCACTGTGTTTGCTGCTTGGGCTGGTTTCATTTTATTTCCTTTTGAGAGATGGGGGGTTTATGATCATTTTTTCCAACATCTTCTGCTAAGTCAGGTGATCCAGCACATGGGGGAGGAATGAACGTGCCTGCTCCAAGCGCTGCCACGCTAAGGAAGGTGCTAGCGGGTGGCATTGCCCTATGCACTTTGAGCTGTGTGTGGACGTGGTGTGTTGTCACAGTGGGGCTGAGTCTGCCACTGCATCCCAAGAGAGGTGAAAGCCGAGGGCAGATGAGGGATTGGTGGCTGCCAACCACGCCACCAGTCTGTTCCTGAGCACTAGCAGGACCTTCATCTTGTTCTGGAGCGGTGGGGCTGTGCCCTTCCTTGTGGGCTTTCTCTGGTCACTATAGACATCTTGTGCAAGGACACCCTCACCCGCAGGGATTCTTCATTCAGGGGGAGGCTGCACATGGAGGGCTGGGCTGCGCTCCCATTGGGAGCGATCAGGAGCAACGGATCTCACAGGGCTGCTCAAAGCTGAAAACAGAAAATTAAGGACTAATTTTTCAGAAGATGGTTGCAGAGCTAGAGCTCTGGAGCTACTCCTCATGTCCTAGTCTTCGCCACCATTCCCCTTTTTGTCCAGCTTTCCTCCTTACGGGGCTGTGTGTTGTGGAGGATGTGATGAGTGGAGGTCCAGTGACTGTGTTCAGAGAGCGCCTTGGGGTCTCTCCATCACATCCACTCCTCTTGGGAGCAGCCGCTTCTCCTTCCAGTGGTTGGTTCTCTGCAGCTCGGGTTGCCAGCTGTGACAGCTCAGCTTGAGGCGGCTCCCCAATCCTGTACTGCTGCCTGGGTCATTCTGTGCTGCACTGACTGCATTTTTGTCCCTTATCACACAAGGTCACACAGCTGCTCATAGCATCACCCTGCTCACCAAGTGCCATGAGGGTGGTAGTCCTTGAGCTCTTACTTACTTGCAACTTAAAGGTCTCATTAGGGGCAGTGCAGAGACCTTGAACATGTCCTCTGGCGCTGCAAGTTTTGTGCAGGCCACCCATGCCTTCTGCTGGATTCCAGCCAAAGTCCTGGGAGAGCAGCAGAGTGGCCAGTGGCTGGAGCTGCTCCTAGAGAGCCTTGAGCTGGAAGACCCTCTGCTCAGATGGGGCTGAGGAGCTGCAGGAACAGGATCTGGCAATTTTCCTTCTCTGCCACGTGCATTTCTCAGCATAGAAAAAAAATCCCAAACAACTACGACCAGAGCAAGGCGGGGGCAGTTTTCAGCATGGTCGTCCCCTGTTTTTGGAGCTGTGAGGGCAGGAGGGTGCTTGCCTGGGTGGCCATGGGGAGGAGGAGAGATGGCTTCACGCACATAAGTGAAGCTGATGCGAGGGCATGTCTTCCCTGGCCCTCCGGTCATGCCATGACCCTTCTGAAGCAGTCATGGTCCCCCTGGGAGCAGTTTCTAGCTTGGAACTGAAGTCAGCCTATTACAGGACACTTCTTAGAAATTGCTTGAGCTTCTGTTTTAGTCATTTCCCCGACTGCTTGACTTCTGCCTCCCAGTCCATCTCCTACCACGGGTGCTATTTTCATTGCACGCACTCTCGTTTTTGCAGTCACTGATCTATTCTGGTGTTGCAATAGCTACACAGCAGGCTGGTGTGTGGGTGGGGAAAAACAGCAGCGGACGAGTGTTAGCCAGGAATGTGTGAGAGTCGATGGCTCACCCGCTGGCTCCCTGGCTTGCCTCCAGCACTGCTGTCCGGAGGATGCCCAGGCATCTTCTGAACATGGTAGAGGATGACGTTGCTCTAAATGCCGAACATTTCCCATCCTTCGACTAAGCCCCAGGGCTGCCTGGCCTGTGTCAGGGTTGCCACAACAGTGGACATGCACAGGGTAAGCTCTGTAGGGCATAGGTGTTGTAATCCTTCTTTGAAAGGGCTGGGTGTGAAAGGGATGGGCACTCTTACTGCCACCTACTCTGCTTGGTGACACTGAGAGGTGAGTCAGAAGTGGCAGCACATGCCCAGGTCCATGGACGTTTGCTCCTGAGTGCTCTCTGTTGGCCTGGTGGAGGGGAGATGGGCTAAGCTCTGCTCTTCCTATCCCTGGGGAAGTGCATGGAAGCATGGGGCTGTTTTTTTGGAGAGGGCTTCCTCTGGAGCCCATTTGGAGAGGTAGGAGCTGGACCATGTAACACCAAGCAACAGCAGGTTGGCTTGGAGCCGGTTCAGCTTGCTGATGGACCATGCTGAGATGTGGTGTTCTGAGAGCTTGAGTCTGTCCTCAATGGGGGTTTGCAGTGCTGATGTCAGCTTCTCCTACCAGGACATGGAGGAGAAGAACATCTCCTTGCTAGCACACTGAGACACTTAGCAGGACCTGGAAGATTATTTCTTTGCCTGTCTGAGAAGGCTCGCATTGACCATGCACAGAAGAGCACTCTGGCTGACGTGCTGGAAGGAATGGGGGGTAGATATTTCTCAGCTGTATATTAATTAAGCCACTGAAAACCTGAGGAGGCCTGGACAAAGGGCACTCCTATCTAGTGATCAGAGTATGGAGATACGTATTCTGGTCCCTGCTTCAGGGACTTTCAATTTTTCACATGCAGTATTCACCGAAATGTGTTTTGCAGGTGTGCTGCCTCACCACTATGCCATGAGTCCTTCTGGAGCCTTTTGTCATTTTGTTCAGTGCTGTGGGCTTGAGGAAGTGCCAGGCTCCGAGAACGCCCCTGGCATTGGCCCCGGGCCACATGGGACTGAAAGGCTCTGCCAAGAGTAGCAGCCACATGGCACTGCTGCACTGGCATACGGCTGGCCATGGGCAAGCTCAGCTGCTACAGCTGAAGGTACCTGAGGAGTGCATGGGGCTGCTGGAGTTGGCTGCCAGGCAGAACACCTTTGGCAAACAGGCTTTTTATTTTGGCAGCAACATTCACTGTTGGGGTTCCAAGTCTCCATTTTTGGTCAGTCCTGAAACCTCTTTAGAATATGGACTCAAGCCTGCCAGGGCATGCAGATTCTTCCAGGATTCACACTCCAAGCGGGGGACAGTGTAATCCCAGAGGACCCTTTCTGGACACTTTTAAGGAGTGTCCTTATAGGCCCTACTGAAGTAGGACTTGCTGAAGCCCTAAGCTCTGCCAGGGTACAGACATTGCTCCAGAGTTGCCCCCACTTGGACCTCCACCTTAGACCAATGAGAACTGAGCCTAACTCCTCTAGCTAATTCTAGATCATCCTCTATCTGCTCTCTCCCCCACCCTCTGCTTGCTGCTTTTGGATACTGCTGCCTTTGTCTTCTCTACCGCTTCTCTTCCACTTGATGGACCTTCTGTCCAGGGGCTGTTCTTAAAGGCTGCTTCCAGCTTGCTCAACATCCTCACTCTGGAAATGAAAACCAGGCTTGCTGGCTTCTAGAGAGAGTCTGCAGGGATTCATCAGATCATTTTCTCATATTCTGCTGATGCTGATTCTCAAATCCTTCAAAGGTGAGTTTTGTTTCAGTGTTACCTAAGCAACTTCAGGCAGACCAAATAGCATTACTATTTTAGCAGCAACATCTGTTTGCAATTTGTTTTCAGATATTCTGTACCTGATGGCTTGGTCTCTGCTGAAATGCTCATTTCTGCTCTGAAAGGTCCCTTTCAGAGAGGAGGTACTTGGGTGGAAAGCCAACAAATGGCCTGTGCATTTGATTCCCTGTCTGCCTTAAGGATTGGACAGAGCTCTAGAAAGCAGAGCTGTGCTTACAGAAGATGGCTGAAGTCAACATAACTAATCTGGGTTGTGAGGTACAGGCATAGAGAGGGAATATTGCCCTCATATAGCCTGGTTCAAATGCTGTCCAGAGCAGACTGCAGCTTCAGGCAGTTGCCTTGGTCACTCTTGTACTGGCATTCTGGGTTTCCTTGTCAGACTTTGATACTCCAATTGCAGCAGTTCCACAAATAAATAAACTTGAGCTTTGCAGCTAAGCTCCATCTGGGCACAAAATGAAAGAGGTGATCAGGCAAGGGGCCAACACAAGATCCAAGAGCATCCTCTGATGCTAAACCAGTGTGTAGGGGAGATGACTGAGAAATAGTTCTGGAAAATTTAGGTCCATGGCGGCCAGGGTCATGGGGGTAATTTCCCTGCATATGCTTGACATAACTTTTTTTTTTTATTTTTTCCCCCCAAAAAAGAGAACTTGCAAGCAGCACAGGCCATTTTGCAGTCTCAGGGACCAGATAGAGCCTTATCCACTAACCATGAGCCCTGTGTCCTGCAGAGGAAGAAATACTCCCACTCCTTTGTGGTTCAGCTGCTAAGAGTATGGAAATGGTCTAAAGTGTGTGTAGTCAGCTGTCAAGCCTGACTGCTGCAGGAGCTGCAGCTGAGCAGTGAAGGCCTGCGCCTCCCTGAGGTCCATGCCAGCCTTGAGCTTCTGATGGGGGATGAGGTTGCCTCCCGTCTACCCCATGGAAGGGTGTGCAAGTGGGGTATCAGGATGGGATTGGCTTTACAAAGCATTGCCTGTCTTGTGCAGATGAGTCCTTCCCAGAAAACAAGCCCCGCCACTTTGGTCTGTCTCCTCAGGACCATGCCATGAGACAGGTTGGTGGTATGGAGAGATACATCTGGACACAGTGGAGATGGGTGCCTGGAAGCTGCCTTGCCAGAGTGTAAGTCTATTCTGCTGTCTAAGTCTTTGCTCCCTGTGCTCCATAATGAGGAATGAAAATCTTGACCTTGCAGGATATGAGCCCTGTGGAGATGAGGCCTTCACAAGGATGCTGAGATCTAAGCCACAAGGTGAGGATGGCAGCAGCCTACATCACTCTAAATTCAGCTGGCTGCACCTCTCCTTGGGAACAGAAAAACAGGACATAGATTGACTGTTTGGGGAAGAGGGTAGTGGCAGGGCAGAAGACAGTTTTTGGCCTGGACTTCTCCATGATATACAACCCAGTAGATCTGCAGAGCAGTTCAGGAGGGCTGAACTCCTTGGCTCAACTGCCCTATCCTTCTTCCCTGGAGCTACTGCAGAGACACACACTGCTTGGTTCAGGTCAGTTCCCTGGGACGTGGTCACCTGTGCATTGCCTTCAGAAAAGCAACATTTCAATTAGCAAAAATGTCTTCAGCTGTGTCAGCCTGTCCTGGATTGTAAAATGAATTTACTGGGATGCAGGATGCAGAGGAATTGAGTGACTGCACTCCTCACAGTCACTTTCAAAGCAGGACTCCTCAGATACTTTGCAAAAGTGGAAATTTTGTAATAGCTACATTTCAAACAGGCGCTTGTGAGTCCTTGTTTAAACTCGAACAATAGAACAACTGGAAAGGAACAATGATGAATTTTTAACATCAGAAGCTCTGGGGATGTAAAAAATAAATCACCTTCCATTTCTTTGGTCTGCATCCCAACCCATGAGGATTCACTGGAACCAGCTAGGACAATTAATTCTACATTTCTCCTGAACACACTGGATGTTCCCTTCTTCCACAGAGACTGTAGAAGATAAGAGCTTTGACCTGGCACCAGCCCTGGGAGCAGAGGAATTTCTAACCTCTTTCTCTGATAAGAGTGCTGACAAAGTCTGGTCTGGGATGGCTAGAAACAGTCTGTTTTCATGGTACTGCACAAGGTCAAGTTGCTCAGCAAGGACCACCCCGCACATATGCTGAATAGACAAAAATAATGTCTGAAAACAAGGCTATGGCATTGAAGACCCTGCAACTCATGGCAGGGCATGAGTGCCCCTGCTTTGCAGATTAAGTAGGATGTAGGTCTCATTCTCCCAGAAAGGCATGCAGAAGCATAAAACTGCTGTTTGAGACATGTAGGTTGTCCTACTGCAAAGGAAAGGACTGTCACTCTGGACAGCAGAAATTGACCCCCTGTGTCCCAAGCAGAACAATTTTTCCCAGCCTTCGGTTTGGTTAGAAGATGTAAACTGCGGAGTCTCCTCTCTCACAGTTTTTTGACCAGTCCCAGTGCTTGCCCCTTCATAAAGGGACCAAACCTGTTCCCCCAGTGACTCCTGAGCAGCATGAGGGATGGGAGTTTCATGGCTGAATGTCCTCCATCTGCTGCAGATCAATAACCCAGTTTCCAGCTCCAACTGCCCCTGTGTGCTGCATCAATGCTGGTGTGATTCAGCTCAGTCCAGCAATTTGACTGGATTACCTAGTCCTTAAAATACATACCTTGGCTTCAAAGACATCCTTGCTGCATACAGCTGTGCTTCATAATCTCTGCATTCAAGAGCCTCTAGGATGAGCCCTCTGCACTTTCTTTTGGACATTGTGGAGCAGATAGCTCACACAGAACAGTGCAGAGATCCCCTGTATTAAAAGTCATGTGCTCCAATGTGTATGCTCCAGAGCAAGGGTTCCTGGGGATGGCCATCAGGGGAAAATCCTTCCTGCTGCAAGGTGCGTAGGAGAAGGCAGAGAGCCGCTAAGGGGAGGTTGTGCTGGGGTCATACGTCATATCTCTGTGCTATGGTAGCTTTGCTCTAGGCAGCCCAGAGTGGTGTATTCTGATGAATGAATCATTCCCTTCACTGAAAACTGTCCCTTTTCGTTTGTAGGATGGCTAACTGTCTCATACCTATCCTCTGAATGGTGGATCCATAACCCGAATTAAAGGAAGCAATGAATGCTACCCATGGAGCCAGCTAAAGATGATGTACTGAGAAGAAACGAGGGTAGCAAGCTGCCTACAGGCTGGTCCCGTGAGAGCTAAAGGCATCAGACAAACAAATACCAGGGCCTAATAGCTGGCTAGAGTCTGAACTTGCTGCATCCTGGAAGGACTGATAGGACTTCCTGCATCCTGCATCCTGGAAGGACTTCCACCCAGTCCATAGAGCTGAGGAAGTTCTTTGTGCCTCCAGAGAATGGGCCACTTGTTGGGAACGAGGTCTTGCATGGAAGAGGACATGGAGTCACACCTGCTTTCAAACTCCCTGATGTATTTGCAAGAGAGGGCAAGAGAGGAAGAGAGGAGAACACACCTGCCTTGACCCGCTCAGCCAAATGGGCACCCCTGTGAGATCATAGAAGTATAGAAGTGTTGTGGTTGGAAAAGACCTTCAGGATCATTGAGTCCAACCGTAAACCTTTCAACAGCATACCTGCTGAACCATGTCCCTAAGTGCTACAAAGGTGTGTTCCACGGGGCTATGTGTGCTGGTTAAAGACAACTGCAAAGAACAGCAGGACACCTGGGTCCCCGGGAGTTCTCCTGTAAGGGTTGCAAAATGGGCTTTGGCACTAGCAGCGCCTTCTCCTACACACAGACTGCTTATTTAGGACCTGATCCAATAAAACACTTGAGCACAGAGGTATCATTGAATTCAGAGGGAATATCCAAGCTCTTAAAGGAGGCACTTCTGCTTTTGAGGCTGTGGACCCATGTAAGTTATTTGCTGGATCAGGGCCTTAGGGTGTAACATTGAGTGAAGGATACTGAAATGCTTCAGGGCTGAGATCACTGTTGGCCCTGTGAAACGACTGCAGAAGATTTATTGGCGTTTATCTTCATTGCTGCATAAAAAAATGAACAGTGTATTTCAGCCAGAAAGCAAAGTCAGGCTCTTGAAAAAGCAAAATGAAGTGGTTCCAAAGCTACAGTATACTTTAACATAGACTTTCCTGACTGTGGCCCATGCAGTGCTCCCACAATAAAGCCCCAGCTGCTTAGCCCAGGGAGGGAGGTGGACAGGATTATGAGAGCTGCTTCTGGACCCACAGCTACCCAGAAGGTTTGATGCTGGCTGTGATGTGTCAGCTGCCTGAGTGTGGCCATGGGACATGAAGGGCTTGGTGAAAACCCTCCTACTGCAGAGGAGGGGCCAAAATACCATGACTGAGGTTTCTCTGGGTAGAGGGATTCATGCTCTGCCTTCCAGATTGCCATGAAGAGTTCATTGTGCATCCCACTCATGGACTGACCTGTGCAGAGCATAGTGTTACTAATGCCTTGTCATAGAAAACCTCCTCCCATACCAGGGTTCAGACCACATTAGAGACCTTTGGCTGTGTTCGGTGATCACCTTGAAATATGTGCAGTTAAAATAGTGCAAAAGAAAAGCTGGTAAAATGTGGTGGTGGTGGTGAAACAGATACAGTCCAAAAGTATTAGCTGATGGAAGGGCACAGCTATAGTGTGCACCATTTGTGGGACGGTGCCTCAAACTGGGAGGGGTAAAGGACACCTCTGGGGCATGCATGGCTAATGTTGACCCATTTTCTTGGTCTCCCTCCTGCCAGCTCTGGGCAGCACCTGAGGAGGAGGCCTCACAGCTGGGGATGGTGCTGAGAGGCCTGTGGGCTGCTGTACAGGATCTTGTCCTGGTAAGATCTCTGGGGAATCACTGCAAGGCCCACTGAGCTCTGCGGTGCAGTGGTTGGTGGAGAAGTTGGCTACAAGAATAGTGGCTATCTAGGTCTTACATGGCTGGATTTATTCTCCATGAATTCATTCTGCACGTGAAGAGCAGAAGAAACATCTGGACTGTTCAGGAGGCACAAATGTTTTGTCGGAGTGCCCTGGGATGGGCGACGAAACCAGAGCAGCTGATGGCTGGAGAATCTGGGGCTTGGCTGAAGGTGCCACGGTGCTTTTTTATCTGCTGGGCTGTCCCTCTCATTCGCAAGGCACACTGAACACACCCCAAAACACGAGCCCCTACCACAGAGACTACTAAACACAGGACTCTGAGAGCAGCCCTTCCTGATCCCAGCCCGCCGCTCCTGGGCTCACTGGTAAGAGTCCTGCAGCAGTTCTCATCTCCTGCCTAGCTTCAACACCCGCCCTCTGGTTTGCACGTCTTCTGTGGTGTTCGCAAGGGAAAAGTCAGGCGACAACACTCTGGGGAGCCAAAGTAAGATGAGGCTACCACCCTGGGCATGACATCCTTAGCACATGCCTGGAGATGCTCTTGAAACAGTCTGCTGCTTGCACATGGCTGCAGGCTTTGCTAAAGATCTCTGCGGCTCTTGAGAGGTCCCGTTGCCTCTTGCTTCAAAGCATATTTTTAGCGTGGAGCTGCATCTAGTCAGGGCCACAGCTCTCTTTGTGAATCCTCCAGCGCAGATAAAGAAGCAGAGAGGAAACAATCACGGCCTCAGTTATTTTTGGCCATGAGAAGATCTTTATTAACAACATGACTTTTTAATAAACAAAATACCCCTTCATTCAAGGCGAAGGGGAGACAATCAGTCCTTTTATCCCCCGCACTAACAAGACTGCAAAAAAAAAAGGAGCCAATGGGACCTCAGTTGACTAAGCAGATAAGTAGCAGTAGAACAACAGATCTATTCTGGGCAGGGCAGGAAAGGCTGTTGGGATGCGAGGCTGAATTTCCTTTCCATGTGCAGGGAGGCCACTGTTTCGGGCTCCACCTCCACGGGCAGCTGGGAGAAGGCAGAGCTGGGGATGCCCAAGGGATGGAGCCCAGCCACTCCGCACAGCCTGCTTTGCTGCTCTCAGCATTTCCAAATGGATGCACAGATGTCCCGGGTCCCTCCAGCATAGCATAGACTGGAAGGTGAGGCCACAAGGCACTGCTGTGGGTCTGCTGTGACCTCCGTGCACTGCATGGTCTCAGCAATCCCATGCTTCACTGAACACTGTCTGCTGGCTTTGAGAACCCCTCAGAGCCGCAGGGATTCCCCAACCTGTGCTCCTCCCAGCCTGAGAAAGGGAAAGTGACCCATGGAGGAGGTCCAGCAGACCTCATTTCCATCTCTAACCTCCCAGATTCTGCCCTGGTTTGGCCAGACCTTGCTTCTTCGCTGTGTCTGGACATTGACCCTGTGGGATGTCTTGCAGCAACCTGTGGGGGAAGGCAAAAGGATCTGAAATGCAGAAAGGGCTCCAATCCCAAGCCCAAAGCTGGGCCATAAATGTGGGGACATACTTCTTCAGAGGCTTTAAACACTGTCCCTCTGGTGCCCCAGTGCTGCTGCAGGAGGTGCAGGCATTATGGACCTGCCTTGGAGAGACCTAGTGGGGCTTTCTTGGTGGCACTGAACAAGGAGTCTTTCAATGCCTGTCCTGCCAGGCTGGAGTTGGAGCCACTTGGGCTCTCCCTCTCTCGCAGACGATTTCCTTAGCCTCTCCAGAGATTGCCCTTCCCCATTCACAGGGCCCACTGCTGCAAGGGTGCTGGCAAAGGGAGCCAGGGGTGCCCTCCGGTGACAGGCACTGTGCTGGGACCTGCAGCTGGGGCCACATCTGCAGGTGTGGGAGCTGTGGGTGCTGCCCCAGGATGCTGCTGTCTGACCCTCTGAGGCTCAAGGTGGTTTTCCAGGGATGTATGTGCACTTCTCTGAGCCCAGTGTGCTGGCAGAGGGGAGAAAGCAGCAGAAAGTCCCATCTCCCTTTTTACCTGAAGGCCTTAGAGGAAAGACCAAGGGCCCCCTGAGCACACCTGCCCAGTGGGACTGCACCATCCCGTGCTGGCTTGCCTTAGGGCAGCAGAGACGTGACTCTCCTGGAGCGTTGCAGCCTGGTTTGGGGATGTTGCACCTTGGTTTGGGGATGTTTAGGCTCTGCAGTCAAAGGAGCCAAAGGAGGCTGTGTGGCTGCTCTGGGTGTCGCAGTGACACTTGCCAAGAAAGGGTTGACCCAGCATAGGGCTGCCTATGCTGCTGCCTCTCTCAGTAGGTCATTCAGCTCCCACAGTTGCCATGCCCTTATGTACCAGGTCAGCAAAGAGGTATTTCTGGCACCTTCTCTGTTGCAGCAGGCTGGATCCTGGAAGGTCAAACTCCTTTCATGCTTAGAGATGGCAAAATCATCAAAACTCCACTCACTTGCCTTGGTCATCCGGAGATTGTAGGAAACTTTTTGTTTGTGTTTTCCATGTTCCAGAAGGGAGCTCACTGACTAGCAATGGCTCAGGAAAGAAATTCAAGGTGGTAAGAACATCTAGAAAATACTGCCTATTGTGAGAAATGCAGGTCCACAGGAGGTGTTTGCTTATCTGACGGCACTGAGTCTGGCATCCAGAAGACATAGACTCTTTGGATCAGGAGCCAGAGCAGCAGGAGAGGAGGTTTCTGCTTTGTGTCACACTCAGATCTCTGCTAAGTTACTCGAGTCTGTCCTGCACAGTTGGCCAACTTTAAAAGAGGAATAAAGCCTCCTCTGGAGAGATGTGGAGGGCTTATTTATAAACATTTTCAAGTGCTCTGAGCTCTGCAGTTGAAAGGGGTCATTAACGCGCAAAAGATAGTTTTCGTGTAGCTGCATTAACTGTTTGTGTGATATACAGCTCAATTTGCTGCGCTGTGTGGAATTTTCCAATTCATTTCAATTGCTCTGACAACTGATCATTGTAGCCAGAAGGACGTACAATTTTCTGCAGCAGTAATAACACACTGCAGAAACCAAAGGCTCTTTGGGATTTCAGTCCTGTAGCTGCCTCCAGGTAGATGACTATGTTTCCCAGGAAAGGACATACTTAGGAAGAAAAAGGCAGACGCTTGGGAAGAAAGCAAACAAACAGACTTATCTCACATTCTGATATCAGAAATGGGACAGGGGGATGTTTGGGATTCGTGATGAAGTTGGCGGATGGAACTTGGCCTGGCTGGCTCAGCAGTTCTCTGCTGGGGGAACGGGTATCGCCCTGACTCACAGCCCTCGTGGGCAGTGCAGGACTGCCTGTCAGGAGAGACCCCAGCTGTGCAAACTGGCTGCGCGCTAGCGGATGGCGAGAGCTGTCATCTGACTTCTCAGGACATTTTTTGCATGCTGATAAGGTTTCTTCAGTAGGGAACCTACTGATGAACCTGGCTATGCCTCTGTGACTGAGAGCTCCTCCACAGATGGTGAACTCCTTCCATGTGACATCTGTGTGATGTTGCGAGTAAAAGGTATGCAGTTGGAGTCTGTGCCAGTGGCCAAAGAGAGCAACAGAAAACATTCAGCTAGGCCTTGAATTGATATCTGTTTCAATCTGCTTAATCCTGAGCTATTCTGGGAGTCTTAGATGTGGTCTCGGCTCTGGCTCTGGAGGAGAGGAGGAGGGCTGGCAGACAGGCATGACAGGAGCTCTGGGGGATGTAATTTCCAACAAAGTGAACCCCACAAGCTGCATAAACATCCTTTGATTCAAGAAAGGCTCCTCCAGACAAAGAGAACGTGTCATTGTGCTGTACTGGCTCAGCAGGTCCCTACACCATCGTGCTGATATTTAAGTTCCAGCTGAACCCAAATTTGACTCTCTCAGTAAAATCCACAAAAATAATCCCATTGGACTTAAAGCTGTTAAATTAGCTGTGGCAGGAAGTGAGAGGTTTTTCTGCCAAAGGAGAAATTGTTGGGAGAGCAGTGTTTGAAAACCTGGTAGCTGCTGCTGCTGCAGGTGGACTGAGCCCAGGCCAGGAGATTGCAGCCCCAGGACACAACGGTTACTGGAAGAGCAGGACATCTCCCTGCAGAAGGCTGGGAGGGAGATGGTGGTGCTCTTGCATTTCCCTGGTATATCGTCCCAGCTCCCGCTCTTGCATTGCCCAAACCTGCACACCAGTGCCCGTGATCTGCAGCTTCTTGAAGAGGTAGCTGGGAGGTTGGGGGTAGCCTGATGTGATCCCCAATCTGGAGGTCTTGAGAAGGACCTGCCAATCTCCAGTGTGCCAAGACATGCCAATCATGCTGATCATCACGTCTGGGATGAGAGAGCAATTTCCCTGAGTTTGGTAAGAGCTGGGCAGGAGGGCAGAATCTGTCTCACTGACGCAGCTACTGTTCACTGCAGAGACCAAAAACACACCAGGCTCTGCAGCGGTCTTATCCTCTGCCCATGTCACAGAAGGAAAGGCTTTCCTGAGGACTAAAATGTTTTAAATTGAAGTCTCTGTACCTATCTAGAAGTTGCATGCTTAATGGTTTTAATGGGTCAGATTGACAGCCATATAGGGGAGGTCCAAACAGGATATTTGGAAGCATCGCTGGTGATTGTTAGATGATCCATGGCCGTAAGGGTGGACACAGTCTATGTTTCCTGTCTTTGCCTTTAGCTGGGAATATTTGTGTCTGAAATGCCTTTGTAGCAGGCTGTTCCCTTCTATGGATATTTCTGTGGTTTCTTACTGAGCTCCCACCACGCTGCTGACCTTCACTCTAGTCTGAGTAGAAAGCTGTTCAATGTAAGGCAAAACACCAGGTGGGAAGCAAGGCTGGAATAGGAAAAAGACCCCTGTTCTGTCCTTGGAGAAGCAGAGTAACACACTCCTCCTCCCCCTGAGACCCTGGCAAGAGGCCATCTCTATAAAGAAAGGGAAACGTGCTTTACAGGCATGTCCATGGTGAGACCTGGGGGTATCATCTCACTACTAGAGATCAAACGTCCTGCACGTAAGGCTCAAAGCAATGGCATTCCTCCTGACGCCTGAGGTGGCCACCCTCTTAAGACAGGCTCTTGCATGGGACACAAATTCCCCACTGTCTGCTTTTCCTGCAGCTTCCTGGTTTGTGGATTTCTAGGCAAGGAGGGATCAGTCACTATATAGCTTGGCCTCTTATATAGCAAAATTTCACAGTTGCTTCCCTGGGGGAGCTGGGATATATCAGTTACAAATACCTCCATACTCTTGTTCCAGATGACCACCCTGAATCTGATCTGCTCGCTTTAGGCCCTGTCCTTGGGATATATCTGCATTAACCATCATCTGCAGAGCTATATCCATTCTGGGGTCCCTATCCCCAACTTTCCTGTACTACAGGTGGGGCTTAGCTTGGATATGGAAAAGATTCCAAGCCTGCAGTTCAGCACATAACCATTTAATGTCTTCAGAAATGACCAAGAATGTTGTTCAAAACGTCGTACCTGATTCCAGCTATTGGTTCAGATCAGATCTTCAGGATCCCCTGGGCTGGGTCATATCTATGGCTATTGTATCATGTATAAAGAGGCATCAGGTGCCCACATTCAAGTACCTGAATCCCACTCTGTGTGGCTGGACTCTGGATGTTGTCAATATAGAGAGTCCTTGGTGTGACAACAGGAAAAGCTGGAGAGGCTGTATTCAAGGTATTGAAGTGTTTGGCGGGTATCATGAAGATGGATTGGTCCCTTCAGTTCTTCTGGCCTCAGATAGGAGGGGAAAGGCTCCCCTGGAATAAAGGAGGGGTAAATTTGAAATACACAGGAGGAAATATTTCTTCACTCAGCATGTGCACAGCCTGGGGAATTTACTGCAGTGGGCACTGATGGATGCTGTCTTCGTACTGGAGAGGAGGCTGGGTTCTGCTAAAGCTACATTTCTGTTCCACAGGCTCCCAGAGGGTTAACATATCTCCTGTCCAGGAGTCTAGGAAGCCATCCAGCTCTAGAAGCCATGCAGCCCTCACTGACCAGAGACAGAACGAAGGGTCATTTCCTGCAGCGCTGTGCGGCCAGCCGGCATCACAGGATCCTGCAAAGGTCGGATTAAGAGTCAGATGCTCTAACCCCGCTATCTCCAGAGACTGAGTGATTTGCTGTTAAGGCTGGTCCCAGAACAACATCGGAGGAGACATCTGGATTAATCCCATTTGCAAGAACGCATGAAGTGCTGTTGTTGAGTTACGCATTTTCTATGACAGGTAGGAGACAAAGTAGGAAAAGGCTGGAGGTCAAACATCACTGTTGCTCACTCAAGCGGAGAGGGACTTTTGTAACAGACTTGTTGAAGGTAGAAAGTTTGCATAGGAATTGGTTTCTTGGCCATGTGTTCAGGCACAATTTGTCCACTGGAAAACTGAATGAGAGAAGCCTTCAACTCATCTTGGTAGAACAAAGCCAGTTTTCATACATTTTTGTTCATTTGTAAATGTATTGCTCCTATTTGTCTCTTTGAGATAGATATTTGCTTGCTTACACCATAGGCTTGGCCTATGTTAAGGGTAATTTCCCAGGTGCCTGCAAGACAGTGAGTTATTTTGTCTTCCTGGGTACAGAAATCCCTAAATCAGGGACTGGGTCTCTCTTGTAGTCCCTGCTAGGCCAATATGGTCCATCTCAATATGGTGCAGAGGCTCACACTGTGCCTGACCTCTGCTTTTGGAGCTTGCAATGCAGGAAGGGGTAGGAGAGCTCCTCTGTGCGTAGCAGCACAGCAGGAGTAGCAGTGGGACGATGGTGCAAAAGCAGGATAGTAGGATGCCTTGGTTTTATTCAAGACATTAGAGGCCCTGTTCCTTCTGGGATAGATTTTTCAGAAACGTTTTAGCCCTCGTGCATGCCCATGGGTGCTGGGGATAGGGCAGGTTGGGCTGCAGCTGCCACTGCTATTTTCTTGTGAAACATCTCTGCAGTCCCTGGGCCATATGCTTTAGGCGACCCTGCTTGAGCAGGAGGTTTGGACTAGATCTCTAGAAGTCCCTACCAACCTCAACTGGTCTGTGCTTCTGTGATCCCGCTCTGAGCATGTTACTGCTTTTAGTTGTCCTGCCTGGCCCTAGTCCAGGGGCTGCCCATCGGTGGAAGAACGAGAACAGATAAAGCACAGCCCTTTTCTGGAGGAAATGAAGGTCTCATTAGCCACTTGGAAGCTGGTCATGTCAGAACTGAGCAGCGATGGTCTTTGCAGGACAGCTGCATGGGACAGCAGGTGCAAGTGGAGAGGGGCAGTGTTTCTAGCTCAGTCTGGGCTCTTGCTCCTATGCTGCTGTTTGCAATTGAGCATCTTAGGCAACTTGGAGGCATGTGATGCTGAGTGACCTTTACAGCTCTAGATAGCTTGGGGATGTCCCAGTGCATACTCAGAGCACAGTGCTGAGTGAAAACAGGTTCCAGAGAGGAGGATGTGACAAATAGCCAGTCAAATTCCTGCAGCCTCATTTCCAGAGTTTTTTTTTTTTTCAGTAGGGAGTGGAGGGGCAGGATGCAGAGAACCTGGTGAGAAAGCAGCTCAGGACAGGCCAAATGCAAGAGTGGCGAGACCTTGCTAAGAACCTGGTTTTACGTGTTTTGTGTCACTCCAGCATAAGAGTGAGAAAAGAATCAAGCTGCAGCCCTACCAATACTTTGCACAAATCTGTTGCTTCTCTTTTATGAGCAAGGAGACAATCTGAGCAGGCACCTTCACTGTTTCATTTTTTTTTTCTAAATTCCACAAGTCATGAGCCCAAATCTTTCCTTGCCACCACAAGCCTAGAAACTATATCTGTTAAATAAAGCTGAGACTACCATGCTTGTATTCAAAGGGCTAAAATTTTTGCCTTTTCTTCCATTTAAAATGGAGGCATTCTAAAAGTAAAGGAGATTCCATCAGTAGCCATCAAAATTAATACTATTATCCCCATAAAAGTGTTTTGATATGGTATATCATAAAACACCAAGTACTGATTCCTAAATGTTGTGAGCATCATTCCTAAATGTTGTGAGAGAAACATTGTTTTTCTAATACAGCCGTCCGTGTGCAGTATTGCACATAAGCATATGTCAGCAACATACCAGCAGCGTTATAAAGCCAGTTACTGCAAGGTTTGATTTCAAAGGAAGGTATTTCACTGAGCTCCCACAGTGGGATGGAGGGCTAATACAGGGTTTAGAGTTGAAAGAATCTGTTCTTACATTATAGCAGCTGATATGACTCTGGGATCCCACCTCTGATGCTGTTTTGGGTAGTTTGCTAGCTTGCATGACACAGTTCCAGGTTTTTTAGGCTGGCACACAAGACTGCTTCCCTTGTAAAGCTATTTTGGATCCAGGATCCAGACCTCAATGGGTGTCGCTCTCGATTGTGCTCAGAACTGAGTTTTGAACCACGTCATTTTGACTGCAGTCTGGAAAAAGCCCCTATGTCTATATTCCCTACTGCTGCTCTGCCAATAGTAAATGAAAACCATAATGTCTTAAAATCTGGGAGACATCCAGATAAGGAATTATGAAATAATTTCCTCTCTATGTAAGTAATCAATCTTTCTAAGTAAAACTGCTTATAATTTTTGTATAATTACACTGCTTTTCATGATGCTAACTAGAGATCCATAGCATATTTCCTAGCATGAATCTGAATTAAGTTTTACATGATAATCTTTTCTATTTCTTTTGGTTATGACTAAATATATTTTTTTTGATGCATAGATTCAAATTCTCTCTATATTTCAATAATATTTTTTCCCAAACTTTGTGTCATTGTAAATTGTGATTCCCCTGTTATGCAGCCCTTGACTATATTTTCTATATAAATGAGATGATAGGAACCTCTGCGATATTTCTTCCTCAGTGACTGCTCCAAAACTTGACTAGTAACTACTCATAAAGATCAAAGAATAAAAGAGCTAAGCTCGTTATTTTATTATAATGCCAAATAACTTTGAAAAATAGCTGGCTGTAACATAGCTGGATTCTGAATGCAACTCCCAGCATCTAGCATAAGAGAAAGGTTTTGAGCTGTTATCAGACAGCAAGTTTGTGATTGATAAAATCCAGAGATGCTTTCTAGACTCCGAGTCTGATTCAAGAGTGCACTTCATGGGAATTTAATGACTATTTTGAACAGTATTTAGAAAGACCACGTTTCAGGCTGCTAGTCTTCTTCCAGGTTCAGGAACACCTTCACATAAATAAGCCAGCTATGAAAGCATGCTTGTTCTGCTCACCATTGGATGACTGCAGCTTGCTAAAACAGACTCCGTCTTTAAAATTTGGCATCATGTGTGTACTTAGGGTTCCCTGTTATGCAAACAATGCAAGCAATTTGGTAGCACTTGCTTATAATTGATGAATCAATGACATTGATGGATTTTTATGGTGCTGAACATGCTGTGGACCTCCTGTGCCTATTTTTTTCCCAATGCCTCAGTTTCAGCCTCTTTCTTACACTGAAATCCGCTAGAAGCTGAGACGAAGGAGGTCAAAGGAGGTGGGGAAGGAAAAGAGGTGGCAAATGACCCAAAATTATAACTTATGTCTCTGGAGCAGAGGCAAAGGAGCAGCTCGGAAGTCTGCGAGCTGGGAAAATAGGGAAGAAGCTGAACCTGACCAGAAATTATAGCTGTTGATAAACAGCAGGAGCCAGTAATAAAGGTTGATTTCCAATAAAATCCTGCCAACCCTAACTAAACACACTCTGGCACCACAGCTGTGATTGTATCTGTTGTGGACTGTGCCAGATAGTTTTTGTTCCAGATTTTCACATGACACCCTTGAATGGCTCTTGAAATCAGCCTTGGTCTGGCTTCTGCATTAGAGTTAGGCCCCTCCACTCTGCCCAGCTCTTCAGCCTCTGAATACTACAGCATCTCTTGTCAACCAGTGAGCTCTTCTCCCAAATGAATACTTAACCCTTTGAGACTTGGAGCTGCGAGTATAGTAGGCATTTCTAAAACCACCCTGTTTATTCCGATCGTTTGACAATAGAAGGAAAATTATTGAGTCATATGGTTCCCAAGAAGTCTCTGTTGATTGGCACCAACCCAGCATCCACAGCAGTCCATCTGTGTCCTCCTGGAATTCCCCCTCTTCCAGGTGCTGGCAGCCAGTCTCTGCTCTTCCTCCTTATTCGTCATCTCCTTTGCAATCTATTCCAGAAGATTGGTCTGTGGTTTGGGTTTTTCATTGCCTTCCAAAAGTCATTCAGTTCAGAAAAGTTGCTTTGCTCCAAGCTGGGCAGTAAACACTTATGTGCCCAGCATTTTCTCACTCAGACCAAGATATGATTTAAGTTATTTATCCCTTTAGTTGTCAATCACAGGAAAGTTTGGAAAATCAAGGCTTGCCCAGAATATGTCAATATAAGAAATGATTACCTAATCCACCACATCTCTCTGCAAAAGTGTAAATAATAATTAAATAACTTCCCATCAAAATATGTCCAACTGACATTTTTTTTAATGTATTAATGTATTCTAATGTATATGGCAGGTACAGGGTACACTTATTTTATCTAGACTACACTGGTGTATTTTGTTTTCATTAGCTTGCTCTAAAAGCAACAGATGATAAACTGGATTACTTCTGTTTGTACCAAACTATCTAAATTCTTGTTAAACGCTGAAACACCCATATCTCTAAGAATTAAGGTAGTGGCAAGGAGTGGTAGCCCTGGCTCATAATGATGTCATAACTTGCACAACATTTATCAAGAAGATACCAACTAATACTCGGTAGGAAATGTTCCTCGGAAGAAAAATGCAGTTTTGAAGATCACAGAGGTCTCAAAGCACCAGAATGCACAAGAAATTCTGCTCACTCTGTCCTAGAAACGTGTACAGGATCCCCTCTATTCAGTGGACACCTGACAGAGGAGAAGACTGCTTGGGGCTGCGTCTGCCTGAAGGAGGGTGAAGGCAGGGTTGTATTTCCTATATGGTTGAGGGAGAAGAGTGTGTCATATACATTTGCATGGCAGTTTGGGGCTGCGATGCTGGGGTTCAGCAGGTGTGAGCTGGCAGCAGGGGCCAGCACTGCCATGTTCACCCCACAGCAGACAAGGGAAACGTGGACACAGTACGTTGCCTATGATGTTGGAGGTCTCGGCTCTGCCTTGCAAAGGTGGATTAAGGACAAGTGCCAGAGCAGCCAGGGCTTGAAGAAGCTGTGTTTGTAGCAATGCTGGTCATGGGGGAAAGGAGTCCTTGTTGCCTTTGATGGTGGAGTTTACCAGCTGCTTTGCCAAAGGGCTTGGCTGGTTTGCTGTAAATAACTTCTGGAGCCTGACTGTCGTGTCCAAGCCTGTGACGGCTAAGGATGATAATTAACTTCTCAGCACATGATCTCACTGGCTCAGGTCCATTGCAAAAATACCTCATGAAGGGCCCGTTCATCAACAACTGCCCTGTATAGCTGGGTCATTTACAGTGTCTAACAGTACACATACAAGAGCAGCCAGGAATTATCTAGCCACAAAACACTGCTGCTGTGGGAAGTTTGGAGTCCAGCAGAATCCACGTGATCAGGGAAGTTGAGAACTGGAGGCCTGGTCACTGTTTCAGCCCCAGAGAGCACCCCTAAGGCATGACCTTTCACGCTAGACAGAGAGCATTGCCTGAGGATCTGCCTCCCATGTGCAGTCTCTTGCTTTGTGTCTCTGCCTCCTGTAGACCTCAAGATCTTCTCTGCCTTCTCCAGAGTCCTCCTGCCAGGAGGACCCTAGTGCCTTCCCTCTTCACATGGTGCTCCTGACTCTGTGAGGACTGGTGCCGGAAAGAGGTTCTTCTGATCATTGCTTGTGCTGCTTCCCCCCTCACTGATTATTTCTTGTCCTAATTACAAGCCTGTTGATTGCTTTCTCTGGAAAAGGTGTTGGCAAACATGATTGCCACCTACTGCCTTTATCACAAAGTGCTGGGCAGGCAACCTTATCTCCCAGCTTTCTTCTAGGTAACAGAAAAACAACAAAGAACTCATCCAGCTCACATTCAACTCACATCAGAGAGGGTCAATGGGAAGCCTAAGCCTCTGACATGCAATGCATTCCCAGACAAAAGAATATGAAGGGATAGAGGAAGAATTTCCCCTTTGAATCAATTTCATCTCATGTCCTCACAGATTTATGTGAAGCTTCTTGCTCTGCTTTTCATCAGTCTGGAGGGAAGCTGGTCTCTAGGTCATTCTTTGCTTGTTGCAGAGGTTTGGGGCATTTTGGGGGGCTCTGCATCTCTTTCTTGCTCTGTTTCCATTATATAAAAAACAGGAGGGGGGAAGCTGAAATAAGGAGAGCAGAGCAAATTCTCCTCAGACTTGCCCCGTTCTTCAACAGTATTTCAGGGGTGTCCATGAAGAAGGGGACATTGGATATGGGGCAGCAAGAGAGCTTTCTCCTCCTCCCTTCTTCTTGTTATCTAACCTTCAGAAATGCTAGAAAACTCCAGCTGCCTGCAAAGGAGAGCTTGAAAAAGTCCTGAAAGCTCTTCATACCTGCAGGAAAGTCAGAGAAGCCTGGGCATGGGTCTGAAGGGAGAGGAGGAATTCAGTTCAGGACTGATATGCACTGATTGAGATGAGGTTGCAGGGTGGGAAAGCAGGTCAAAAAATGACAGATAGTGCCCTGAGCAGGGTTAAAAAATACTGATGACTGGGGGAAAAAGAGAGTTTCCATGGAACAGTCTTGCACCATGCACTGCCTGCATCCAGCCTATGATATAATCCCTCCCATCAGCATCAGAAAAAAAATTCCGCAGTATAGATCCCCCCTCTACAAAAGTAATAACCAGAAAGCTCCACATTAGATAGTGCCAAAAAGCTTATTCTGGAAGTACTGCTCATTTTTTTTTTTTAATCATATGCCTATGAAACTAGTTCTTGATTTTATTGGGATGACTCTCCCTTCCCAAAGAGCACTCCAGCACTCTATCTGCAGCCCGTCTCCTAAACCATATGAATCACTCTGGCCTCAGGGAAATGCCACAAGTCACTTGAGCAGCTAAAAATATCTCAGAGGAAGCGAGACAAAAATACACTTATCCGCTGTTGTAATGTTAGGCTCAGAAGGGCATGCACTGAATTAACGTGTTCCATACTCTGCTGCTTTACTCTCTGTGGTGGGTTTGTGCAAACACAGAGCAAACACAGAGTCTTGCAGCTGACATTCTGAAAGAGATGCTTTTGTTTGGGGTGTGGAGAATGACAGCTCTGCATTACCTAGGTGGTCTGCAGCTCTGTTTCCCAGGGATCTCTAGAACAGGGAGCTGAAATGCCTTCTTCGAAGGTGTCCTCTTGGTGGCGGGTGGTATTCTTGACTGTCTGCCTTGGACTTCCACGTAGCAGGAACGGGTGTTATGAAGTGGCAGCTGTGGTTGACCTTCACTGTAGCTGCATTTCAGGAGCTTATGTGTTTATCTGAACTGCTCCTGCCTGGAAAATTTCAGCCTAACAGATTTTAAGAGAGAAGCCACTGACAACAAGAGGACAGAAAGGGAATGCGCAGCCATGTCTATAGCCATTTTGCATGGACAGCCACCTTATGGAAGTTGCACCTTTTTGCTAGAACATGCTTCTTCAGAAACTGTATTTAAGAGCTCATCACTAGTCTGCAGTCGTGGAGCCCCATACAGAGAAGTAGCTGTTGTGATCCTCGAGGCTGCCCTATGCAGAAGGGACAACAAAGGTTTTCAACATCCCACAACTCAGTAGGTCGAAAGCAACCAGAAATAAATCAGTCTACGTGCAAAATACTCTCTTTTCCCTCATTCCTGGTAAACAGAATGTTTAGTTAAGGAACAGGGTTGAAAAGGATGGAGAATAAAAATGCAACACAGCAAAAGGCTTGGACATAGGTGAAACATGAGGCAATGGGCCCAGCTGATGGCTCTGAGAACCAGCCTAGAGGCCAGAGCAGGACCTCATGCTGCACTTGGCACACTAGGGCTATAAAACATCACTCTCCAGCAGAGGGGAGGCATCTTACCTGATGTCCACAGACAGCCTCCAGCTGATGCACTTGCTTAGGTTTCCCCCACAATTACTTCTATCAGGTGTTACATCTTGAATTTAGAGCAAAGTGAGCTACTCTCCTAAAATACCAGCTTCCTCTCTTCTCTCTTTAAAGGGAGCTTGGAAATACAGCTAGAATGGAGACATTTGCATGGGAGCTGTTTGCCATTGCACTGATGAGTCTGTTCCTGGGTGTCCTCAAGGGACACTATGCTGTCAGAAGATATCACTTCCAACAGTCTCATGACAACACTGGAAAGCTGTCATATAATATGAAGCTTTCTCACAATATGAAGTCAGGTTCTTGGAACCCAATTGTCCAACATTGTGCTTATAAATATTATCTGAATGAAGAAAGGCCAAACAAACGCTGAAGCCTGATGCAGTATGTGTAAATAGGTTTAAGCAAACATTTCCAGTTTGAGGATGGATGCGGACTGTTGTTGCAGCAGCTATAATACATGATTACATGTGCCAAAGATTACATATGTTCTCAATGCTGGTTGTTGTACATAAAATAAATACTTAGCCCTCATGAAAACTTGGAAGAATGTCATGTCATAAATGGAAACTAATTGCAATGAAGTAGGTTGTTTGTTCCTCTAACTCTGAAGAAAGAAATGCTGGAATGATACATGAAAGGCACTTAAATTGGAAAAAGTTTTTTTAAAAAAACATGAAATAGACTGCATTGTATTGCCCCAGATGAATGCAGATGCTGAAAACAAGCCGAGAATAAAAGAAATGGAAACCGTCAAATAAACATTCTCTGCAATGATATTTCCAGACACTAGATCCGTGGTCCAAAGCCTATGTAGATTTGTTTATGCTGGAAACAGTCATATCCGAGTTGAGAGTTATTGCATTCATTTTCCAGAAATAGTTTCATCAGAAAATACAACTGTTAAACATCATCTTTTGTACAAAGTTTGTGTCTTCTGGACAAGGAAAACCAGAGATCTACAGGCAGCAAATGCCTATGATGTTACGAACATCAGTGTTTTGCTCATTGTTGTAGGAATCTATCCTTGAGTCCAGGACACCTAGCATCTAACTAACTCACAGAAGTTTGGGCCAAAGTCATTAAAAAAAGGCTTATTTCACTGTGACTTCTAGCCGATTCCACACATCTGTCATGCCTGCTGGAGCTATTATTTTCTTTCCCCAGGTGCGTTGTAATGAGTCAAGGTCTGAATACCCTGGGACAGGCTGTGCAGTTGGAGACCTCCTGACCTGCAGCCATGGCTCCTCTAAGAGAACAAGACCAAAACAGAAAGCAGAGCAAAATAAGCCCCTTTTAAACCATTAGCATTTTCTTTATTTATGTAGTTCCTGATTTCCCCTCCCCAAGGACAGAAGCGGAGCCACGGCAGCATGTCCTTCTGTGAGCTTGAGGCCAGCTGGTGCTCATGGGCACGTGGCCAAGAAGACCAGGCAGAGACGTTTGTGTTTCCCTGAGCAAAAAGAAACGTGACATGCAGGTCTTGGCCTGAGCTCCAATTTGTTTGCCCCATGCTGGCCCACAGGAGACAAGTCTTTTTCTAAGGAAAAACTTACTGGAGTCAAGAAACAAATTAATAAGCCAAACTGAGACTATCTCACTTGGCTGTGCTGCCTGGCTCTCTTCCAGGCCAGGCTGTTATTAAATTACCCACTGTGACTCCAGAAAACAGGAGTGAAGAGCCCTGCATACCAGCTTTTCTAGGAGCCTTTGTTTCTGATTTGTGTCAATCAATCCTGAAACAAGAGCCGGACAGCGGGGCGCCCCTGTCGGGCTATAACGGCTTGTGTGGAGCGCTGCTGGCAGCTCCCTGCAGATTCCCCTTCATGGCATGCTGCAAAACTGGACGGCAGCTGCAGATCTGGCTCGTTGTCCAAGACATCACGAGCTTTTGTGTGCAATGCCCAGAGCTATGCCACCAAAACCCTGGATCTTCAAAGGCCTTCTCATCAATCAATCAATATCTTATTTAACAGGTTCTCCTTATCTTTCATGGAGAGGATGGCAGGGAGACATTTCCATTCATCTGTGTTTTGTTTTTGCTTTCTAGTCAATCCATAAAACACTTTATCTGGGCAAATGGAGTTAATGTGAGACTCATCCTTTAGCAGAATCAATATTTAGGTGTCTGCAGTCTATGCAGATCTGCTCGTACAAGGATATATATTGAGACATCTATAACAGAAATGTCTATACTAGATCCTTGAATTTTTGAGCAACAAAGAAAACTGGAATTTGCAGTTCCAGTGCAGTTAGACCATTTTCTAGTTCAAGACTATGAAGGTATGTGCATACTCACTGAAGTTTTTGATACACAGAAGTACGCAGCAAGCCTCAGAAATCAACCTTTTGGCAATACTTAAGATTTCCAGAACAGTCAGCATTTTTTTTTTTTCCAGGAAAAATGATTGAATCAGGTTAAGTGATTTTCATACGCTGAAATTGTTGTGAAATCAGATGTTTGAAAGACAGTTCATGCAGCCAAATGAAGTCCCTTTCTACTTACTCTTCTCTGCAGCGTTTAGTTTTTAGCTAAGGCCAGCATTTATGACCAAGGAATTTGCTGTCAGTTCTTGGCTGTAATTAACACTTCAGTGAATGTATGTCATAAGTTCTTGCACAAAATGGTTGATCTAGTGTTACTTTAGAAGTTTTATTATGTATTCTAAAGTTATCATTGAAAACCTTCAACAGTTGTGTACAACTTTTCATGAGGAAAAATTTCATGAGGAACTGCCTCAACATTTCCTTGTATTTAATATGATAGAGATCCCAAATCCTGTATAACCTCTTTGCTGAATGAAGAAGCTTGCAAACCTTTGTTACTCAGGATTCAGGATCATGCAATGAATCTATACCATATTTTGATCAGTTTTCTTATGTTTGAACTGAACCATTAGAAGCAAATATTCGGTTTTTCCCTTTCCATTTCTGGAAAGACTGGGACTTCCACAGCTAAAATTTTGGTGACACATGATGAATCATTGTCAAAATTCAAAACTGCATGATTGATACAGTTTTTACATTTTCAAATGCTCCTAATGGCATTTCATCCTTGAAAATAATCAGACTATAGATTATTCCCCTTCTAGCTGGGTAATAATGACCAATCTGAGATGCTTTGAAATTCTCATACTTCGAGATTTCAGTAACCACAAAGAAAAGCACAAACTTTTTAGCCGACTTGAATTGTTTTCTCCACTGAGTAGTTAATATACTGTTAGTAATACATGAAGCTTTTTTCCTACCACAAAGTATCACTTTAGCCATGGAAAACAACTGCATTTAATTTGCTGTTGCAATCGAGTATCTCCATGAACAATTACAGATACTGCTATGGTACGCATCTGTGTCTTCTGCAGGGACCTTTTGCTTATTTTTATGTTTTGTCATTTCTTAGCAACAAATAAAGCTCAAAGAGTTTTTATTCTTAGAAATTATACTACAATTATATTTATGATCTCCTTTCATACTTGACAGTGTAGCATGAGCATTTGAGAAATTTCCTTTGCTCATACTGCTGAATGCCTTTGGAATATTCCCGCTGTCTCTACTTACTCCTGTAAAATGATTTCTCTGTTCCTCTGGAAAGTGCTCACTTCTTTTATTATTTTAATCTGTAGACTGAAGATTCCCATAGATATCATTGCTGTCTTCATCAAGATGAATGTAAGACCATCACCTAGCCAACTGCATATTCTTGACTGGTATTTAATGCAGGCTAAGATCATGCCCCACATGCAGAACTGACTGACCCTGCTATTGTCCCTGATGTATATCCTTGGTAAAAAGCTTAGTTGATGTGATGAACTCAGTTGCAAATCTTCCGGTGACATTTGACTTATCTGATCAGTGAGATTAAGATTAAGATCAGTGAGATTAAGAGATTAAGATCAGTGAGATTTAAGATTTTGGTTCAGTATAAGAAACAGTTTTGAATGAAAAGCTCGGAAATTGATTTTCTGGGCCTGAAAAGTTTTTCTTTATATTCAGTCAGGAATATTTTCAATTTGAGGGAGTTTGATTTTTCAAAGAAGATACTTGCCACGGAAATGTCAGTGTCAAAACTGAGTGTTTCAGAAAAAAAAAAAAAAAAAGATTTTTTTCTATCCCCCTGACTCTGAAGTACAGTGATCTGAGCAGTGTGTCCGCCTGTAGTTTTCCCCAGAAACGTATAGAAGCTGTTCTCAGCCTTTCACACATGGCTGGAAAAGCGTTTGCTCAGTAAATCTCTCACATTCCAGTTGATGGAGGTCACAGCAATCCTCATTCCAGAGAGATCCTGCCAACAAACAGGCCAACAAACAGCCTCAGTCCCAAGGGCCCTGGTCTGGACCCACCTCCTCGCCGTGCATTGCCCCAGGTGTGTACGTCCCTCTGCACGCGGGTGCCAGGCGGCCTGGGGGCAGGTCACGGGCTTCCCAGAGGCACCTCTGCCATGGGGGCAGAGGGGCTGGCAGAACGCTGCGCGGCTCCGCTAGCTCAGCTGCTGCTTCATGTTAGCTGAGGCCCTGTTCCCTTTTATTTTTTCCTCCCTTGATGCTTCCCTTCTTGCCCTTTCAGACTAAATTTTCCTGAAATATCTCCATATCTGCCTCAGAGAATCATAAGGTAGCCCGGATCCTGATCTGTTTTGCAGGATACAGCTGCTCCTCCCCCTGGCCTCAGAGAGTCTCTAAAAAGGGCTGTTAAGTAACAAAATCACACAGAGTTGATGAGCTTTTTTTTTTTTTTCCCTTGACTACAAGAGGGGCTTAGGGATATCCTTTGCTGGGTGTGCATCTGGTAGATGAAGGTTCATGACCGTCTTTTGCTTGTGTCTCGTCCCCCAGCAACTCCAACCATCCCTCAAGCAGAGCTTGGACGTGCAGAGGCTACGTGGCCCCTCCATCCCACCCGCCCTCCCTGCAGGGCATGATGTCTCTGCCCGGGCCCCTGGTGCTCCAGCCCAAGAGGCTCTACATCAGTCTGGTGGTGGCAACAGCATCTGCCAGCGACTCGGAGAGCCCCTGGCCTACGACCGAATTCGTATTTATTGTTCTTGATAACTTATCCATGCATTGGTTTGCTTCTCGGCAGCGCGCTTGCCCAGGAAGAGCTGTGTTTTCTTTGGACACCTCAAGGCTCTCCCCGTTTGGCTCCCAGCGCACACCCATGCAAAGCGAGGACGCGAGCAGCTGTGCAAGGCAGAGCTGGTCATGCGTCAGCACGGCTGCCAAAGTTATTTTTCCAGGTGGACTTTATAGGAAACATGAAGCAGGAGGGGGCATGGTATAACAGCGCTGGCCTTCCGATGTGTGCTCCTGGCCCATCCGTAAGATGTGGTGCTCGCAAATTTGAGAGCACCGGTGATGCACAGGGCAGAATGTGGGGCTGCCCCAAACAGGCAGAATCGCCCTGTCTTTTGCGCATACCCCAGGGAAGCAATTTGGGAACAGCGCTTGATCCCTCAGGGTGAGCACCGCTGCCCCAGGGCTGCATGGAGGGCCCCCCTCCAGTCCCACCACGGGCAGTCTGCTGCCATGGGAGACGTGGCTGTGGCTGCAGGGCCTGGAGGATCACTGGTGAACCGAGGGAAATCACAATGTCATTTTGACAGTGCTTGCAGCAGAGCCTCTCTCTAGGTTATCTGGCTGCGATCCAGGGCTGGGCATGTGGCCATCAAAGGGGTTCCCTGCAGACTCAGGTCTGAGAGCCATTTCTGAGCTCACAGGGGTATCAGTACTGGGGCACTTATCTACCCCTAAAGACCAATAACTCTGCTCCATAGTACTTGGGACATCATCTCTACTGGGCTGGAAGATGCAACACAGACCCACAGGAGACCTGCAATATTTTGGGTGCTCCAGTGCATCTTCGATACCAATAAAGAGTCATATTTGGGCTACCACATCTCTTCCCTGATCTCACTGGGCAAAGTTTGTCGGTCTGTCTTGGTACCACTTCCCTCCACCTTGGCTGAGTGTCCCATTTTGCAGCACAAGCTGCCCGTCTTTGCCCTGAGCTACTGACCCATGTGCAGCCAAATCTGAGCATTAATTCAGAGGGAGATGGAGGAGTTGGAAACAGCAGCTGAAATGCTATGAGCTTGTTTCTGAAGTTGCTTGTGCTCTTCCTCAGCTTGATCTTCATCCTCATTGTCATCCTCCCTTCTCTCCATTGGGAAAAATCAGTAAGTGGAAAATCCTGTTTGGATGTTTCAAGCTGCCTGCCTATATTTAGGTTCTTAAATCTATATTCGGTTACCTGTATGGAATTTGGAGCCAGTTCTGCTTTTGGCCAAACTGGCTTATATCCAGAGCTGCTGACTGAGGTGGAGTTGTGCCAGACTGACATAAATCTTTGAAATTATTACAGAAATCTGTGATTTTCAGAAGCAAATCCCTTTCTGCCATGCTCCCTGAGCTTCATGATCACCCTTAGAGAAAACCATTCTACAGGTGTTTGCAGTTTTTCCAGACAAGGACTACAGGGCTAATTCAGGAATGAGCGCTCCCTGTGGTACATACATATCCTGATAAGCAAGCAGAAAACCTTTTCTTATACACAATGACAAAAGCAATAGGAACGACAGACAAATGGAACATTTTGACTTTGAACATTTTTCACTGGCTCTGAAATTTCTGTAGGACTCTTAGTTCCCTTTTGCAGACACTCTTCTGTACTGCAATACACTGAAAAAGCTGCTTGCAGAGGCTGTAATCCTCTGGCCTATGAGTAAGTCTAATGAGAGTCAGCTGAACTGAGCAGCTCAAATGCAGCAGGTCTGGGAGGATGGTTGCACATTTGAGGATGCTGAAGTGCTGATGAGAAGCAGAAGCAACGGTAGCAGATGCCCTGTCAGTCTTAGGGAAACCCAGCAGGCCAGTGAGATCCCCATGTGGGTCTGTGGTGAGAAGAGAAAGCTGGGAGAGCAGGGGAAGCAGCCGAGGCCGAGCATGGGCAGGAAAGAAGAGCTGGTGATGCAACTGCAGACATGGCCAAGGCAGCTGGAGACTGTAAATGGGGGCACACTGAGAAATACTCGGAGCCGTTATGTACGTGGTGGCTCGGAGAGCATCTGTGTGGATGCTCTTCAAGTGTTCAGTTGGCACCTGCTGCTTGGGCAGGCCCACGATCCCGGAGCACTTTGGATGACGGTTAACTCTGCCAGACCTGATACGGCAACAGAGCAGTATATAGCGTTAGACTGGCTCTGCAATGGCCAACTCCATCTCCCTGTTAGATTTACATTCCTAAATGGCACCACCCTGAGGGAAGTGGGGCTCCCCTCTCAATGTATCATGAAGTGAATGAATCAGGATTTGTGCTGGGTGGGGGACAGAAAAAAAAAAAAAGCAGAATTTATTTTGAGGAAGAGTTGGCATGCCTGAGAGCTGCTCATTTTTTTCCTAAATAGCCCTAAGAATGGATATCATTTGTCTTCACAGACCCTGTGTCACTCATACACTTGGACCAGCCTCCTTGGACCTTGCCCTATCTCAATTAGGATGGCATTAAGTTCTGACAGTGTTGAGGGAAGGGGCCTGATTTGATTAATGAATCTCGGCAATGAAGTATCTCCTACTTGCAAATGCTGCAGAGCTCTGTATGGGGACACGCAGTCCTGCCGGGATGTGGTTTTGCTTCCTACACCACGCTGTGGGCCAAGCAGAGCCCGGCGATGCCTCAGGCTGTTCACATTAGCATCGTGCTGGTGTGCGTGGGCATCCCACCGTTCGGAGATGCCGCAGTCCCAAGCCACAGCTGTCTCATGAAGCTGGGCCCTTCAGCTGCTTCGCACACAATCTGGGGACATGTGGGAACGGTGCCGTGATGTGAGGATGTCCCAGGGCAGTGAAAAGAGGTCTTTATAGGGGTAGAGAGAAACCTGCTGTCAGTGCCTGGGGTATCAGGTGGAAAGGAACCACCAAGGGCAGTGTAAATGGAGGGGAGGACACAGATCCCAGGCCCACAGCAACTTTTGCCCTCATGCTGGTCCTTGAAGCCCAGGCACAGGAAGAGCTCACAGCTCAGGGCTCTGCTGTGTGCTGAGCCATGGTGGCAGCAGTCATGGGCTCCTGCCGGGCTTAGGATGCTTCTTCAAGATACTTTGTCTGCAGGAAGCTCTTGAACCTGGTGCCTCCACTTGTAGGATGGACTCTCTCCATATTCTTTCCCTTATAGATACTAGCTCTTGGCTAGCTCCTCCACGCAACCTCCCCTTGGCTGGTGTCCCCTTGCACTAGGATGGTTATAGATTCTATACCATCTTGTAGATGACTATGGCTCTCAACCTCAGTGCTGCGGAGGCTGGAGAACAGACCATTCCTAGCATATGGGTAGGTAGGCTCCCTCCAGCCTTCAGCCTGTCTCAGTGTGGCCAAAGCCCTGTTCAGTAGATCTCTAACCCCTACCTCAGAGACATGCCCCAAATCTTCAGAGAGTTACACTAACTACCTGAGACATGGTGGCAAAAATCTCTCCTTGCAGAGTGACCCAGCACTAGGAGCGGCAGTTTCCCACCTGCAGCGTCCCTGCTAGCCCTGCACTGAGGGCATACATCCCGCTCTGACGCAATCCTGAGGTTTCCTGCTCCTGTATACATTACCATGGGATGCTCATATCCTTTTTTGCTCAGGCCTATGTAGGTCACTTCTTATTTTTAAAGAGGGCGTTCAAAGTCAAACTCGTCCCCCAAACTCCTTGAAAAGTATATTAAGGTTTGACCTAGTTTTGTACAAGTTCTTCAGTCAGAATGCGCTCTCCGCTCTACGTCCTCCACCAGCCAGTCCTCCACTGCTGCGCCATGGAGAGCACACATCACTTGTGTCCCCACCTGCTTGGGGACCTGCCCCATCCCCTCTACTCGCCACAGGTAACATAATTATATCTGTGCAATGAGCAGGTAAGTGCTGTAGGGAGATACTGAGGTGGCAAGTCAGTTGGTGTGACCTTCTTTTCTTCCTGCTACGCCAATGATAATTTGTGAGAGTTGTCTTTTTTCCATTTCCCTATGTTAGTGCAACTTTCCCTGTGCAAGGGCAGAACTGGACACGGAGCTGAAAGCAGGCTGCTTTTAGGCTGATCATTGGTCTGGCACCAGCATGGTGGGCATTTGGACGTCATTTGCCACTGGCAACCTGGTGGATGAATTCTGCTTAGAGGGACAATGCCTTTCAGCAGAAGATCTTCAAGAACACATGTCGTCCTGCACTGAGCTTTTTTTCCCAGCTTCTGAAAGAAGAAATGGCCTCCCTGAACAAGGGGAGTCTTTGTCACAGGTCACCCTTTCAGGCCTGTCCTGCTAGTCTAAGTGAAGGGGTGATTTGCAATCATTCAGACCTGTTGGGGTGGCTTTGCCCCTTCTGCCAAGCCACAGCTGTCTTGTGTGCAGCACCCTTGTGGCACCCAAACAGCTGGTACAGGTGCAGAGGCCACCTGTACCTAACCCACCTAGAGATCCCACAAACACACACTATCACCATCATGTCCAGTTTGCCCCAGTCAATGCCCTTCGTAGTCTATCCCAGGTTCAGGAAAAATTCTGGAGATATCAGAGGTGCCATCAGATCAGAGCCACAGCCTCAAACTCTCCATGGATATCAGCTGTGGGTTGAAGATGGGTACAAGACACTGAGTGGGATGAATCCCAGATCCAACCTGACACATCAATTTCTTCAAAAGCCCAACAAGTGTTTAAACTTGATATGGGAGCATCTTTTCTGCCAGTCTGATTTGAGTGGGAGAATATTGCTTCTCTTCACCTTGAGCAGATTGTCTGCTCATAGGACCTTGCTAATTTGGTTCCATCAGAAGAATAAATAAATCACCCAAGTATTGCTTTCCTGCTCTGAATTTTGGGTTTTCTTTTTCCTGTCTCATTAGCTATTGGCAATCAACATAAAATTGTATTTCCCTGGGCAATTTCCATGTTTAGAAACTCTAACATGCCATCCCACACTGTTAGTTACTGTCAGCTCCTAAAGGATATGAGAGGCCCATTCAAAACCTTGCACATGGCTACCGATTTAAGAAAAAACAAGAAAGATGTGACAGGGCCTTGATAGCTGATATTCCTTTTAGTCTGTGTCACTGCAAGTGAGCCTGGACAGACCATTGGACACCTGCTTCTTGGTGCTTGTGAGTTTGTGGGTGTGAGAGAATGCATGAAATCAGTTTTACTTAAAATAAAATCCTTCTGCCTGTTGAAATACTCTTGCACTGAGCTTTTCTATGCTCATTGCACTTTGCTATTCCAATATTGTTGCATGACTGCTGAGGAATTTCATCCACCTGAGCCTGCAAGTGGGAAAAGACTTTGGGAGATTTTTGCCTACGTTACCAAGGAGAGGTTGGTTTATTTGGTTGTATTTCCATGCTCAGGGAGACATACCTGGCTGGAAGCTATAGTAAATAAAAACATAAGTAGCTGCCCAAGCTGCCAAGAAACGTTTCCTGCAGACTGGCATTTGATATTTTGTTTCTGACCACTGTGCATCTTATTTACAGGCACTGCAGGCTGTGGGTGGGCAGTGGGAAATGCCGGGCATCCATCATCCAAGACCCTATCCCCTTGTGCAGGCTGGATATCTACTTTGATGGATACACAGACATATCAACACAGCCCTGCAGAGGAGCTGGCTTGTGATTTAGTAGAGTTTCAGCAGGAATAAGAAGAGAGATCTTTCCTGCAGCACCGAGGAAGGATTGCAGCACACCAGCCTGCCTGTAGAAAGTAGGTATTTCCTCAGCCTCACACTTCACAAAGTGAGTATGACACACTTTATCTTTCTTATGACACGTTAGCAGGCAGGTGGCATCAGCTCAAGAGCTCTTGCAGGTTGCTCACAGGACTATGAGGATGATCAGCTGTGTGGCTAAACCACTGTCCCTGGCAAGGTCCACAACCTCCTCTCTAGCCCATCGGCACTGAGATGGACCTCGTTCTGCAGCTAGCAGTTCCCAAGGTGCCATCTGGACCCACAGACCCTTTGTGGCCTCAGCTACATGAGTCTGAGCAGACATTGGACAAGACTGCCTGAGCCTAGACATGCGGAAGATGGGATCAAAAACAACCTCTGAAACTGTGTGACATGGAAGGGATGATCTCTGCTGCGTTGTGACTTAGACTTTCCAGCGTTGCAAACTGGGAGCTGCTGCCAGAGTGAATTTGACCAAAAAAGTCCACAGGATCTGTTTGAGATGGGAATTGCCTGGCTCAGGCAGATTGGGCTCCACTGACATTCAACTATACGAAAAGGAATTTATGGTTTTCCCAGAGCTTGAATGTCCCCAAAGTCAGTGAGAAACCTGTCTCATGGCTATGGGACAATCTGTCATCTACACCAAATATTATGGCTTGAGCTGTGGGTGGGACAAGGACTAAAAGATGGAAGCCTTTTTTAATTAAGAAGTGAGGAGCAGCATACGTTTGGCTGGAGAGGGAGATTTCTGGATGAAAGGCCCGTACTTGGGAGCGGACTCCATGGTACAGACCTCCGAAATGTCCAGGCCTTTTGTGACACAGGCCCTTCCCTCTAGGGATGGCAGCTGTAGAGAGCAGACTAATGGCCTGGGAACATAAGCAAAGCAGGGACATAATCAAACTTGAGGGAGGAGGCAGTGGGGACATGTCCTGGGATCTAGTGCAGAGCCTTGAGCTACAGAGAACCTTGCAGTGCATGAGGATGAAGGTGTCTGTGAAGAGGGTGATATACACATAATGTCTAACTCTGCTTTACAGCCATGTAGTTTCCTTCCAGTATGGACCTGCCATTATCCTGATGTTCAGGGTATTCTGATGTATTTGATGACTCTCACAGACCTGTCGGGCTTCCTAACACAAACGTGCCAGGCATGAGAGTGAACATCTCAGGAAGGAAAGAGCATATGAAGTCTGAGATGTGAAACATTGGCTTCTCCTCAAAGAAAGTTCTGCTATTGCCTTCCAAGGGTATTGGTTTCAACCAGCCTCTCAAAAAAAAGGAAGAGATTCTCTGGTTGATGGAAAACATGGGTAGGTAATAGAGAGTTAAAAGCTAAAAATGTTATTGCTTCTGCCATCAAGATTATTAAAATGCCTTCACTTAAAAAGACATGCTAATAATGACAATATGACAAAGATCACAAACATTTGGACTTGGTTATAAGAAATTAAGCATTCTCTCTCCAAAGCAGTGATACCAGTCCCAGACAACTAGTCTTTAATAGACAGTATGCCAAAATTTGTATCATTGCAAAAATCTTGTTCATAACAGCTGGAAGAGCCAAAGAATGAGTCATGGTGGCTGTTGATACCAAAAAGCTCTTCCTGAATGACAGCGAATGCTAGAAATAGAAAATACAGTTAAGGGGTGACTGAAACAGACAAATCATCCTGAAGCCCTTATTCATCATTTTCCTTGGCCATTAGCTATGTGGGAAAAAAATCCTTTGCCTCCACGTGAATATCTGTGTGCCTAGCAATAACACAGCCCAAAAAAACCACTCAAGCCACTAGGGAAAGATTCATCTCAGTGAAGCCAAGGTTTGTCTCTGCAGAACTGTGTATTTTTAGAAGCATCAAGAATATAGAGACACTTCAGAAACCTCTCCTCATTGTTTTGCTCCCTGATGTGATGCAGCTCCAAGAGCATTCAGAAAACTGGCAACTCAAGTGAACACAAACCAGGGTGGAAGGGAATGTTGTGTGTATGGGGGGGCTCTCTTGCACAGTCTTCTGGACAGCCTAGAGAAGGCCAGGGAAGGGGGTTTTTTGGCCCTGTGTGGTCCTATACTCCTACTAATAAGTCCTCCTTGAAAAGGTTAGGCCTGTCCTTTCTTCCCTTGAAATCAGTTAATTTTCTTTTCATTTCATTGCTAAATCAACACACTTCTCAGATGCACAATATCCAAGAATATGCAGATACCATAATACCATATTCTATTGTATATCCAGCTTCTTGGATATACAGTAGCAACTTCTATCACCAGCTGTTGTTTTGCTATTTTTTTAAAGGTTAAAAGTCAGGTGGTTAGAAAAGGATCTCATCTTCTTTCACCTTTTGCTTTTTAAAGAAAACATCTAAAGCAGCCCTGGAGAAGAGATGAGCTTTCGAAATACAAAGGCAAAGAAAAGAGGGTAGTGAAATATATGTGAAGGTGCTCTAGCCAGCTTTTCAGAGGGAAGCCTTGCCTTGAGGTTAATCAGCTTCTCCTGTATGCAGATTTTTATTTATTGCTATTCATCACTGCATCAAAAGGAGCTTTTCTCTCAATTAAACTGACCCAGGCTTACAGGTTTAAAAATGAGCAATTTGTGGACATATTCAAATACGGAAAAGCCCCTGATGAACAGGCTGGTTTCTTGCCTATGTGTCTGCCTAGACCCTCACCCATGAGATCCATCCTAAGCATGGACTTTCAAGGCAGTGCTTGTGTCTGGATTGAGTCCCAAAGACTCACAGTATTTCAGAGAGCCACTGTCCTGCCTCACACCAGTCATGTCCACGAGACTCTGCTGGTTACTCACATTCACCCTTTGGCAGTACTGTGCCCTCCTGTTCAGGGATTTCTGGCGCTTTATGGTGTTTTGGCCCCAGGGAAACAGCAGCATCTGCTGTAGGCATCTCTGGGGCAGACACTGCAAGGTTGACTAAGGTCAAAATTTCCACTGAGACAAACAGTTATTTTCTCAAAATATCAAAAGATTCCTGGTGCTTCAGACCTCAGTCCCCTCTGTTTTCCCAACAAAACACACTGCTAATTCCAAAACTGCTATTTTTCTTATGTCTGTGGGAGCCCATCCCTGGATTCTTCTTAGCATGGTCAAGCATGGTGTCACTATTATTCCTGAAACAGCATTATTCTTTTGGAGCCCTTGGGATGAGTGTCCTAGAGGAACTGCTGGGACACTCAGCTGCAGGCCCTGGAGTTATAGCAGCTTGCTGTTGTCCAAGGTCTAACCTTTGTCTTTATTATTAACTTGATAATTGCTTTACTGTAAAAACTTGTCACCTTGGGAAGTAATTAATGTCTCAGAACCAAGCACAACAGGTGGGCTTCTAGTTTATTTGAAATCACGTAGGAAGCAGGGAAGTTTCTACCGCAATGTGATAAACAGGGCATCTTAACCTGGCAGTTTATTTCCCTTAGTAGCTTGTAGGAAATATCCCTTTGGGTATTTGATGTTGACTCACTGCAGGGCTGAAGGCTCAGGATGTGATCAATTCATAAAACACGACCCTGCTTTAATACTTTTGGGTACATTTCTTCTAGACTGGATGTGTAAATGTCACGATGAGAACTATCCTGCTGCTAGGGCAGCTGGTATCTTCTGCATCTGAGACAGATTTATTAAGCTGGCCAGACGCAAAGGTTCCCTGCAAACAACTGGAGCTCTCCTCACCCCTTTTTGCTGAGGATGAATTTTCATATATTCCAGCCTTGCTTCAGCACTCTTCCGCTTGCTTCCCCACTGCTGGGGTAAACTGTAGCCCTCGCTGCCGTTCTGCCAAGCTATATGATGTGATATTTCTTATCTTCACTTAAGCCAAGGTTTCCATTCATACTACGTCCCACCAATCTTCTCTCTGGCTCGCTGAACCTCAAGTTTGTCTCTTTGTAGATTGAAAAGACAAGTGAACTCTTGAACATTGGAGTCTGAGATGGGCTAGTGAGATAGGAGATTGTAAAGTCACCCAGCAAGCTCTGGTAAGTTGAGAAGAAGAAGTCAGAAGAGTTGCAACAGTCCAGGACACCTGGCAGGAAATGCCAGTGGCTGCTGGTATGAACTTGCAGATCACTCCCTCAGAGGAGAGCTTGGGCTGTTCTGAAACAAGGAGGAGAACAGATGGCAGAAGAGCAGGGGAAAATGGCAATTTAGGCTCTGATCAAGAGAATCCAGCTTTATTTAGCCATATGCCAGGTGGAGGAACATTTTGTGTTGTAGCCCCATCTGAATGACCAAGTCAACAGGTCTCTGCTTTGGTTGTGTTTATCCTTGGACATCATATGTCCCAGCCATTTTCATTGCAGCCAGATGGATGATCCTGCCCGTTCACAGCTCCCTCTCTGTTGTCCCGGCTTGGCTCGCTGAAGGCCCAAGCCTCATCACTCAGTGATGAGTCGGTTGACTATTTGCATGGAGAAATAGTGCAACAGCTTTTTTGGTTAACTGACGTGCATCTTCTCATTCTGACGGTCATGAATTTTAAGTGGGGGAAGGTTATTCTCTTGGGTTTGCCTAAGAATAGCTGCATGTCCTCTGACAAAATCCACCTCTCCAAGGACAAATGGTGTTCAGAGCCTGCCTGGGATGGTGAGGTCTCAGCAAAATCTGCACAGGTCTGATCCAGTGATGAAATGAACACAGATTCCCATGCATGGGTAAGAAGGTCTGACACAAGGGATCTTGGCTCAGTGGAGACACAGCTCATCCCTCTGCTCTGCAGGTTTTGCTTCCTGTCAGATTTCAGTTGCAGACCCCAGAGCCATCCTGCTGGAGCAATTGTAAATACATAAACCTAAGGGCCCCACAAAATACTTTTTGAAAGGGGGCAGAAATGCTGGTGGGAATTTTTGAAGATCATGATCAAAATCATGTATCTTTTTTGCTTTGGTCAAAGTGTCAGATAGAAAAATGTCTCCTCCCTCATTTTTCCTCCCCCTCTCAAAATCCTTCAACATTTCTGCAGAAATTTGACTTCTTCCAGGATTTAGGGGGTTTTTACTTTGTGCAAATCAAGATTTTCCCTTGGGAAAATTTTTATGTAGGGGTTTTTTGGGCAGCTGCTTTTTAATTGTTGGATGTGCATGAGCCTAAATCCTGCAGAGAGGGCTGGGGGCAGATGATAACTGGAGACCAGTGGAACTATGAAATCATTAACACAGAGGCAGTGAAGTCCCCTGCGGCCACCAGGCCAGTGGGAAGAGGCTCATCTGCACCTCCCAAAGATTAGGGCTCTGCTAGTCCATCATGAATGACATCACCTGGAGATGTGCTTCAGCCTGGAGGAAGCATCTAGCTGAAACCATCTAGCTAGAACCTTCCAGCCTCTCTGCTGCTACTGGCAAGCACACAGCATCATGCCATGAGTGCTCTGCTTTTCCCTGCCAGGAGAGCTCTTCTGGGATTGCACGGGCGGTCAGAAAGCTCATGCTGTTGCTTTATTCACTCTCTTCCCTGGCGGGGAGTTTAACCAGCCTCGATTTGCTCACTGTTGCACAGCTTGGTAAATGGATGCGGACTGCAGGGCCAGGTCACCCCCCAGGCTGCTATGAAGACCCCACAAAATGTTGGGAGCACAAAGACATGCAGCAGTCATTGCTTTGTTTGGAACTAGCTGGTCTTGGTGGATTCTTTATATTTTTATTTTTTGTATTTGGCCAGCTGGAATCAGTTAAAATCTGCGATTCTGCAATAAGGGAGAGAGAGGTAGTTGCAAAGCCATGAAGGTGATCTCCACCTCCCTGTCCTGGCAAAAGAGAGAAAACCAGGGTACAGACCATTCAAATCACTGCAATTTTGTGCCTGTTGTTGTTGGGAATGACCTAATCTACACTATAGTTTCCTACTTCACCTGAATTTCCACTTACCCACATTTCCATTCTTTCACCAGCTCTTAAAATATTTTTGGACCTTTTTTTTTACCAGGAAAGAATGGAGACCCAACAATGCCTTCCTTGTTCTGTTTAGATAAAGGTCAATCCTGTGCAAAATGTTTCTCGTCTTATTAATGCAAAACTTACCAAAGAGAAGAAAAATGTAGATATTATTCCTCCTGAGGAAAAGGATGATTTATATATCACAGACCTTGATCAGTTGGGCTTAAACCCCACTGTGTCCAGGCCTGTGTGTCGGGCTGCATTTGCTGCAGATGCAGCCACATGCCATGGTTCACATACCCCTTCCCAGCAGAAGTTTCCTTTTGCTAACCCCGATAACAAGGGCGATAACTTCCCAGCACAAAATTTACTGCCCAAGCACACTCAAGCTCACAAATAGGTGCAGTTTGCGAGCCATCCCCAGGCAGAGCTGGCATATGATGCTGCAAAAGAAGAGAAAGTTTGGAAGGAAAGACTGGTCTCTCCCACAAGGTCCACAGGGATGGGTCTTCCTAACTCCATGTTACAGTTTTTGTTCCTGAGTTTGGAGAGCCTCATTGTGGAAGGTTTTACTATCCATATACATTTCCTAGCATCTTCTGAATTATGACAGGCTCTTGCTTTTACAGTAACCTGTGGTAGCAACTTCCATATCTTGTGAGTCTGTTGCGGCACCTGGCATCTCTATAGTCTGCACAAAGCTCATATGCCCTGTGGCAGGGAATGTGCACATGACTTCTGAAGAAGCTTTATTTTCTGGTCTTCCTTTGACTGCATATTTCTGACATTGGTAAAAGACTGGAAATCCCACATAGCTAGGAAAACTAAGGATAATCCTTGTGGAATCGTGCATTTGATTTTTTCCATTCTGGGTTCCTGCAGCAGATTCTGAAGCTCCTTATATTTTGGACTGACAGAGTTAAAGCTTTCGGCTTAGAAAGAATCACAACATGGACACAGTATAAAACCAGACACGAGATATAAAAAGCATGGTACTAAATTTAAACCTCTGTTAAAAGCTAATTTAGGCAGCTAATTATACTAAAAATGCATGAGCCCCAAATTTGCCAATTAAAAGTTAATTAAATGAAAACTGCATGAGCCTCAATTTGTCAGTTAAATCCATCTGCTTCCTGCAGCTTCCTGCAGTCCCACAGCTTCAAAGCTCTCCCTGCAATGGGAACCCTTCTGCAAGTCACTGCAATCAGACAAATGTCCAAAACCTTCAGAAAAGCTCAAAGCTCCCTGAAAATGAGGTGCAGTTAGCTGTCCCAGAGTTCGGAAATCTAGGAAAAGAGGTCACAATAAATGTGACCCTCTAGGATATGAAGTCTTCCCTTTCCTAGAGGCACAAGGTCTACCCCGTCTTCCGTATGCAGCCTCGCTTGTACCCCAGCCAGGCTGTGGCTTCCTCGGGGCTCTGACCACTGTCTGGCTGATGTGGGAAGGCTGCACTTTCCTCTTCAGATCACATTGAGATCCTGGCTGTTGTGTGGCTGGAAGTAGGTGTAAAACACAGAGTCAATGGGGAAGGAAGGGTGGCAGAGCTGGCTGTGGTTAACAGGCTCGGCCAAGCTGATCTGCACGTGACAGGAGCCAGTGCAGTGTGCTGGGCTTTCTTTGCCGAAACGGGCAGCTGGCTGCGCTTTTCATCTCCCACGCCTGGTGCAGATTTTCTTATTGTGCTCGTTAAATAGAGCAGCACATTAAAAGGAAAAAAGAATGTAAATATCCACGTGCTCACTTATCCTAGCGGGAACATGTGCAAAGGAGAGCCGCCATCCGAGTGGAGCAGAACGGAGCAGGGAGGACAGACTCTCCTCACCTGTTGTCTTGTGTGACAGTTGGTAAACACAAGGGGAAGAGAGGAGGGTGTTCAGCTTCTTTGCTGTTAACTTCAAGGAGCTGACATGGCTCATAGGTATGGTCTCAGCCTGAGACCAAAGAAACTCATCCCCAAAATAATAATAAAAAAAAAATTCTGACCCTCCCTCTCAAACTCAGACAGCCTCTGCTTGTCATAGCAGAAGAAAGATTTTTACTAAACTTGCCTGGGCTTTAATTTAAATGTTGAACAGATACAAATTAAATCTCACTGGCTTCTGCTTTCATATAGGGTCTCATTTCACAGCGCTGGGTGTTATGCAAGCAGTGATGCTACCGCCCGCAGCACAGCAGCACCCACCTGTACTGCACCAGCTGGGAGGGTGGCAGTCAGCAGCTCCGCACTTGGGGCAGCCCGATAACTGATGGGCTGGGTCGACTGAAGGACCTCGTTGCACCCACTGTTGTATCTGAACTTGGCCGTGGCTCCTTGATTTTCAGTACCTGCATTTCTGCAGCTATCACACCCTGACCCAGTACCATTACTATGTTAAGGACTTTGCTTTGATCTTTCATTGTCTTAATTTTGTCAGTGGTCCACGTGTTTCCCAGCTGCAAGGCTTAAGTTTTCTGCATTACTTTTCTTCACAAACTTCTCCCCTCCACCCCTCATCTGTATTTTATCCAGAACTTTTATTCTGCTGCTGGCTGCTTTTATCTTCCAAGTGACTAATTTTGGCTTTTGTTTTCAAACAACCCTGAGATGTTTGACTTGTTAGCTACATAGAGGCATTAAGAGATGAAACAGGAGGGAAACAGCTCCTGTGGATGGCAGTACAAAGCAGAAATGTTCAATGGGATCAAGCGCACACTTCTCCAGAAATGCAAAGGAAATCTCTGCTGGGCAAATCCAGGGCTTCTCAGCATGTTGATTTAGTGGGTTAAAGTCGGTATCACATAGCACATTCCTAACCAAACATAATCTAAACCAACGTGGTCAAAATGCCATCTTTCAATGCTGTTTGGAAGTACTACGGTTCCAGGGAAGTGCATGGACTAGTGAAAGAAAGAAAATCGCGGTACAAAGATATAAAAGTTGGGAACGGATGAATTGTGTGGGGCAGGCATGTAGCCTTGGGCCAAGGAGGTCACCAGACCCAAAGAAGAGCAAAGCTTGAGAAATCTTCCAGACTGAAACCACAGATGAAGATCAGAAACTGTTACAGCCGTGTGTTCAAAAAGAAGCAATTTATCCTACTCTCTCTCTCCCTTTAATAAAGTAGCATCTGATTAGTTCACTGAGCCACAGTGTCATTTCACTTTCCCAGGCTTCTGGGTGCAATTTAAGTTGTTGATCCCCAAAATTTGTCTGTGACCCTTAATCCTGCTAGTCAGGTGCTGACAGAGAGCTACACTTTTTTCTTTCAGCCCGTGGTGGAGACTTTCCACAGAGACTCCCTCCTCTTAATGGAGCAAATAGAGTTACTAGAGCAAAGCCCTGGCTCTGGAACACATCCAACCTTCTGTCTCTGCATTGCTGCTTTCTGTGCTCTGCTCCTTATGAGAGCTGATTAAATAACACAATAACACAGTTGGAGTCTGCAACCCTTGCTCGAATCTGTAACAAGCCTCTTTAAGAAAAATTATTAGTAGTAGACATAAAGAGGACTGGTTTATTTAATGAGTCTTCAGCTTGGAGTGCTGGCTTTATAAATGATGTTGTGAGTCAAATTCTTCCTGGCTCTTTATGAAAAGCCCATCTATTGGAAAATCAAACTTCTCTTTGTTTGTGTAAGCAATCTTATTGCCCATGGTGATGTCTTAGAGACACATACCTGATCCTAAATTTTGGCCTTTTATAGTGGCAGCTCACTGGAAAGACAGAGCAGAACCTGAGTACTGCTATTCAGAAATGGCAGTTGTATCTGCATAAAAACATGTATGCTGGCACCTGAACCCATTGCCTCTTCTCCACTGTGCCTCCCGTTGTTGCTGCACATTTTTGTTTTAATCCACAAATGTGGATTAAAAACCACTATCCATTCTGCAAAGATTTTCTTTGGATTTTCTCTGTTCCTGAGCAGCCTTTCTGTTTTGTCAAAGGTATTTGTGAGCTCAGTCCTTCAGGATTCAGGTCAGTATTCCCCTAAAACTGTTGTTGCAAATTTGGATCTCATTGCAGCATTTTGAAAACATTCCTTCAGGAGAAAAGCATTCTGCTATTTGTCTGTTTAGGCATCTGACTTCTAAAAGCTAAGGGTGTTTAATATAACCCACCATCAAGGGCCCGCTGCTGCAGAAATGCAAACAGGTCTAAGCTGGGCTGCTGCTGTCCACTCCCGCACCCAAAGACCTGTCGTCTCCCTCACCCTGGCACCTCTGGACATGCGTGAGCTGTGTCAGGGAGCTCATGTAGGCAGAAGCCAAGACCACAGGAGTAGGAATGCCGCTGTTGGTAGTTCGGCTCCTTGCATCAGTGTGGCTGGGGTTGAAGGAGAGCTGGTACGACTCACATGGCACAAAGGATAGGCAAGTGTAGCACTGGACTGGGTCTTCAGCACTGGAGTAGAGAAAGCTGTCACTGACCTCCCCTAGAGTTGGCAATGGACAAGTGCTCTGAGAGGGAATTGGGGTAGGGTCTTCCAGCAACACCTCCCACCCAATACTTCCATGATATCACCTGGGAAAGGGGAGTTCCACACTGGCAGCTGAAGCTGGCACCAGCCCAAAGCTGTGGGCATCACAAAGCAGAGCGGACACCACCCACTGAGGCATGAGTGTGGTTATTCCGTGATCCTGGGAATGGTGGCTCCTCTCCTAAGGATGCCAAAGAACATATTTACCTTTCTCTGCGGCATCCTGGGTCTGTAGAGGGCCGATGTGCACTAAAAAAAAATTGGGATGTGTCCAAAAGAGAAGTTCCCATGACACAGTTTGGTTTTCAGAGGTTCAGAAGCGGTAGGAAGGTATTGAAATTTTGCTCACCTTTGATCAATGCTCATGTTCAGTGTGGTTTTTAGAGTATTTTCTCTAGAAATGCCCATCCTTCTTGCTTGCCAGTCTGGTTGTCAAGGGCAGTGCATATGTTAATGAACTGACTGTTCTGCCTCCTATTAGTGCTGACATATGTTTGGGGAAAAGAATCTGTGTTGTTCAAACAAGTATAGGCTTCTGGTAAAATGAACATCGGGGTTTATTGACAGAAGAAGTAAATATTGACTAGTGGAAAGATAAAGCCAATGTTTACTTTGAGTTTCCCTAAAACCAAATGTTTACAGTAACTAAAATATGAAGCGCTGATCCTAAAATTCCACTTTGTGACACTGCTTGGCACCAGGGTAGTAGGGCTATCGTCCAGACTGATTATCCTCTGAGCTATTGGCATCCTGAATGCCAGATATTCCCAAAGAAGGTGCTCTCTGTGGCTGACGGGTGTGCATGAATAGGACATTATAATCACATTCTACAAGAGAAATGAAATTAGAATGCAGAAAACTTACATTAATGAACTCTACAGACATCACTGTCCAAAGGGAACATGGTTATGTGTCCTTGGAGGGCTCAGCTGGCAGGCTGCTGCATCAAGACCCCCTCCAGCCTCTCTCCTCCTGTCTTACACTCCAGCGGGTGACTTGTCCCAACTATAGACTTAAACCCCGGAATGTGTGTGATACAGGTGGAGGTTAGGGCTCAGGTCTTCAGCAGTGTCTGAGTACTCCGTTCCTTCTGAAATAATTTCTTAAGAAGGTCTAAGTCCATCTGAAGATGGGTCAGCTTTAAGAAAACACTGGAGTATAAATGAGTAGACTGCGTTTTTCTCAAAATGGAATATTTATGCTGGCTTTTCGGAGAAAGGATAGACTGCATCTATACATTCCTACTGCTATTTGCTTTGTGCACATCAGCATTTTGTAGTGGCAGAGACGGTCCAAAGCAACAAGGAGGTGCAGCCAGTCACAGCTGTGGGGAGCTGCCTAGTTTCCTATTTGGCTTAGCTCTACTCAAGCCAATATTTGTCTGACAGGCAGCATTAAAAGTCATTGACGGATGTCTATCCTCCATGAATAGACCTCAGAAGCTCATGGAGACACGTGCAATCTGGCTGCACGGCTAAGCTGGCTTATGTAATATATTTTGTTATTCACAAGAAAAAAAAATCCTTCAAACTTATTGGTTTACACGAAGAGTGCCTTCTCGCTATGATCTGTGAGCGGTGGGGAAGTTGTACAGGAAACTTGGTAAGAGTTATAAAACTGCTCACACTTCCTTAAGCCCTCTTGTGCTACTAGCCCTGCATTGGTGGTGCTCCCCTGCCATCTGAATGGTCTCTTGGTTATTGAGCCGGTTATTGCATAAGGGAACACGTGTTCCCAGGGGAGACCAGTGACTGAGAGCCCAGCAAGCATCATCCAGTGCCTTATCTGGGACTGGGTTTGTGATCACAACCATATTCCTTTTAGACCTCATTTTAGTGCATTTTTAAGTGCTGTTTAGTTCTATTATTTTACCTGTCTTTCTAAAGACAGAATCTCCACCCTTTGAAAGTCCTTAATCTCACTCCTGCTTGATGCTTCACTTTTCCATTAAACCTCTTGCTTTGTTTTGGCTCTGATTATTTTCCACACAATCGTGCTAGTCTAACAAGCCTCCCCTCCTGCTGCTATTTATGGCCACAGTGTTTTGATTTCTATGCCGCAGATGTTCTTTTTAACGGATATTTACAGTTGAAAGGAATGGGGATCCAGCTGTGCTGATGGGACAGGAATAGAGCCACGTTATCAGTCCTGCATCCAGGCATGAAATGTATAACCAAACTTACAAAGTAAAAATGTTTTTAATGCAGACAAGTAATTCTGCTCAGGGCTCAGTGATTTATTTTCAGGACATCCACATATGTTTAGTGTCCTTATTAATTTTTTGGAGTATTAAAATGGCAAGTCACTCTTATAATATTTTGGGGTAAAAGATATTACTCAGACAGAAAAAAACTACTACTGTAGTTGGCTCTATGCAAGAGTGTCCAGACACTTAGTTCCTGCTCCTCCGAGTTGGCTTCCTGGGCCAGTTCCCCAAACAGGGAATGAGCATCAGGACCTGCAGCAGAGGTGTTAGCTCACAGAGTGTCTCGAGTGCAGATTTCCAGAGGCTGCAGTCAAGAGTCACTTGGTATTTGCCTGATCTTATAATTTTTTATCCACAACTACTCACCACTGGCCACTGCATTTTCCTTCCTGGCAGCCCTACTTGCCAGGATATCTCGCTAGCAAGCGCCAGCCCTTGTCTTCTACTCTATGAACAGAAGAAGCTCTACAATATTTATCAACCCAGGTCTCCACCATTTCAGAAGTGGCCTTCTTTTCTTCAGAGAGAGAGGGCTAAGACAAAGCATCCCCTAAAAATTTTGAGGTACCTTCCAAGGCAGATTCACAAGAAAGTAATAGCGGTGGGGAACGGGGTCACTGAGAACAGTCTGGGGACACCTCTCCTGGGATAAGAAGCCCTGAGACAGTCACCACATTGCTATGGCAGAAGTAGAGGCAGAGAAAGAGCTCATTCACTTATCTCCAGTCTATAGTTTTCCTTCCTTGCTGGGACATAAGGGCAAAGAATCTGCTTCTGCCAAAACTCTAAGGCAAGAAAGAAACAAACAGCCCAAAGAGAAACTTGAGATGGCTCAACACTGCAGGAGCCCTGGAAGGTGAGCAGCTGGGGTTTTGGGTCAGCTGGTGAACTCATTTTTGGCCTGATTTCTGACATTGAGAACTTTTATTCCGCTACATTTCTTTCAGCTCCTGTTAATAAATTTGGAAACTGTTAGCCAGGGCCACTGCTTATGGGAGGACTCCAGGTGATTAAGCAGCTGCGTTTCATGCAAACGTGTTCTGACAGCCAAGAAGGACCCTAGCACTATCTCTGCCCAGGGGCGGGGGCAGAAAAAGTCAGCTATTACACTTGTTGGTACAAGGGTACAGGGGTGCCCAGCTGGGTGGTCTCATTCTCCAGCCAGCCCATCTCCATATGCATGTCAGTCTGGACATGGTACACCTTGCCTGTTGACTGGTGGTGCTTCACAGTGTGACAATACCTGGAGAGGAAGCCAGAGACATGGACCCGTCCCCAGTATACCACTTCCCACGCTCAGCTAGCAGCAGAGAACATGCCAGCTAATGATAGTCCTGCCTGGCCTAGCTGGCTCAGACCTGCTGTCCTGCAGGGCACGAGGTTATCCCTGCCCATCATCCTATCACACTCCATCTTACTTGCCTTTTCTTGCTTTGTGTCTGTGACTTTGTGGAGCTCCTCTGTGTGCTGGACTGCAGTGAGTGTACAGGTGACAGCTGAATTCTCAAACTCACATAAAAATCATTGATTGGTTGTGTAAAGAGCAGGTTTCCTCCCCAAAGCCCTGTTGGTTGGAGATAGACTGGGTAGTTCTCAAACAGCAGAAGGGCTTGGAGAAAGAAGAACAGTCACATTAAAACCATAATGATCTGTCTGGGCCTGAATAACCGGTTCATCTCTCACAGAAATAGGGCAGCTTTTTGCTCTGACTCTAAACTGTCTGGCATGAGAGGATACTAGTAAAAGGGACTGCAGGTATGGGCCCGCACACTCTTGCTCTCGTTCTCCCTCAGGTATCATGTCCTGCAAATCTCTAGCCACTGAAAGAACCTGATCAAATGTTAAAGACCACCAAAAAATAAGTTAGAGAGAAATTATCTCATGCTTTTCCAATGCACACTTCTGAAATGTAAAAGAAGATTGTTTATTTGCATAAGATAAACATAGTCTTGCCTTTTTCTCCTCAGGAATATCTTCCACTTAGAGTTAAGTGTATAAATAGAGCCAGAAAAAAACTTCCTGTAGGAATAAAAAAAAACCAGTTTGATATTAAATATACTCCCTCTGAGGCTCCTGTGAAAATTCTCCCCCTCCTTCTTTACTGATTTAAGAAAAAATTTTACTAACTGAATACTTTTCTTTTGGAAAGCTATTTCTGGAATGTCTCTTGTTCCAACAGATTACGTAAGGCGACTACAGTAGTTTTGTGGAGACTAAGAGGCTCATCTGGAAAAGACCCATTAGATCATTCAGGCTGTCATCTGCCAGAGCAGACCTCTTGCCCACAGCTACAGTTCCCGGTTGCTTTTAAGACAATGTCTATAAACAACTCTGCCTGTGCTTCCTACCTCTTTTCATTGCCTCTCCCCAACTCACTTCCTCCCTTTCCCACTGATTTTGGACTATTTTTTTCTTCGATCCCCTCTTTCATTTTACCCTGACATGTCTTCCTCATTCCACTCTTCTTCCTCCTTAACCGTGCTAAGTCCCCAGGTAACGTTACCCTTCCCATCCTGTCCTGATCTGCACTGTCACTGTCATTTCTCAGGCTGTTTTAGGTAGTGGCTGGGCTGATGTCACTGCTCGGTGATTTAATTTTTTTGTTGTTGTTGCTTTTTTCTTCTTATAGATCGGTAACTGGAGATAATGGAACTGAGGACAAAATCAGGAGCACAGGGAATATGACAGTAGAGCCAACTGCTTGATGGACTGCAAAGGCTGCATTCGTCGTGGGTCTTATCTGGTGTTTGGTTACCAAGCACCCTAGCAGAGAGGCATAGGCTGTTCAAGACAATCCCCCCAATGCCTCTGTTCCAAACAGATAAAGAAAAAAAATGTAGGTATTTGTGAATTTTACTTGCTTTGGACATTTTCTAATGTTAAAAAGACCTTCAAACAAGCTTTGATACAGCAGATTTGGGATATTCCTTGTTGATCCAGGAAGGGAAAAATAAACACTTCCAGTGATTTCTAAGCACCTCCCCAGCTTCCTGCCTACTCTCTCCTGTTTCAATAAAGCTTAAGGAAATAACAAGGCAGAAGCTAGGTCTAGGAAGCATTTAGGTTATTAAAGGACCTTTTAGACAGCAGTTGAGGAAGTCTGCAAGGATGCGATGCTGGGAATACCAATCCAGAGACTTAATCTTTCCAGTCACACACGCAAATATGGCAAAGCTGGTTCTTTTAGGACTAAACAGCTGGTCCTGAAGGTCAAAGTGCAAGCATCTCTTTTAATTCCACGGCAGACTGAAAAACATAGATAAACAGGAGCCAGGGAAGCAACTCCAGCTGAGTAAAATTGTTTTGAAACAGAAAAAAAATCTAACCTTTGGTTTGGCACAAGTTACCAGAATTTCCTGAAGAAGTGACCATATACATGCATTTTCAGACCATAAGAATCTTTAATCTTTTACAACAACCCTATCTTTTAGCACAGTCTCTTTCTGAAAAATGGATCCATAAGACACAGTGTTGTTGAGACTTCTGAAATCTTATGCGTACGTCAGAGAAAGAATCCATTAGGATCCTGAATACACTAGTGAAGAAGCCTTCCTTGTTGTGCCACAGATAGCCAAACCTGCAGAAACAAAACCAACAGATACCAACCAAACAAAACACAACAGATACTCCTAACACTAAATATAATGAAATACCTGAAGATAGAGGTGCCATCAACACTCAGCCTAGCTTTGGAAAACGTCAACAAAAATGGGGATAGAGTACTTCATGTCATGATATTCTACAAAAAGAAAGTCATAAGCATATGGAAAAAAAAAAAAACTGCCAAAATATTTAGCTGATGACAAAAATAGCTTAATAGAAAATACCCAAATCCTAAGCATAGGAATGGTAGCTGCATGGCTCTTCTATTTGCCAGATTCTTCAGATTATATCTCCAGAGATGCATTGTGAGATCTCCTGCCAAGTTCGTATGATCTTGGTGCATCTTAGGAAGCTGGAGTGTCCAGTACAGGAAGATGAGATTCAGCTTGCTTGCCTGTAGGTATGGGTAATATGCATGATTGTGTTGGATCTCGGTGCCCAACCACCCGCTCTAGTCATGGAGACCTCTGAAGAGCCATGCATGGGTGTGAATTTGAGGTGAGGTGACTCCTCCCGTCTCTGTGCTGACCAGATCTTGGGTGGCTGTCGTGGGAATGTGACACATGGAGTGCTATAGACACTGAGTTTTTATACACTACGATCAAGAAGAGAGCTACTCTTCCCTCTTGTGCATGTGAGTTGTCACATACTTTAATCGCATTATCATGTATTTTGATTTCTACTGGTTAATTGCTTAGTATTGTTATTCACAGAGAGTTGCTCTCCTTTGTTCTTTTTTTCAATGAAACTGAGATAGTAAAATATCAAGAAACACCAAAACAAAAGCAAACCTTCTGTAAATGAAACATTTAGGTGGCATAGTTGACAGAAAAGAAGTGAGCTATGCACCATTACAGATTTAGTGTTGCTGTGACATCATCTTCATTTTGGGATGTAGCTTCTGTTCTGTTTTCTGTTTGTTTGATTAATATTTTACAAATTCTGACAGAATATGTATCCTATAAAGTACAAAAAATAACATCCACTGCAGTCAACAGTCTACTGAGTCTTCTCTGCTTTTACAGTAACTGCATAATATAGCATTGCATAAGCCTCAGGAGGTTTTTTGTAGAGAAAAGTTAACAGTTATATACAGAAGAGAGAATTATTTCCAAATAAGTATTGTTATTTTTATTCGTAAAAGCTTAGACATAGAATGGAAAGTAGTTTTAAATGACCTAATATTTGCCTTGACTTGCTTTGAATACCTGGAAAAGTGTGAAAAATGTCAACATGGTCTAAACAAATCCATGCCTCACTCATTTTTTGCCTCATTTAATAAAAACATGGACTGCAACCAAAACACCATCTCTATTTGTAATCTTCTATCTAGCAAACACTGGACCGTATTTGCTCGGATAGAATCAAGGATTTCATATTTCTAAAAGTATCTCTGCAGTTAGTTACAGTTGTCCTGGTTTTAAGTCATGAATTTTAGGTAAGTGTAACATTGCTTGTCTGTTTTGGGGATCCCTTTGGCTTCCTCAGAAGGTCCGTGCACATTGCGGGAGCATGTCCTCCCCTTGCAGACACTCTAAAGAACGTTGCAGGCAGGTGATGCAGTGCAGGAGAGAGGAAGTTTCCTTCCAGGACCTGCATGGTTGACAGGAAGCTGGGCTGGAGATAAGGGAACCTTGTGCAGGTCTTCTCCCATCAATTTTTTTCCACACTTGGACTTGACGTTGCACAGGCACGGAATGTCCCACCTGCTGTTATTGCTGTCACAGGGATGTCCCTATGTGTGAGCATGCAGAGTTATGTGTTCCTGCAATGCAGACTAAAAACCAGGAGCTGACAGGGGTGGCCTGTCTCTCCCACCCTCCCAGAGGAGTGAATTTAGGTAAAAGATGCAAAGCAGGGACATCACCTGCCAATGAGACTGCAGAGAGTACAAGGTTCTGATGCAAATTCTCATGTCTCCCCTCATCCAGAATCACAGCATTTATGCCAAATAATGATCCTAATTCTAATTAGATTCCAAGTCAACCCTAAATCAGTCCTAAGATTATGTTTAACTATAATCCATTATAATGCAATTGCAAATCATACATAACCTTAATGCCATTCTAATCCTTTGAATTATTACAAATTTTATTTCAACGCAAAGGCAATTATCTCCTGAACATTAGAAGCTAAATTTAAAACCTCCTATTTAACCATCACCACAGATTTAAGCCTAAACTTTATCTAAACCTACAGACACAAACAAACCTCCTTCTGTATATTATAACATTAAAAGTAACCCATCACTAATTATATCTAAGTACTAAACCCGTCTGTTTATCCTAACCCAGATTAACCTCAACTGTAATCACTAATCCTGCTCAACAATTTTAGCCCTAATGTCAACTATAACATGACTCTAACATAAGTTCACTAAATAGAAGAAAAATAACAAAGGCGAAAGCTTATTTTCCATTTTTATGCTTCCTGTCTGATGGAAAACATAACAGGGAAATGAAGACACAGCAATGTAACACCAAAAAACATACAGAAAGTGAATAATGCTTGATTTTCACAGCAGGCTGATGAAATGAAGCAAGAATATGAATGCTAAAGGAATGACTAATTTCTGAGTTATTTTATGCGTGCTCCATAGTATCTCAGTACAGTTCTGCCTAAGCCAAGAAAACAAGTTGTCCCACAGCTCAGTGGAGGTCTTGCTCATCATTTTGTACAGGCCTGTACACCTTCAACAATATATTGGTTTGGTAGGGATGGACAAGGTAGCTGAGGCAGAAGGGAGGTGAAAGTCTGGAAAAGGCAAATCCTAGCTTCATGATACTGCAGCTGGGGTGGTTCTGCTGCCCCAGGAAGCTGCTTTTCTTGTAGTGGAAGGTCCCACCTGCTGCTTGCTTTCTCTTTCCTCAAGCAGAAAAAACTTTGGTACACAAAGCAAATCCATTTTCACAACTTTTATAGCTATTTCTTTCTCTTCAGCTGTGGCAGGTTGAGGGTTCATGTAGACCCTGCATAGTCTAACTCTGGCCAACCTCAGCAAAGATACATAGCCAAGCCCATCAGCAAAATGTGTCTCTTTGCCAGAAAGAGACCCTGTCCTCAATTCAGATCTTGCCCAGGCTCATCTGGATGTTGGGTTCCCTGTAGGGGAATGGGCCCCATAAGCTCCCACTATTTTGAATTACAATCTAATCACAAGACATCAAGATTACAGTGAGTGACCGGTCTCAGTACCCCGTTGGGGTCATAGCTCTGCCCCTGGGGGCTCGATCCACTACATGCTTTTGCATCGTGCCATGGCTTAAGAGAGGAGCTCCGCACTCCCCCTGCCAGCATTCCAGCTCTCCTGCTGTGCATATGTTCCCAATGAAGTCCCTAAGAGCTGCAATGGGTCAGTGGCTACTCTGGAGTGCAGCTACTCTTTACCCACAGAGCTGCTTGCGTTCAGCTGGGGCATGATGATAGATAACAAAAAGATTTCAGACTCTGCAGCGTTTCGCAGGAAGGAATGTCCTTTCACAGGTCTGCTGGGAATGGTGTTCGTCTTTCAGACTGGCAGCAAATCCTATTGAATAAGCAGAAAAAGATTAAACTGTCATCTGCTGGTGACGTGTTTTAATGTTTTTTTTTTTTTCCTGAGGAAAAAGATATGATATTCAACAATCAGTTGAAATAATTTATTTGCTGCTAGTATAATCCTTGCTTGCTCCTGCTTCCTATAAAAAGGAACTGTTTGGGATACCATCCACAGATACTACAGGGTTGGTGGTATTTAATACAGGTGGGCCGATGTTCACAGTCATGGTGACTGTTCTCTAGTGCATTCTACTTTACAAGCATTAAGAGGCTTCATTCTCCTGCCTGCAATGAAAGCGGCTGTTCGGCTACTCATCTCCTTTCTCTGAAGAAAGCACATACTCGAGTTTGTCAGCACGTTTGTCTTTACATGCAGAGATGAACATGTGTCTGCCAGGTCTCTCAAGCACTGTTAGAGCTTGTGGCAGCCTGGGCAGCAGCGGGGTGAGAAGAAATGGAGAAGTCCCTATCACCCTGCAGATTCCATATTTCCGCATGCACAGCGGAAGAAAAACTTGGCTTGGGTAGGCAAAGAAGAAAGCAGATGGGACAAATCAGGTGGAAAACGGGTTTCTTGCTGTGGAATTTCAGTCATTCAGCTCAAGTTGTTTCAGCATAGGAATCTCTGGTGAAGAGATATCACTCCTGATATCCCCTCAATACCTCTTAAGCCTCCTGTTCTCAGCACAGGACACCTTGTCCTAGTTGTAGATACCCTGTATTTGCTTTTCATCTTTTTGTGCCTGCAGGGAATTTTTTTGAAGTTGTGTAACAGTATTGCGGGGGGTTGAGAGGTTCCCGGTGCTGCTCTCTTGTACTTTCGGAAGGAAAAGGAACACGTGGTTGAGCAGTTTGTGAGCCCGGGCAGTGAAGAGCTGTGAGTGGAGCAGTAAGGGCACTGCAGAGCCAGGTTGTGCCATGTGCAGGGTTTTCATGCCCCCCCTCCAACTTCCCCTGCTTCTTCCCCTCCCCCTTGCAGATCGGATGCACTGAGTGGATTACAAATGTGAGATGCCGGATGTGATAGGGGGTCCCTGACTTGCAAGTTATGGCCCATCTTGGGTCACGTCAGTTTGGTGTCATTATAACTCAGGGTTGTTATCTGGAGAGCAGTCCTTGAAACCAGGCTCTGAGCCTGCAGGAGAGCCCAGAACAGCTAGTGCAAGCCCTGAAACAGGGCTGGGAATAGAGAGGCAATGCCAGTGTCTTTCTTAATGTTCAGCATGTTGGCTTGCAGGGAGAAGATTGTCTCCCTGGAGGCACAAGGGAGTTCTGACCTAAAAGTTAGATCTTGGGAGGAGGGAGAATCATCATGTCCGTCAGGCTTGGGTTCAGGCTTCCAGTGCTATAGCACCTTCTGCAATTGTGCTGGAGAGGCCTCCAGCTCTTTTCTCTTCAAAGAAGTTTTGATGGAAGGTACCATGTAGCATTGAAGCAGGAATTGTTAATGCAGTAGAAAGACCTCAACATCTGCAAGCCTGGGAATATGGTGGAGGGGACATTTCTCAAAACTGTGTTTTTAAAGATATAAAACATTTGCTGTGGAGGAAAAGAAACTGAGCAAAAACTTTTTGCTCTGACAGTTAAACTCAGGTTCTGGGGAAGTGCAAAGGGTGAGAATATGCACTGTGCTCAATCCAAAGTGCTTAGCAATCATTCCACATTCCCCTAGAACATAAATATTGCTCTGATATGGTACCAATCTTGAGAGAATAAATCCTGTTTTCTGTTTGCTATGCAGTTTTTATATTTTCAGGCTTCTGAAAGCCTTTTTATATTTTCAGGCTTCAGCTTTCAAGCTTCCTCTGTTATCAGAAAATTTTTGTTTAGCGGAAAAGAGGAATCTTATGTAATTCTGTGACTCCTGGAACATGGAACATAAGCAAAAGTTCAAACATTGCAGAAAAACGTAAGTCTTGGCAATAGCCTTTATTTTTTAAAGCTTTCCAGCTTCCATCCTTTATGATGCTTCTTTAATAAATGAGTCTAAAGAGGGTTGAGCTGGTCCAAGTCCCTTTGCTCCTCTTGAGCTTCCTTCCCTGCTTATGGAACTGCCTTAGGATAACCCTTTCCCTGCTAAAACAGCACCTGCTCTTACACTGAACAATGCTACTGAAGTCTTTCATGAGTCTGTTACCCCAAGAGTCACCAAAATGCCATTTGATACTGTAGGGAAAAGGAGAGTTCTGGTTGTGTGACCAGTGGTCTCTCTCTCTCCTCATTATCCCTGTTTATTAACTGACCTCATTTCAGAGGGAAAATATCAACCCTGAGCAGCTACCTCCTCCCTCAGTTTCCTGCTTTCCTTCTTTGCTACATACAGAAAGATCCCCCGTCCTTCCCCACTCCCAGATCCCTCCTGATTTTTGGGGGGAAGAAAAGGTGCATTGCTGACCAGAAAAGGGAAGAAGGGAAGGGGAGTGTGCCCAGCCTCCCTTGTCCTCCCCCAAGACAGCAGCCATATGGCATGCCAGGATTGATGGGAGCAGACAGCTCAGCACCATGCTGCGGAGCACAGCTGGGCCCCCAAGCATGGGAAACAAGGCAACTTTTGTGGGTACCATGAGAGTCAGATGAAATGTCAGCTGACTGTAATCTTGCTTGGCATGGGTACATGTAGTGTTGGGCCTTCCTAGAGCCCCGGGGTATCAGCCCCTCTCTACTCCGTCTGCAGCTGTTGGGTGCATTTTACTGTGCTTTGGTGGGGTTAGCTGGGGTTGTCCTGGGCACCTGTTGTCCTACGAAGTGTTGACAGGGCTGGTGAGGAGGGACCTACTGGTGCAATCAGAGTAGGGCACTTACTGGGCCCATCTGTCAGTGCGCATCACTAGCAGAAAGCTGCTCATCTGCAGCTCTTCAGGGCAGCTGTTCACCCTGCTCACAGTGTCAGACTGCCAGGAGAGGGAAAAGAAGGAAAAACAGACCAAAAGTACAGAACCGGGGAAGGAATGGAGTTATGACTGCTAAAAACTCAGAAAGAAAACATAGTCAGGTACTTTGTAGATGCTGTTGGACCCTATGGAGTCTAAGTGAGGGCTTCTGAGCTCAGGAAGCAGTGGGTTGGAGATACGATATGTTCATACTGTCATCACTCCTGGTCAGAGGAAATGCACCTTTTGGACCAGGTTTATAGCTGAAACAGAAAATGATATGGGATATATGGATGGTTTGCAGGCTAATTTGGTATATATCTCAATGCTGTTTGAACAACTCACTAAAATCCTGGGGTAAAACCCCTAGGAGTTTGATGATGGAGCACTATCACAACGACACAGGTCCTTTCTTGCTAACATGGCATTGGGTAGCCCCTTGCTGCTGCTGGATCTGCTCCAGTGAATCACAGAACTGCTGAATAACTACGGTTGGGAGGGATCTCTGTGTGGCTTTTGTCCAATCTCTGCTCCAGCAGGGCAACTTCAAGGTAGAGCAGGCTTCTGAAAAGACACAGAACACATCCAAGTGTTCCAGCATGCTCCCTGCTTCTGCAAAACATGAAGATGCCTGTGATCAAACACACATCTAAGAAGAATCCACCAGGCACTGCTTTCAGAGGGATCACAGCATGGTCACGTGCAGTCCTTCCTCCTGGCTAAGCCTTGAATACTGGGCATTGTGGGCAGTGCTGTGCTGACTTATGAGCCTTGATCCTGTTGAAATCCCTCTGTGGAGATATCTTCGTGTCATGCTTGACACGTCTCTCCTGGCCTGCAGGATGCACCTGGCAAATAACTTTTCCACTCGTCCTTCAGCCATTGTAAATGCACAGCAGCTTGTAAAAGAACTAAAATCCTAACAATGTTCTTCAACTGGCTGAGGAATTCTTGGCCAATGACATCTTCCAGCCATTGCGTAGCACAATATGGGGAAGGGCAGCCGGTAGCTGCATGACCATGAAGAGCCAAGTAGCAGGAAACATCCGTGACAGGAGTTTCAAGCTGTAATGACAGGAAATGGGGCTTCCAACTACCTGACTCATGATTTCCACCAGTCATACTACCCAAAGCCTATCCTGGCTCTCCTGCTGCCCCTAGGCATGCGCATCCCCTCCACTGGCTCCGTCCAGCCCTTCCCTCTGACCCGTCTTTAAAAGAAAGATCCTCCTAGCAGCCATGTGTGGACAGCAACTCTTGGGTTTTCTGTTACTGCCTTATTTCCCTCTTCCTGGGACACCTTTACCATTGTGATTAGACTTAAACCAGCTAAATAACTTTCTGAATGGTGACTCAGAAAGGCTGAATTCTGCTGTCATTTATGCTGCCTACTTTGTGCTTTGATGCCTGCTTAAGATACCTGCTGTGGCTCCTGCAGACCTTGTATGACATACACACTCTCACACATCTGTAGCCCAGGGTTGTCACACAATGCCCCACATCACAAGTCAATTTTTAGTGTTGGATCTTGGTGCCCAGTCAGTGTATAAGGAGAGGAAAATTTATGGAACATTTGATGTTCCATTTGAGGGTCCTAGAAGGAAAGGGGGTCTAGGAGAGTTGGCTAATATTCAAACACCACTTTCTCCAAGCTCAGGATTGGTGTATTCTTATAAGAAAGAAGTCGAGCATGGGGGGCGGGAGACCTGCATGGATGGGCAGCGAGCTGTTGGGTAAACTTAAGGAGAAAAAGAGCACGTACGTAAGGCAGAAGAAGGGACAGGCCACACGGGAAGAATATAGGAACATTGTCAGAGAATGCAGGGATGCAACGAGGAAGGCCAAGGCCCATTTGGAATTAGAGTTAGCGAGAGACGGCAGCAACAACAGGAAGGGCTTCTATAAATACATCAGCAGCAAGAGGAAGACTAGGGAAAATGTTAGTCGGCTGCTGAATGGGGAGGGTGCCTTGGTGGCGGAGGATGCAGAGAAGGCAGAGTTACTAAATGCTTTCTTTGCTTCTGTTTACTGCTAAGGCCACTTACCATGAACTACAGAGCCCGGAGACGAGGGTGAGAACCAGGAGAGAGGAGGATTTTCCGCTGGTTGAGGAGGATTGGGTTAGGGATTCTTTAGGCAAAATGGACACCCATAAATCTTTGGGCCCAGATGGGATGCAACCAAGAGTGCTGAGGGACCTGGCAGGCATTGTTGCTCAGCTGCTCTCCATCATCTTTGAGAGGTCATGGAGGGCAGGGGAAGTGCCAGAGGACTGGAAGAAAGCCAACGTCACTCCAGTCTTCAAAAGAGGCAAGAGGGAGGACCTGGGAAACTACAGGTCGGTCAGCCTCACCTCCATCCCTGGAAAGGTGCTGGAGCAGCTCATCCTAGATACCATCTCTAGGCATGTCAAGGAAAGAAGGTGACCAAGGGCTTGATGAAAGAAGGTTCACCAAGGGGAAGTCATGTTTGATGAACCTGATAGCCTTCTATGATGAGGTGATGGGCTGGATGGACGGTGGGAGAGCTGTGGATGTGTCTATCTTGACTTCAGCAAGGCTTTCGACGCAGTCTCCCATAACATCCTCATAGGAAAGCTCTGGAAGTGTGGACTGGATGAGTGGACAGTGAAGTAGATTGAGGACTGGCTGGATGGCAGAGCCCAGAAGGTGGTCATAAATGGGGTCGAGTCTAGTTGGAGGCCAGTGGTGTCCCACAAGGGTCAGTACTGGACCCGGTGCTATTCAACTTGTTCATCAATGACTTGGATGAGGGCACAGAGTGCACCCTGAGCAAGCTTGCCAATGATACCAAACTGGGTGGAGTGGCCGCCACTCCAGAGGGCTGTGCTGCCATTCAGAGAGACTGAGACAGGCTGGAGAGCTGGGCAGAGAGGAACCTCATGGGGTTCAACAAGGACAAGTGCAGGGTCCTGCACCTGGGGAGGAATAACCCCAGACACTAGTACAGATTAGGGGTTGGCCTGCTGGAAAGCAGCTCCGCAGAGAGAGTTTTGGGAGTCCTGGTTGACAAGAAGTTACCCATGAGGCAGCAATGTGCCCTCATGGCCAAGAAGGTCAATGGGATCCTGGCCTGCAGCAGGAGGAGAGTTGGCAGCAGGGGGAGGGAGGGGATCCTGCCCCTCTGCTCAGCTCTGGTGAGGCGGCACCTGGAGTATTGGGTGCGGTTCTGGGTTCCCCAGGACAAGAAGGACATTGAGCTTCTAGCGAGTGTCCAGCGCAGAGCGACAAAGATGATTAAAGGACTGGAGCATCTGTCATATAAGGGAAGACTAAGTGAGCTGGGCCTGTTTAGTCTGGAGAGAAGACTGAGAGGGGTTTGATCAACATGTTCAGGTACCTGAGGGGTGAATGTAGGGAGGATGGGACCAGACTCTTCTCCGTGGTGGACGGTGACAGGACAAGGGGTAATGGGTGCAAGTTGAAACATAGGAAGTTTAATCTTCATATGAGGAAGAACTTCTTTACTATGAGGGTGCCAGAGCCCTGGAAGAGGCTGCCCAGAGAGGCTGTGGAGGCTCCTTCTCGGAAGCTCTTCCAAACCTGCCTGGATGCCACGCTGTGCCCCGTGCTCTGGGTGTCCCTGCTTGAATAGGGGTGTTGGACTAGATGATCTCTAGAGGTCCCTTCCAACCTTAACCATTCTGTGATTCTGTGATGTAATAACAAACCGAGAAAGTCACAGGTGAGTGTGCACTCTCCTCAGGCATTATGGATTTTTAAGCAAACAGGAGAACTTTGGATTTACTTTTGATTTCATTTTGTTTCCTCCATGCAGTTGAGTTATGCTCAGCTCACCCTGTACTATGAAACATGCAGTGCTGCTGTGTTTGGTTTCCTTCTGTAACCTTTTGCGTGCCCAATACCCCAGAACTGCATGGAGACCTTTGGAACCATCATGAACCTCATTACCAGAAGGAGGGAAGATTGTTTGATGTTGTCCTTAAGCCTGAAGGAAACCTAGGCTTTTGAATCAAGGGTTTTACAACCTCCTCTTTTGTTCCACTCCTGAAGCCATGTAAGTATTCTAAGTCAGTATTAACCATGAGCTGGAAACATGATGTGACAGGTGAATCAAAGATGATGACAACCAAAACATCTGGACTGCCTGTGGTCTGCAGCAAAATGAGAGACCTTTCCAGAAGGACTCGTTCCATGAGGGCACTGTACTCAGTAACCATGCCAAGCAAAGGCCACTGCAGTTACTAGACAGCTATTTTCTTTTCGGTTGTGTATCTGCTGCTTACAAATCTTTTCCCTTCTCCATTTGATGCATAAGTCAAAGTCAGCATTGCCATTTTGTGTAAATTCACCTGCAAGACCACTAAGTGTTTTGGCATAGCTTTACTGTAGCTGCAGAGGCCTGTGGTAAGAGCTTACGGACCAGGAGATAACCTGATCCCGGGCACCCCTCCATTTGCAGCCTCAGACATCCAATCCAGCCCTCTGAATCAGTACAACCTCTAAGATTGGTGTCACCTCAACTCTCATTCCAAGCCCAGCTATGTGGGTCACACTCTTGGGGGAGTGGAGGTGGTGCTTGTGACTAGAAATGCTCAGTAATGAGAATGTGCAGCAGAGGACATTGCAAATTGCATCCTGAGAACAGCTGTCCTCAGATCGTTCTCCTGGGTCACTGCCCTTTTCCAAAGCCTCAGTCTGCTCTGCTGCTGAACTGTGGGCCTGTCTGCATACTGGGTGACCAGCAGTTGTCTAGATGAGAAAGAAACAGGGTCTTCTTGGCATAAACTTCCAGCATGTGGAGATGGTGACAGATTCCGGACTACGGAACTGAGTGCCCATTGCTCCTTCCACTTTTGCCTCTGCTTCACCCTGTGTAACTCCATCATGGACTCAGAGCTGTTCTCCTGCCTTTGATTTCTAGGCAGCTAGACTGGGATTCCTGTTAGAAGCTTAAAATAATGTCTCATGATCTTTGTATTTGACACCAACACCTTTCCCTGTGAGATGTGAAGGAGACTTTCCATATTCTAGTTGAGGAATAATCTAAAAGTAACACTTTCCTTGTCTCAGTATGAATCACTAACTCAGAGTTTCATTATTTCTGTATTTCTAAAACTCTGATGAAACTAAATGGCTGTAACCCCCAGAGGAGAGCTATGGTACAGCAAAAAATAGAAAGTGGAGAACAGAGTGTCGCTTAAATTAATGGGGTCAGAAGCAAAGGATAAACTATTTGTTGCCATCAGAATATGTAATTGCAGAACTTACTCCTCTCACCTTGAAAAAGGACATGCCTTTCTTCTGATGCCCACTGAAAGGCAATAGAGTGCATTCAATAAGAAAGGGAATTCTGAATTCCACCAGCAATGCTTCCATGGGGAACATCTTCCCACTGGATTACAAATTTAGAATGACAACAGCAGCAACATCACATCTAATGGCATATGGCACTGGCATGTGCTCTGATGGCATATGACCTACAGGGCAAGGCAATATCCAGCAAGAAAATAGGTGTAACTTGAATCAGGATGATTCTGCTGCAGAAGAAATCCTGGACAACATCCAGGGTCTGGACTAGGTCCAGGATTAGATGTAGAACTGCAGTGAGGATAAACTCTACCTTGGGGGAAATGCTCAGAATATACAATATTTACATTTGGAAAAGCAGATCTCCAGCTGGATGAAATGGCTGGAGCATCTCAAATTTATGATGGTGTGAGCCAGCTGAGGATCGGCCCTGAGGCTACAAAAGGGGCTGAAATGAAGCCAGGGCCTCATTTTGGCCATCTGCTCAGTTGGGGCCAGCATGCTGAATTTGCCATTAGTGTTTCATGAAATATAAAACATGAGTTAATGCCTTCCCCGGACTTCATTAACACTTTGAAATGCCAGGGGAATATTAGATTTGACTTTGGGGCCAGCACCAGTCATCAGAGAATCTCATTTCAGTTCCCACTCAGCATAAACCAACAGCTTTGTTTCAGCTATGACTTCTCTTTCAAAATCAGCCAACACAACCAGCTATTGAGAAAAACATTTATAGCCAATGAAACCATCTGAAAGGTTTGTTTTGTTCTCTTTGGGGATATTTCTTCTCTTTGGTTTATGCTCAGTCTATGAATTTCATGGCAGGAATGAACTCACAGAAACTAATCCTTAACTTCTCAACCCTCACATTCACATGTTCTTGTTATATGATTAACTTTCTCATGGTCATAGCCTTGACAAAGAAAAGAATATGGGATGGATCCTTAGTTGATGTGTTATCAATTATGTTGTTTTCCACTAACACTGGTACAGTTGTATATTCAGAGTCAATTGTGTTTGAATCAGGAAGTTCTCATACGGTCCCTGGGAAAACTACCTCGACAAACAAAAGCAGAGTAACTCCTACAACATGTTTGTTTCCAAAAGTGAATATACCACCTCCTGGAAATATTCAGATACACGTCCATTTGATGTATAGTGTCTGCTGAAATTGGTCATTTGGTTTACAGCCAGCAAACCCCAAATATAGAAAGCAGTCTGTTTGTGTTCAGTTTCCCTGGCTTCCATAAAAGCATTCTCTGCACTCCAGCAGATGTTGAACTATTCAGCACTGCGCTGTTTCGCTGCAAATTGGATCCTGCTGTTCCCACCACTTCAGTGGGGGAGGGAGAGAAACGAGGTAAAATAAAAGCAAATGCACATCTCAGGCAGCTCTACCTTCCGGAGAAAGGAAACACAAGGCTCACTAGAGAAAGGAAGCAAGCACAAGGCTCCCTAATTGTGCTATGGACTTCATCATTCAGGGTGGGCTTGTTGATGGCGAAGATCTTGGGTATTGCAGCAGTGGGTGTATAGGAAACCCAAAAGCTGCCTGGGGATTTAGACTCATAAAGGCTGTCCAGTCCCTGTAAATTCTGGAACCGCTTTGGTTACAACAGCTGAGAAAACAAAACAAAATACAATTTGCCTCCATCCTGAGAGGAAGTAGGAGAATTTCTTGGCAATTGAGGATCCTTTTGTGAAACTGATTATACAAAGAAGAAAACAGTCCCCCTTAGAAAGAAAGCTGCATTAAGAGTTTAGTTTAGACAACCCATGCTTTACTTAGACCTGAAGTAAAATAGTGATTCTTCCTATGGTTGTTAAATGTTTTCTGAGGAGTCTGATGCATCTTGTCTGGAAGCTCAATATTATTATCTATTCCTGAGTGACTCAGACATAAAGTCGAGGTGCTGCCCTCTCATGGCACGGGAGAGAGTCCCCGGATCTGATCTATTAAAGAGAGACCAGATCAAGCATCTGAATATCATTGGTTATCAGTTAGAGACTGAGAAGATGCCAGGTTTGATCACAGTGCTAGAGCTCGGTATTTTCTGTAACTGCGAGAAGACAAAGCTTCTGGAGCCGAGCAAGCCTTGTACATGGCCTGCTTGCCCTCAGTGGAGGAATAATGCCTCCTGGTGGTCTCAGACGCATTTCACTGACAGCACAGAAATGGTCCTGCGCATCTTCCAAAGCTAGCAAGATCTTCTGACTATGGACTTGCCTGGGAAAGGTCCTGCTGACAAGGAACATACCATAACTGTAACGGGTGATCAGAACTTGGGAATACTCTGGAGAGGAGGAATCAAAGAAAGAAGGAAAAAGTCAAAGGTCAGGAAATGAAGAAGAGAAAAAGCCAGAGTGACTTAGGGCCAAGGACTGTCCATGGAGGAGCAGGAAGCTTGGCACCCCTAAGAGAGTTATTGAGAAATTTGACCATAGGGAAAATCCAGATAGAGCTGTGAGACAATGGTTTGACCAGGTCACGAGAGGACAACTGGTGAAATGCAAACCTGAATCATAGAATCATAATGGTTGGAAAAGACCTTTGAGATCATCAAGACCAACCATAAGCCTCTCTACACCATACCTTTTAAACCATGTCCCTAAGTGCCTCACGTTTCTTGAACACTGCCAAGTATGGTGATCCCACCACTTCCCCGGGCACCTCTTCCAGTGCTTGACTACTCTTTCCACGTAGAAATTCTTCCTAATATCTAACCTGAACCTCCCCGGTGCAACTTGAGGACTGACCAAACTCCACAGCTCACTGAGGCCCCACTCAGTCCAGGGACAGAGCAAGATCTGACATATTTTCTGTTTCTTTCTTTCAGGTTTAAGCAGAAATAACCCACACTGAAGAACTAATACTCTAGAATGAAGATCCAATGCTCTAGAAACATCTGTCTAGCCACTTTGGGTTTATGCTCACTGTTCAAAAGCCAGGCAGAAAATCTAATTGAATGCACAATTTCAGACTCCAAATTCAGTCCATGAATGGCCTGGCTTCCCGCAGCATAGAAGAACGAGTGATTATTGGTCAGTGAAAAGACAAGATCTCTCAGCAGCCTTAACACTAACAGCCATAAGACAGACATGTTTTGGAGGAACTTACTCGAAGTGAGGTTTTAAATATTCCAAGCCCTTCTTTGAAGAAATTAGCAATGGGAGGGAACACAAGAGGAAACAGCACTGTGGAAACAGCACTCACTTCTGGATCCAACAGATTTTGGTTGTCCTTGCTCAGTATCTTCATTGTCGCCATTGCTGTCACATGCCACCAGAGATTCTGTGCCTGGTACTTTCTTTCATCACATGCAGGTCTTTTAGCTGCTTTTGCAGGGTTTAAGAGCTCACCCAAGTGGAGACAAGACACTGTGTGCTGCCTTTGGAGAGTGCTCAGTGGATTAGGAGCTATTTCTCTCCAAGGGAAAGGCCAGCCCCATGGGCCACTGCTGAGATCAGTAAGGGCCTCTAGGTAATGCTAATGGCAGGTAGGTAGAGGCTGTTTTAAGGGCAAGGTCTCTGGCTATGCACGTTCATTGTAGAGGAGGCTCTGATAAGTCTGATCTTTGACAAGCAGGTAGCAAAGAGAGTGACTTCTCTCTGAGCTCAGGTGTTCCCCAGCAACACTCTGGAAAGGACAGGCCATGAGGGATTTCATCTGAGGGAACAAAAATCTTCTTCAGATTAAAAAGGGTGTAGAAAATGAAGAAATGGTTGGAGACTTTTTTTTCTGGAACAGAAATGATGCATTTCTGCACTCCACAATGACAAGAGAAATTTAGTGGTAGCTATGAAGGAGTGAAGATCTATGGGAGAAAAATGCTGAAGAATATTTTATCAAGCTAGTTGTATCTGTTTCAATAAAATATAATAACTTGCCTAACAAAAATAAGTAGACTGTCATGCCTAGTGACAGACAGTTATGGAAAGAAAAAATTAAGAATATTCACTGTCATCTCCAGACTTTGTCTTTCTCTTTGCAACATGTTGTCACCTCAGACTCTGTGCAGAGAACTGAGCAGCTGTGCTACCAATGTACAAGGATGTATAGAATCTCAATCTTTTTACTCCATCTCTGTTCTGTCTTTAGAGGATATAAGTCATGCTCATCTGACCTAAAATATCAAAAAAAAAAAAAAAAAAAGGAAAACAAAGAGAAATTCTAGGCTTTCATCAAGAACTTATTAAAGTCCCTATGATTTACTCAGAATACACAAAATGGTCTTTATTGCAGTCATCTTTCTGAGCACAAAAGGTACTTTCAGTAGCACAGGAAGGGAAAAATTATTAATTCCTTGCAGGAATCAAGGAGCATCTTGCAGAAACTCTTTGTCATGAAACAAATTATAAAAGGCTATAAATAGATGACCATTATTGAACAACTGAGTTTCTATATCTAGGCTCACTGCACAGGGAGTGATTTGTTTCCATAGCAGGCAAAAGGGAGGCAAAGGAATTGACAGGTACACCACATGCTCTCCAGAAAGGGGAAAAACAGACCCAAAGTCATCCCCATCTTGTTAAGTATTTGGAGAAACAAGTTACTTGAATGACTAGCAAAAATGCACATGTATTCATTCACATATTTGCAAAACAGGGTACCCTGCTGAATTTAGACCTGGACACGTTACCTAAGAACAAAGGCACAGGTACGAGCTCTTGGCTCTTTCAAGTCTGTGTTCTTCAGGTCTTTCTTATTTGTGTTGTTGATACCTGTTGCTCAAACCGCTTGAAAATATTAGCCCCCTGCTTATTAGAGAGGTACCTCTAAATTCCAGCCTAATATATTCATTTGTCCTAATGCTGTCATTATTTTAAATAGACTTTTCCCCTACTAGGTATTTACTTTTTCAGTATTTATATGCCCTCTTTCCGCCTTCCTGTTGCTAGACTAAACACACTGAACTCCCTAAAAGTCCTCACTTAAGATAGACCCTGTTTTCCTCTGCCGTATCATAGTAGCAGACTCCTACTCCCATCTCAGTCTGCATTTAAGAGCTTCTTCTCATGGCAAGGTGCCTAGGTGAAAACGGATGCAGCTGGGGTTTAATAGTTCAGTTTGAATGGCTGTGACTACAAGAATGTTATATTTTTTTCCAGGTGATTTATGGAGATTTAGCCTACTGGAATGAGCGTGTTTGCTGTGGTGATGAGCACAAGGTAACCTCTTGTTCAGACAGCCATGGTCAGGTCAATGGTATTCTACCCACGAAGAATGCTAATGTCGGTATGAATCCCTATGGGGTCTCCCATTTAGAAAAAAAAGGTCTTCAAGTCTCTTTATTTAGACAAATATGGAAATTTTTGACATGACCCCCACAGTCTGTAACAGGTTGTGAAGTTGGAGCATTTCCAGAAAAAGGATGACCTGCCAAATCACACTGCTGAAGAGTCCTGAAAATCTACCCCATCTGTCTACGGCTTTGACATAAATTGTCTCGGTCTTTACCTCGCCATGGACGCTTGGGTTTGCACCTGACCTGCTCTTTAGGGTTTTCTACATGAAATGGAGTTTTATTCTTTTCACACACTTGTGCAGAAAGTTTGACTATTGATATTGGCCAGAAGCTGTTGATTATGAACTGCTATGCCTATGTACAGGATGGAGATGTTCTTTGTGAGCTGCCGGGGCTCCTGTATCTGAAAAGAAATTTGCATCAAATAGCATTTGGTTTTCTAACCTGACTAAAACAATAGTCTGGCCTTCAGTGGAAGGGCTGAGAGAGCAGCAGATATATTTACTTTCACAAAAACATCTACAGTGTAGATGCCTCCACTTGATTGGGGTGTCCAGGCCCACTTTGCACAGTCAATTTCAGATTTGCTTTAAAATGTTATAGCTTAAACCACTATATATATATATATATATATATATATATGTAGGAATAAGGGACTGGACACNGGACACATTCATTGAAAGATTGAAAAAAAAAAAAAAAGTTAAGTTTTTGTGACCTTTGTTCCTCTGGTGTCCTGCAGTATGTATGGGACTCTACAGTCCTGAGAGGAAAAATGAAAAGGGAAGTCAGAAATGCAGCTCTGCTAATGTCCTTAGAATCAGAGCAGGATGGGTATCTCAATGATTCAGGATGCTGGGCCAGAGAGTTCAAAGTTGTTTATACTGGAATAAATGATGTCTCTCTCCAGCTTGATGCAATCTTTGGAGGGAGACACAGGAATGAAAAACACGCTGAAGAAATTTACAGTGTCTAGAATGCTTTTTAAAAATAGAAATGCTATTCTGAACTTTTTAGGAAACTATGAAAAAAACAAGTTTTCTAGGACATACAGGAAGATGCTCTTAAATCTTTCTAAAAAAAGCTGTAAGACATTGTCTAGATCTGAATCAGGGCAGCTCATGAGTTCAAAGAACAAGAGTCCTTCCTGAGGAAGCCCATAAGCAGACTGACCTTGTTACAGGTCAATAACGCAACCTTTAATGCATTTTGGAACTTTCTTGAAGCATTTCTATTATGCAGATCAATGAAGATGATGAAGAGCCAGCCTTTCTTCTTCACGCATTTACATGGCCTTCAGGACATGCGTCTAAAGAAATTTGCCCTCGTGGCCCTTCCTGTGAATTTCTATTTCGAAAAAGCTCTGTTTCCACCAGAGGAGAAAAATAAATAAATAAATAAATAAATAAATAAAATTTGATGTAAAGGAATGTATCTTGAAGGGGTCTGAGGCCGACTTACTGCTAGAAGCCATCTTTGTATGACACCCGGATTCCACAAGTGACATCGGGATGTTTGGCACTGTGCACTGCAGCAGGCTACCAGGGGTAGAAGGCACTTTTACATAAATATTAATTAGTGTGCAGATTAAGATATCAGCAAAAAGATATCCCCACCATTACTCATTTTTGCAGAGTGATGAGAGACATTAATTTTTCAAAGGATCATTTTCATCACTATCAGGTTTGGCTAAGATGTAACCATGAGCCTGATCATGAAAATGAGCTTGAGTCACAAAGATATTGTTGGATATTGCTCAGCAGTGTCATATAAAAGCAAAATAAAGAGATAAGCTGGAATGAAGTAGTGGGTAAACAAGCATGTAGCCACAACAATCTAGAGAGAAATTCCCTTTTAGTATAATCCTGCCACATCTCTCCATGTTTCAGCATCTTGGGTTACAATAAGAGTAACTTGTGCTAGTTAATTAGTCTGCAGATTAATGGGAATCCTGCTGACTTCTGTTTCTTTATCCATACTGTGACATATACAAACAGAGGTTAGAAAATTCCTGTAGGACACTTCTCATGTGGAGAAAACACATCAACCTACCACAGCTGGGTAGAACATGCTTCCTGCTTCGGAAAACTCAACTATAAGGAAATGGCTGAAGAAGGACAACCAAGTGACCTGTCTCTCCTGACACCCGGTATCTGCCTCCAGGTTGCTGGGACTCAGCAGTGCCACCGATTGATGGTTCAGAAGAGTGGGACGTGTCCAGTGCCTGTTGACTGCCTGCTATGGTGGTTTATGTGACTGCTGATGTTCCTGGGGCTGCACCAGCCTTTGGGCGCTGGCCTTCATCAGCAGGGACAATGCTGCATTCAGGTGAACCCCATTTACTCATTCATAGTTGCAAGCAGGTTACGCAGTCAGCTCATGGGGAAACTGGTCTTGCAAGGGTAGGCGAGCTCCAAGGATTTCTTTCTCCAATGGCCAGATTGGTCACAAGACCAAAAACTTTTACACTTTTGAGCCTTCTCAACCCACTCCCATTCTCCCCAGTGGAAAAGGCGCTTTTCAAATCCTGAAATGTCCTTTTTCTTTACTGTTTTTAATCTTTTCAGTGGCACAAAATAGTTAATCAATCTAACTGAAAATGAGCAAAAAATGAAAAATGTGCAAAGGCAGAGTATGAAATTGCTTATATGGGAGCTGGAATTCACTGAGCTCAAAATGCAAAAGAAAAGTTTACTCCTAGGTTTCCCCTTTTCTCAAAAATAGAAACTTCCAGCCCCTCCTCAGAACAAAACTCTGATGACCAGTACTATTTTTTTTCTCCACAAATCATGTTTATTATTTTTCAGCCAGCTCTATAATTTCTGAGCTCTGGAGTAATGATTTGATTGTCCTGTTGGAGCATGAAATATTGAGCCAGATTTGCCTGTGAATTTCTAGCAGCTGTTTCAGATTCTTTGCAATGCCTGTGAGGTTCAGAAGCTTGGCCTTGAGGCTTGAAATCTCACAGTCAGGCTCTTCCTATCTCTGCTTTCTGTACTTCTTTAAAAATATTTGGAGGTGTTTGTTAGCAGCTTTAAATATGACCATTGTTATTTCTCTCTGTTTCTCACTGCCTGTCATTTGATATAATCGCTGTATGTTGTTTTTATTTCTCCTAAAGTCAGGGTGGTTCCTCGGAAAATTACATAAGCTATCTTTAAGAGGACACAAAACAATTTGTGATTTTTTTTTTTTTTCTACAAGCACAAAGCCATAAGGCTCCAGTGAGATTTGAACTCACGACCCCTGGTTTACTAGACCAGTGCTCTAACCCCTGAGCTATGGAGCCTCTGAACCTCACAGACTTTTTGCTTAGGAAACATTTCATATAATATTTTTTTCCTGATGATTCTAGAAAAAAACAAACTCTGCTCTGCTAAAGTGCACTAGCGTAAAATTCAAAGATTTCTTCATCCCTCTTCAGATGGTCCTAACACAAAAGTCAGAGTCATAAAGCTCACACAACACATCATAGTTAACACAAAACCTGATTTTACAGTTATTCAGCTCATCCCATCAAGAATCCCAAGAATCATACGCAGATCCCCATTCCCCGACCAAGTAGTTTAGGAAGCGTTTACTTTTCATTTGCAAACATGAGTCAGTGATATTGTCTCTCTTTATAGCTTTTCCATTAATTTACCAAAAAGGAAAGTTAAATTTTAAAACTCTAAAAAAACTAACTCTTCGCATCCTATAGCTTTCCTTTGAAAACTGGCATTTTACTTTTCTCCTGCTGATTCTTCTTGGCTTTTAAAACATATAGATGCTTTCTTAAGAGCCCAGAATATCCTATGTCCACTGTACGAATGGTGCACATTTTCACTTTTCTTGGGTTTTCTTTGATGTTCAAATTTTCCGTATTTTCACCTCCCTATTGTTTCGTTTCTTGCAAATATTTAAAGGAGTGTTATAAGGACCACATCAAGTGTTCATTCCAACCTTTCCTTTATTAATGCACCTGTGAGACATAAGGAACATTTTCCTGTTGCTAATTTTTATATTTGCATGGCAATACCTGTGCTTGTTTGCAACCATTGGTTTTATGTGACTTTTTGACATTGGACTTGCTAGGTGGGCTTAATCTGGAAGTGAGATTCCTCAATGAAACTGCTTCATATAAAGTAGCTGGATTATATTTCACTGAGGCATAGTGTTTCTTTCAGGAGAAATCTTCCAAATCATGTATCCAGCAGCAGGAACAGGCATCTCATGCCCCATTTACTACTACTGCTATGAAGCTTAAACTCCTAGGTATTCCCATGAGTACTTGTGTACAAGGGAAAAATGCAGGAGCCTAGTTGGGATCTGATGGTAGAGATACCTCATATATAACCTCCTCCTTTAATGTTGCACTGTTAGTCCATCACTCGGATGACTTCCAAATAAGTAAGAAGCTCCTTTCCTGCAGAGCCCCACTCACTTTGTGTACCATACCTTGGCTTCTTCAAGTTAAATCAAGGCAAATTCAGGTAAGCCTTGCAACCCTAGGGTAGGCAAGCTCCATTTGGAATGCCTCAAATTTAAGGCCAACATTCACTGAGACTCCTGTCAGCCTGCAGCAAGTTAGGGAGAGTTTTTTCTGGCCATGTGCAAAACTCCTGGGCATGGAATTTTCTCACAGCAGGTGGAAATGGTATAGCAGCAGCTGAAGAGGATGCTGAGTTTCAGAGACTTAGCAGGAAGATGAGAAAAAAAGAAAACATCAGTGCAAATGGTTAAAGAGTGACTCAGAATAAGCCACGATGTGTCTATTATGCCTGATCTTTTTTGCGGAAGAAAATTGCTGTCTTTGAAAGAAATCGGAAATTAAGACTGTCCTTCCTCCCATTGTAGAAAAACACAAGCCCTCATTAGGTGGGCTGAAAAGCAATTCTCAGCCCTTTATCCAGCAAGCCAAGAGCATGGTTCTGTCTACAGCATTTAGGGAGAAATGACGAATTACCTGGCATGGGTTCAGTGCTGGGGCTTGGCATTGGATAAACACACAAAGAAGCTCGAAGCCAGCAGAACAACTTCGTACAAATGCTGCCAAAAGCAGCCCATTGGGGGCACACAGTCAGGACGTATAGCAATAAAACAATTCTGAATGTCCTGTGTAAGAACATGTGCATGGAGCACGATTTACAAGAGCAGCTGGGCTTGTAGTTTAGGAACACATGGCTGAGCCATGAGAGACACTGGCTGGCAGAAGGCAATAGGTGAAATAATTTGATACAGTCTGTTTTCAGACACCAATTTGAACAATAATATGGTTTAAATGTGTGGGGATGCTGGAAGCGCTTTGAAAAATAAATGGTTCTGATAATGGAAAGCAACAGAGTGGTGTAAACGGGAAAGTGTTTGCTGTTGTGTGTTGGAAAGGCTGACTTGTTCTCCTGAGTGAAACTTCTTTGTGATTTTATTTCTCAAACTCACTGTTTCCAGAGAAACTTCTGTATTTTCACTGTGGTTCCAGACTTGTAATGCTGAGAACTCTTCTGAAAAGAAGTCTTTTCTATGCACTGTTTCAACAGCTTGGGACTATCTCCTGATTTTGGTTTCTGTATGATCATGGCCTTTTCACTCCCCTTCAGTCTTAAGCTACATTCTCCTGTGTTTGGAGAGCTCTCCTTCCTTTCTGGTGTTTATCCCCTTGATGTTTCTCACCATCCTTGCCCATCCCAGAAGCCTGTCCGGTCACAAATCCCCAAATACCTGGCTTGCTGAACAGACAATGTGAACCAAAGCAAAATGACTATATCTCTGTTTCCTGCATTGTTGTGAAGGTATTTCTGGGGGACTGTGGTGGGAATGCTGCTGTAAGTAGCTAAAGGATCATAAGGAATAATAATTGCTAACAGGGAAATAAATGTATGGATTTACTAATTATTTGCGAGGTCCATGCAGTGCAGACAACCACTGCTAAGAACAGGCTTGGTAATAACAGAACATTCTTCTGGTGGAGTCCAAAGGACCTGAAACATCTGATCCTCAACCTTTCCATCCAGAGCCTTGGCCAGGCCCTGATTAAAGCGTTATCCAGGGTACTGCTGCTAATGCATTCACTAGGGATGGATTTTCTTTTCAGTGGGAACTAATTTAATGAGAAACTCTTTTCTGTTTCATTGTCTACTGTGATGGACTGTCCATATTTCAGCAACATTTATAGCTGAATGTTATGATTTGGCTTCTACTCCAGGAAGCACTTGATGAGCAAAAAGATCTAATGCTTTCTCCCAGCATCTCTACAGGAGAAGCTTTTTCAGTTTGGAAAAAAAAAAAAAAAAACTAATAAATTATAAGTAAGCAAAATGCTTACCTGAGCTGTTGCCATAACCTTACTTCTCTTCTGGAATAGATCCTTTATTATTATGTGGCAAGATACAGAAGCCATCCTACCCTCAGACGTGATTAATGCTCATCTAAGAGTAGCCCTTGCTAAGCTGGCTACTTTGGCCCTGTGACAAGTGGTCCATGTCATTAGCTGTTTGCTTTTGAACTGGGATAAATAGAATTTTGTGGGAGATGGAGACAACTCTGAAGACTGAGGAATTCAGCATGGTGAGGTATGGGAAATTAATACAATTGCAGAACTTGGAGATAAAATATGTATTTCTTAATATCTCTCTATCCCAACAAGCCCTATGTGGCTGAGATATGTCTCTAATACAGGCAGTTGGCTATTCCAGTTCTCCTGACTGATTTTTCCTGTGGTCAAGCCCATCCTGCTGGCTGGTATTTGCTCCACAGCAGTATGCATTTCACATATCCGTCTTTGCTGCTGTCACCTGAACTTTATCTGCTTAGCTGCAGCAGACATATGTCTTGTGACCACTTTGGCAATAGCATTCTAGAGATGGAGCTCTAATCATAGAATCCTTAAGGCTGGAAGGGACCTTTGGAGATCATCTAGTCCAACCCCCTGCATATGCATATTTATTGCAGATTTCAAATATCAGGAGAAAAAAGAAAAGGAAAAAAAAAAACACTTTAAAATTGTTTCTCCTATCAGATAGTTGCTGTCTATGTGTCTGTGTTTTGTCTGATCCAGCATGCTTAACAATGCTGTCGACTTGTCTTAGATTTATTTGCTAGCTGCGGAGTATGAAAAGCAAAACTTGACAGCTAAAATGCTTCTGCTTTTCATGGAAAATAAAAGCTTCCAGTGTGTTCTTTGCTTTTACCCAGAGATTAGGGAAATTGATACAAAGTGGAAATGTTTGTGTACAACAAATTAGACCTTACTGGCATGAATTGTGGATAGTTTTAGAAACCTTCCAAACTATTTTCTGAACAGAAGTCATATAAAGGGAGTCACAGGACGGCGAACTCCTGCTGCATTGTAAAGGTCAAAGCTCAGCAATGGGCAGCATCCCTTGAAATAAAGCAGTGAAGCAAAGCTGAGATGTTTCCTTCCTGTACCTCTAAGGGTCCATCCTGGAGCAGCAATGAGCTCTGATAACATAATTTATGGGGTTATTTAAATACAGCAAAAGATACCACTACATCCTGCTGGATTTCTAGCAAACCAGCAATGCGTTTAGTGGGTTACTTATAATTCAAGTTGACCTCAAGCATATACTGCTTTTGAGAGACCATCGTATCATGCAAATGAAGGCTTGAAAATAAAATGACATACTCCATAAATAGCATGCATAGCACCCAGGTAATGCTACTATCACAAGCTAGTAAGCTATATATGCTATCAATTATAGGAAATCTGAGAAAAAAATCTGCTGTGCATTTGATCAGATGCATAAAAAAGGAAAACCTTTTTGTTCTTGCATCTGCAGTCATACCTTACAGTTTTATTTTCTTAAATTATTCTGCCTGTGGAAAGATGAAATTAAAGCTGAAAAAGTTAATGCGATGGTAGGTGGTTATGGGGTTTCTTCTGGCTTTAAGTTAAGCCTCAAAATTTGGTTTGACTCTCCTAGACTTCTCCTGCCTTCTGGTGTTTGTGACATGACCAACTGCAATCATTACCTTAAAATTTTCAGTTCCCTTTAAAGTACTGCAGTAAAGTTTTCAAGGAACCCAGTAAGAATTGTTTCTAGCTCTGGAAAATATTGTTCGGTGACTGGAATAAGCATCTTGCTCTAAGGGTGCCCATTTTGTTCCCTTGTGCTGAGAGAACAAGAGCTGTTTCTGGAATGTGGATGTCCCTTTTTAAGCTGCTGTAATTTCTCCCAAGGGTCCTCTTTGGCATACAAATGTAGTCAAAATTTTACCCTTGACCCCCTTCAGATTAGCAAATAACAAATCTGACTTGCAGGAAGAACAAACTGTAGCTCTTAGTGCTATGTTGGCCTGAGGAGGTTTGCAGATATAAAGCAGTTCGCCTTTCCAAGAATTTTCAAGAACACTTTGGAATCATTAAAAACAAAAAACAAAAAAACAAAACAAAAAAAAAAACAAAAAAAAAATCGAAAATCTTTGTAGTATCACACCAGCAGCTTGCAGCTCCTGCAAATCTTGGGTTTTCTTCTTTATCTGGCACCTGCGGCAAGGTCTCTGCGTTGAGCGGCTGCAGGCCACCAGCCCCATCCTGCCCTCCCATGGGCAGCCATGGGCACCTCATCGCTGCCAAGGGTTTGTGCTTAGCCCAGGGCCACCGCTGGTGCTCCTGGCAGCTGGTACCTTGCACACAAAGGACCTGATGGTTCCCTGGACCCCAGGGGAGGTTTGGCAGAGCCACAGCCTCTAACGAGCCCTGTCATTGTCTGGGAACAAAACCTCAGCTAATGGCAGCCATTAGCACCTGTCAGCATAACAGCCCATAATAGGGGAGGATGTTATATAGACAGATGCCCTTAATTACAGATGAGTTGCTAAGCTACAGGCACTTAACCATTTCTGAGCCACACTAAGTCCCCCAGTACTCATGTTGGCTGCGGAAGAGAAGCAGAAGAAAAACGACTTGGGTTTGTTGCATGAGCCTCGATGCTGATCTACATGTTAATCGTAACAGAAGAAATAATAGTAGTTTCCTGTCATCAGGATAAGGGATTCAATATATCACAGGCTTTCATGCAGTAATTGCTAGGATCGGTTAATAACGTAAGTGCATAAAAATAGGAATTTATACTTCTATTCCAATGTAAGTAACTCCTTTCAGCAGAATTACAAGCTGCACTGCATCTTCCCCATAAAGCATAGTATTCTAACCAGCAAATAAGCAAACACTGCCACTGTCATTTCATTCTCTGATAAATAAGACTCAACAGTATAAAAAGTACAAACCAGAGAGTGGAGCTGCATTAGCCACAGTAAAACCTACATGCTGGTTCCCAACTTTGTTGGGCAGATTGGCAGTGCCTGGGTTTGCTCCCTGTCCATCTCTGTTCTCTGAGGCTGTCTGGTAAGGTTGAGATGAAAGTTCTGGGGCAGCAGAGCACCACTGACAGTTCAAAGCTCAAATGCTCATCACAGCTCCTCAGGAAAAAAAAATAGTAGGAATGCAACAAACTCAAATTACTAACTGGAATGGGTGCATGTTTTATGCTAGAAATCTGCTGAGGTTGAGACTGACAAACTATTTGCTTTCTTGCAAATAGAAGCACTAAAAAATAAGAGGAAATAGGGCTAGCCCTGGTGGTTTGCAGTAATGTCTTGACCCTGTAGCTGAAAACCTCTCCCTGTAAAATCCATTGGGAATTGGAGGCAGTGGCTAAGTCTACCATTTACACTGACAACCTGAATGTTGTTGGACTGCAATATCAGGGCAAGGCAGGAAACCAGAGCAGATGGTCGAACTCAGAGCTACATATCGCAGAGTGCCATGAGATTTGCACTAGATATATTAGAAGAGTTGTACATCTCCAGTCGCCTGATGATAAGGATCTTTCATATTGTTTCATTTTCAGGAGGCTTGCTCCAGATTGTTGCTGTTGTAGCTGTATCACCACCACATGGCAAGTGTTCAGAATTAATGTACTTTTAAAAGTAGATTTGAAACTGTGCATTGTAAAAATCTCTTCAGTTGGCAGTTCCCCTTCCTCACCCAATCCTGTGGCTCCCTATATAATCCAGCTTCTTTCTTGTGCAGGCTCAGGTACTTCTGAACTCAAGTTCAGCTGATCCATTCTGCTAATCTGGTAAAAAAAAAAAAAAAGATGTCCATCTGTCTACCAGACTAATTTTCTGCTGTTGCCTTGAGTTAAATAGCTCAGACCTATTTCAGAGTGCGCAGCAGGAGCACAGTGTTTGGAGACAGTGTGGATGAGACAAGAAAATGGGTGCCATATCTTGAGACGACCAGACAAGGTGCCTTTCTTTGCGGTGTATTGGTGGGAATTCATTTGTTTTTGCACACTGACTCCTGCCTGGGTATTGCTGATGCTCATGAACAATGTAGGAGGAAACTTAGCTGTGGACAAGATGTGTCTCAGATGCATTCAATTCATTATTGGGTCTGCCAGAGCTAAGTAGAAAAGAGGATTTGTGACTCACTCCTGTGGCTGAGAATGTAATCCAGGGGGTCTCAGTGTGGACCCTGGGATACTTCTCTTCTTACTGAACACCAACCAGTTGGAGAAGCACTGATTTCTCAACACCTTTTTTCCACTCTGATATATTGCAATACCTGGAGATGTCACCTGCTCAAACTAATCCTAGGCTAGCCTGTGGCACTTTTCTAGGATTAAGCAAGCTATAGTTCATCCAAAATGACCAGGTTTTGCTAGAAAACTATGTTCTATGTGCCCTCATGAAGGTATCCCTGAAATCTTTGTTTCCCATTAGAACTTCTTAGAACAAGCAGAATCATTTCTGGAATTATGTCAGAAAGGAGGAGAAAAACTCCCTCTGGGTTTCTCATAAAGGCAGCAGTTCATCCTCCTTTAGGTCATTACAAAGCCCCATCCACATACTTTCCTTTCATCTTAACTTGTGCTATACTTGTGAAGTTATTAAAAACATCAACAAATCTGAATGACTGATAGGAATGATGAAGCTAATGGAGCATTTATTTTGACTCAATTTTTTAATCAGTTACTCAGAGCTTAGTGGTTTGCAACTGAATCCATTGTTAATCCTGTCTATTAGAAGGAATCACTCCAGACTTTCTGCAGTGTGCTGCTCACACCTTTAAATGTGTGCTTGAGGGGGTCTGGCTTGTATTCATTTGGACAAGCAATATCTGAGGACAATTAAGAAATCTGAAAATCTGCCCCAAGTTTGGGGAAATGTCTTTCTCTGAGTGACCCATTAGCTGCTTTGCCCAAAACTTGTGTAACATACATCAAGTATGCCAAAATACAGTGCTTTTGCTCTGCCAGTGTGGCTATCACGTTGTGGTTTGGATGACTGTTAGCAAACAACTGCTCCAGCTGTCTTTCTCTTCTACCATTCTCTGTAAATAAATAAGTTTAGCTAAGTAATAAAGTAATTTAAAAGAGCACGTTAGTAAATAAAGTAATTTAGGGGATTTAATGAGTAAAGCATGACAGCAAATGAAATGTGTCTAGCTCAAAGTTAACAGATTTAAATTAAGGGGAAGAAACAATGTTCCTTTTTGTGAAAAAGAAATGAGATGTTGCACTTTGGGTCTTGTGCTTGGCAGTCCTGAGTAGGGTTGGCAGAGCAAGCTAAGAGCAAGTGTTGTGCACTAAAGTAGATAGAGCCCAGTGATGTTGGATCTCTCCTTTTGGGGGTGTAGTTACCACTGAACAGATGGGTAACTTCAGAATGAATGGCATGGATCACAACAAGCTGTCCATAAAGTAAACATTCTAGGGATTTGCCCAAAATCAATAGCTCTACAAATAAGCATAGAAACAGACTGTGTCCTAATCAGTTATAATGTATTTAGGGGTGTTAGCTGATCATTCAAAGGACAAGGTGGTGGGATTGCAGGGGTTTTTTTATCCCTGATTAGTCTTCTGAAATGTTTTCCACGTTAACAGCTGAGATTCAATATCACACCAGAGGAACTCTCGTCAGCCCTGACCTATGCCTGAGGAGGACCTTTTCCAGAAGGTGGAAGGTAGATGACTGTGTGAGATCCCTTCCTCTCTGCAGGGTCAGAGGTGGGTGCAGACTTGTCACAAGCCTTATGATCAAAGTGTGGACTTGGCAGGTCTGGCTTTTCATTTTGCATCTTGGGCTCTGGAAAAGCTGGTAGGGTGCAGTTAAAAGCTGTTTATATGGAAGGTCCTCAAGCTTTAGAGAACATAGAAGCAGGTTCCCATACCAGCTCCAGCAGCTTTGCTCTTCTACTGTGTTGTCTGTCAGGGTGCCTCTACATGTTATCTTGGAACATAAAAGGTTGCTTCTGCACTACGCTGTCATGAAGCAACTGAGGACCAGAGGCGGCGTGCCTGAAAAATCTGGGAGCTTTTTATGCTGAACTCCCAAATGCTACTGTGTGTGTCAGTGTGTGCTGTAGGGTAGGGACCAGCCTTTCTTCCAAAGCCTGTTGCCCTATCTTGCTTTCTAAAGGAGCTTTTGAAGCACGTGTACATAAAAGCACAGCAGCACGTGCTGAGCAGTGGTTTCCTTAGAGGGCCTAGCCAGGTCCTAGAAGAGTAGAAGGCTTGCAGGTGAAGGCCTCTCCAGTTGACTGATGGCTGGGGTTAGACAAGGAAAGGACGCTGCTTGGCTTCTCGGAGCAGGGTGCCGTGCAGGCCCCTTTCTCCCCATGGCTTGCTCGAGGCTGCCATTGTGCTGCTAACTGAGCACTGAGCCCGGCTCAGGCTGCACCATCTGACTGCCAGCTGCCACAGCCTAATTACAGCACGTTGTTTTAAGTACTCCAGGGAACATGTTCTGGGGGCAGAGCTGCATGCTCCGTCCATGCTGGCCAAAGCAGTTTGTCCCTTGAGCAGCAACAAGGCAGAGAGGGGTTGGTTGTTTTTCATCTGTATCCAGGACAGTATTTCTCTGTTATAATTAACTCTTTGCAGCAGTAATTAAAAATATTTCCATTTGAATTTCATGCAGGCCAATCCCCAGTCTTATTCCAGAGTTTTTAGTATTTTGTCTATTTTACAAAATATACTTCAAAGCAAGAAAGAGTCTCCAAATCCAGTTTGCCCTCTTATGGGTCTAGAAAAGCCTACAGACTATACTTTACTCTTCCAGTCCTCTGAGCTCCAGGATCTGAGGCCTATGGCAGCTACACATGTGCCTTGTGCATTAAATGCAAGTGGGATGGAAGTTTCTGGTGCTATTGACATAGCACTAGCTGTGATTGCTACCTCGTTAAAATATAAATGGATCTTAGACCTGTCATTTCCTCTGTGCTGATTCCGTTTGGGATGCCCTCTTTGTACTTGTCTGGTCCCATTCAGAATATCTCAGATTTCTCCATGCTGGCACTGAGATAACACCACTAACATCATCAGGCCTCTGCCAGCAAAACCTCGGGACCTGGAGGAGCTGTTGGCCCCTTTTAGGTGCATCCTAGGTCTTTGTCCTATCCAAAGACTGATTTCCTGCTAGCCAGGTGACTGAATGGAAAAAAAAAAAAGAGTTCTTGCGTTCTTCTTGTGAAGGAACAAGGGCTTGCAGTACCTTATGAAAGAAGCCCTGCTTGCAAGAGGCAGAGCCACCCATCTAAAGACAGTGAGGGGTTGCGCACATTGTGCCTAGGTCGTGTCCTAACCAAAACACATCCCAGGATGTGAGGAGCCCCACTGCCTGTTTCTCTCAGGAGTTTCTCACATGTCCGCTTTACTGGGCACTTTTTCACCCTCATGCACTGCTTATGGCCTAAGAACTGTCTTGCTGGATCAGGTTTCTGAGAGACTCTTGGATACTCTGCTAAAATCCTAAAATCACGTATAAGTCCTTCTTAACTCAAAGGCTCCCAAGCCTCTGCCCCAGGCAAAACTGGGTGTTGGAGCTGCTGTCCTCTGGCACTTCTAAACCATGAGACCTTGGGCTAAACACTGGGATGTGTTATACCATCAGTCTGCTGAAAACCCCTCCCATTGTTTGGGAATACTTTGGGAATGATGGGAAACTCTGCCTCTACTGAATCCCCTTCAGACATCCTGGGGAATGTGCAGGTCACAAGCATAGGCTGAAGCCCACCTGGGTGAGCAGCCTACAAGCTGGCTGGGGAAGAAAGGGAATCCTGGTGGTGGTGTCGTTGTCCGTGGGTCTCTTTCCATCCTAAATTCTGCCTTCTCAAAATATATGCTGAAGAACCCCAAGAAAAAGTCAGTGGTTTAAGCAGCGGGGAAGGCTTGTACTCTGTGTGTTCAATATCAGCCCTTGCACGTGCACTCCATCACAGAGCAGAACAGAACCAGGCATGTGGCTATTTGGAAGAAGATCTTCTGGAGCTTTTCTCCAATGGGCCGAAAGGAGCAGAAAGCTCAGAAATCACTGGTGTATAAATATACCTAACAGTGAGCTGGGAGTGGGGCTAGGGGGGCAGGCAGAGGACACTGAATTCCATGCATGGATGCTAACATCTTACCAGGGAAAAAAAAATATCAGAAGAGAATAACTGTTATATGAGAGAGAAAGAGTGCATGTGCAAAGCTCCTGTCCTTGGGACTATCAACTGTGACAATCTTCTGTCTTCTCTGAGTAGGCCTTGATATTAAATTTCTTATCAGTCCATTTGTGCCAGCACAGCATAACACGTGTTTTCTGTAGCTTGAGAAAGCAGAAGTCCTTGGGAGAGAAGTGCTTCAAAACAAACAAAGGTAGAAATAAGTCATGGGAATAAGGCCTGTAGGCAGGTTTAATGAAGGAGCATTTGCAGGGAACCTCAGGTATCACCACAGACTCTTGGGCTCTGTCACATCAGGCTCAGAGATGGGGGAATAACAGTCCTGAAAATCATCAGGCTTAAAGAAAAATCCCTGCAGTGAGAAATGTTTGGGCCTTGTGAGCTCAATATTTACCTGATCTTTCCCACACCAGTTGGGGGCTGTATAGCTTTAGGTATAGAAATGCATATGTATTGTTTTTCTAGAGTGACCCGTCTACCTGGTGCACCCTTTTTTTTTTTTTTTTTTAAGGAGGAACCAAATCCTGAAGCTCTACCCAAATGCAAGCATAGATTATTTGATAAGCTCAAGGATGCTCAGGTTGGGCAAAAAGTCTTCAAAATGAAGCCATTCAGACAACTTAGCTTCCAGCTCCTTGGAAAACTAGAATTTGATCCATTCTCCCCCCCCCCCCCCCCCCCCCCCTTTTTTTTTTTTTATTAAGGCACCACTAGAATTTATTATTCTATCCCCAAAGAAAGGACAGGGCAGATGTGATTAAAACAGAAATTTCAAGCATCTGTGTCAGACTCCAAGCACCAGTCCAGGCAGATTGGTAGTCTTAATAAATAAACTGGCTGCAGACAAGAAAGTTGTTGTCTGATGCTCAGCAGGACTATGCAGTAGATGTGAAGATATGGAGTGTGAATTTGTCATATATATTTCATATCATCTGAACTAAACTCTAAACATAAATTAAAATAACACAAAGGAATTTGATCCCTGTAGCCTGGATTTTGGCAGCAAAGGCAAGATCAGGCATCATATGCATAGCAAGAAATGCTTGTTCTGGGGATGAAATGGTAGTTCTTGCCCCAGAAGATTAATATGCTGGCACTGCATGGCAAGCCAATGCAAGTGTGAAAGTGCAGCTGCGCTGGAACAGACCAGTACCCCTTTACAGAAGAACTAGAGGTAGAGCAAGGGCAGAGAGAGCATAAGGGATTCCTCCTTAGGGCACTCTCCCAGGATTAGCTGTTTTTGGTTCAGTTGGGTATCCTGAGGTTGAGAAAGTTTTCAGTCTTTTTAGTGATCCTCAATGGCTCTCCATTCCAAATGTTATCCCGCCTCCCTTGAAAACTCCATGTGAACTTCTTTAATACTCTCTGGCAAGAAACTGAAAAATGAACTCCTTTATTTTGTTTGTTTTGCTCATGACCCTTGTTAGCTTCATTTGGTGGGCCCCAGGTCTTGTGATATTAGAGGCAGTGAACAATCCATTCCTACCTACTTTCTATAAATCCGCGCTCCTATTCTGACATAATTTTTCTAGCCTGAAGTGCCCTGAGTTACACATTTGGTTCCAAAATGCAAGTTGTTCCAGATCCTTAATACTCCTTGCTGTTCTTCCCTGGACCTTTCCTCTCCTGGAGAGCGGGCAACCAAAACAGCCCACAATATTCAATATATGAGCAGACCGTGGATTTACACAGTACATGGCAGTTTTATCTGCCTTTTTTTTTGTTTTTTTCCACTCTATGCCTTTCCTAAGAAGATTTACTTTTCATTTTTGACTGCTGCAAATCCCAACGTTTTCTGTGCCTTCACCAGCTATGCACATCAGGGGTACAGGCGTGCAGGTCTCTGGCTAGAGGGACAGGCAAGAGCTGGTGACCCTGGGACAAGGGACTTCTTGGATGCTTAGAGCTGAAGAAACATAAACCTCTCTGCCAAGCCCCGGACATTGCAGGGGATGACAGAGCAAGTCCTTGTGGACCGCAGATAGGTGGGACGCATGATCGGATGACTTTGCTTTAAAAAGTCCACGTGAGAGCTGGTGGGATCAGCAGCAGCGCACCCTGCTCCATGGGAAAGGCAAAAGGGTGCTGCACAGGGATAAATCTCCGTGCTTGGCACCTGCATCCTTCTCTCACCGATCTGGGCCTGAAACAGCTCAGGAAATAACCGCCTGCTGCTCCCTGTGTGAAACCCCTCCGCAGGGCAGGGCTAGCTTTTCCAAGGAAGGTGGAGGCTGCGCCTCAGACATCTCTGTTGTGACTGCAGAAAGAGATTTTGCGTGGAGAAGAGGTAGGAAGGGAAGTGTATGAGAGTTTTCTCCACGACAGTCCCTCTGATGGAGGGGGCTGCAGGTCCTCTCCCTCCTCCTGCCGCTGCATTATGTCCCCCCGGTGTGTTCCGGCCTTGGAAATACCTTAAATCTTTCTGGGAACCATCAGCACAACTTCTGCATGGCAGGAGTGCCCTCTAGTGCAGACCTGAAGCTTGCTCTCTTGCGCTCGCTTCTTCCAGACTTGGTGCTTGTCTGAAAAGGGGGGCCCAAACCTGAACCCCAAGACCTTGAACTAAATGTGCTCCCCATGGATCATCCAAACTGCCCGATCCTATGATGCCATTTAGCTCGGATGAATGCAGCCCATGTCCTGCCTCTGAGACCTAGGATTCTGCCGCTGGCAGCAGGGTCTTGGCGCTGTGCTGAGCTCGGTGGGATCTCAGCAGGAAGCCTGCTGAGATGGAGGATCCTGCCCTCAGAGCGCAGGACACTTTGGCAAGGGCTGGTCCAGCCAGGCCTGGAGGGAATCTTTTGAGTCCAGTTCCCTCTCACCAAAAGCTGAAGCTGCCTGGAGAATCCCTCTAGACCTTAAACTTTTTCTTTTGGCATTTTGTTGTTGTCATACCTGATTTTTGTCCTGACCCTCTTGCCTGTCTGTCTTGTCTGTCTTTCCTTTTCCCACTAAACATAGTGGAATTCCTCCTCTCTCTTTTGTTTCCTTAATTCCTTCCTTTCTGCTGTATGAATTTTCAAAACTTCTTTTGCCACTTTCTTTGAAAAGTTATGAAAAGGAGAAAGAAAGAAAGAAAGAAAGAAAGAAAGAAAGAAAGAAAGAAAGAAAGAAAGAAAGAAAGAAAGAAAGAAAGAAAGAAAGAAAGAAAGAAAGA
>VZSV01000288.1:314977-364575 GCA_013398735.1 Nothocercus julius
TAGTTGCTTTTTTTTTTTTTTTTTTTCATGCTAACTCCAAGGTTATTTGCAGGTGTTAAGAGCAGTGCAATTTTCAGAGTAGTATAGACTGGATATGATTTTCTCCTTGAGATATGACTTGAGTGTCCTAGCACTTGAGTGTCCTGGAGATTTGTCCATAAGCAACTCAGGAGCTGAGATGCTGTGAATAGGTATCAGGTAATTAAAAGGGTGAGCAAGGCAGACAGGCTGAAGGGAGGTCCTTTTCTTCTAGAGGACTGTCTGAAGATGTTTTCCTCTTAATCTGGGAGGCTAACCTTGGAGCAATGCCAGTGGGCACCATCCTGGATGAGTTCAGGTGCAATGAGGTAGAAACAGCCTTTTCTTATTGAATGAGGATATTTTGTCTACATTCATTTTTGACAATTCCTTTAAGCTGAGTTGTCTTTCAGGGCAAATGCTAATCATCTTCTTCTTCTTTAATCAGAGCAAATTCTGCTCACTCTCCACTTTGTGAGTCCTTTCTCTGTGGCCAATTCCCCTCTCTAATCAGCTGAGAAGGGACAGAGCTGCAGAAATAGTATTATTTCCACTACATGCAAAAGTGTGTGCTTGTATCTCGCTAACCTTGGGTCCTGGGCTGAGATTCAGGAGGTTTAACTATCCCTGGCAGAATTTGGACTGGCCAATTACTTTCTCTCTGTCACATTTGCAAAGTGGGATAATATCCCAATCCCATGGCCCAAAAAATTATTCTCTGCAGCAGGAATATCAGTGGCTTTAGCCAAATTTCCTTTAAAAAAATCCCTAAATGAAAATGCCCTAAAATATACCATTTAGACTAATATGACAGCGTCCGTGAAAATTGCATTTTCCCAGTTGTTGGCTCTTCCTGAATTTGGGAGCATGTTAATTTTCTGGTGCAGCTAAATAGTTTCCTCTGATGATTAAAAAAGATGAATAATAGCTGTGTCTGCGTTCCCGAGGCTCATGTAGGACTCACCAGCAAGAAATTAAACACAGTAGGAATTCCTTGAAAGAGTTAGAAAACAAGTGATTGATATGATCTCTCCCTCCCTCCCAGCTCTGTGATCTGCTTTTAGAACAATTATTAAACACAGCAAAATTCATTTGGTGCTGTAACATGAACAAGACAAATTACAGTCTCTGGAGATCAGTTAATTGCTAAAGAACATACTGACCCTCTGCAGGTTCATCAGTTATGGTAACTAATGAAATGAAATGTCAGCCTTGTGACATGGGTCCACATCAACACTACCCTCACGCTGCACACAGAGAGAGGTGTGCCTCAGCCGTATGTATTCTGGGGTAAAAGACTAAAATCAGGAATCAGCTTCAGCACTGCCTTTTTGGGTGAAATAAAAAACTGTGGATGCTTAGGACTCGCTGAGATAATGCGTAGTTCAGTAGTCAGGCTCCTACCCTCAAATTGTTGCAATTAACCTGAGGAACTTTGCTAAGACATCCAGCCTTCCTGGAGGGGGGATTCATCTCATCTGACTTCGGATATCTGGGGAGGATTCAGATTATAAGCCTATTCCAGAAACCTAAATAGACACGGCTGCCTAGGAGGTAGTGCAGATGCTTCCTCAAAAGTCTATGGCAATCTTGTCACCAGTGTCCAGTGGTTCAGCTGGCTAGGTGTTGGTCCCTGCATTACAATGAGCTGGACAGGTCCAGCTCTACAATCAATGAGCTTTCTAAGGACTATTTTAGGAGCTTGGACACCCAGTAAACCTGGAAGGGTTTATGTGGAGACACCTTAAGGCACAGGCAGTCTGGAGGTGAACTCCCCTAAACAGCTGCATCTTAACCAGTAAGAAGAGAAGCCAATACTTCAGTTATATCACACGTGAAGGGAGATGGCCACACAGGGCAGCAAATTGTTGCCTAAAAGCACCCTCTGCCCTTTCCCATTTGCCAGTGGAAACAAAAGGCAGAAGCCTATTTGGAAAAGCCTAAGTCATGTTTTTTCTTCAAAGCAGGAAAAGCTTTCTCAGGAAACAGCAAAGAGAATCCATCCTAGGAATAAATTCTCAGAAGTGTTCCTCTGCTTACTATTATGTAAAAGGACAGAGACCCTCAGTTGCTCAAGGTCTCAAGGAGCACAGAGCTCCCAGGTGTTTGTACCTGGAGTTTTCTCCTAGGTAATTAGGGATAACTCATGTGCTGAAAAGCTGAAAATAATCCAAGTTGCCCATTTGGTTTGCCGCTACCCTGCATGTCCCCCAATCCTGTCATCTGAGGGCTAGCAGCAGCTTCTCCGGATCTTCCTGAGTGTTTACCAGAAAATCTCATGGCAAGCACACTGCCAGGTTCCTCCATAATACCACTGGAATCCGGATCCATAATCAAGATCACTACAGACTCCTTTTCACTAGGCTAATCAACATACTGAAGCGTTTTGTTGAATCCAGAAAGCAAAACAAGGAAGTTCTCTAGAACATAAATGTTTGTGCTCAAATGTGAGGATGAAGATCCTGAAACACCTAGTACACAGAACATCATTGCAGACATAGCAGCCAGGTGGATGTCAGACTAATCTCTAACACACAATCAGTGCTTGTCCTAGAGTTTTAACAATCACAAAATTGCCAAAAAAAACTCTCTTTTTTTTTTTTGTTAGTTTGTTCGTAATAGCATGGAAGGGTGTTCTAATTCAGACTTTTTTTTTTAACCTGAATTATTATAAAAGTGGAAGGTTCGAGATTTGCATGTGATATCTCAGTCATCAATGCAGGGCAGCAATGCAAGAGCACTGTTACAAGAGTTATGAGAAACTCATGAGTGCTGACAACAGTGCACAGTTTCACAAACAGATGCATTGCTCTGTTTTCATGAAAACATGCTTTTTTAATTCTCCATTCTACTGTATTAGGCCAAGACATAAAATTATTAATAGAACAGTCCATTAAGTTTACGATATTTCATTATTCAATTATTTCCTCCATTATTCTTCCACATTAAATCTGAATAATTTATTCAGTGAATTTTGCAAGCAAAATGTTCAATGCATAATTTTCTCCTTTGTTAATATTCTCCCAGCTCTAGTTGTCCATGAGAATTTTATCTATTATTCCACAGAAGAGCAAGCAGGAAATGCAAGGCCCAACAAAGTCTCTGTGCTTGAACACAACTCTTAGTATTAGGCTTTCAGTGTACCAAGCATGTGCTGTGAAAGCCAGCAGAAGGAGATAGGAGCCTATATCTAGCACTGGAGCCAGCCATCACTCCTGTTGCCTCTGTCTCTCAGGTTGGGAACACAGTAAAAAGCCTTTCAAGGGATAAGAAAATGCCGATGTGCCTGACTCCCTTCTCCCAGCAATATCCTGTCTGACTCCGTGCAAAGAGCTCACACCTGGGAAGATGCGGAAGCTGGAAAGCAACAATTTCTTTCCCACTCTGTGCATTAGATTTATGCTGACCTCCACTGGAAACCACAGTAAGAGGAGGAGTAGACCACACGGGAGTCCAGACTCACATGGTATCACTGAGCTCCCATGTTGGCCTTCAGGCGTGCAGATTATCTTTCTCCTCTTTTCAAGTACATCTTTCTTCTTCTTCCTACAAACGAAGCCTGCAGAGATAACCAGAGACCAAACTTTGAGAAGGCAAAAATTAGGCAGGAGAAATCCTACTCCATCGCAAATAAGACTTATTTGCAAAAAAAGCTCTTCAAGAGCATAGCAAGTAGTAAATAATGAACTTTTAAATCTGAATAATCTTTCAAGACAAAATTTGGAGAGTTTTTGGAATTCACTATTATTTCCATGAAAACTCAGCCATTGCTGTATATTTTAGCAAATATATTAAACCTGGAATTTCCCAAAGGAAAACCGCAACCAAACTGAGCACAGCCCCCCCTCTTTTTTTTTCATTGAAAGCCATTCATCAGCCATTGACCTTCACTCTTTACTTAGCTCAGCTGTCTGTGCTCTTTTATAGAAAATATTCTGTTGAAATGGGACATAGTAGCTCCATATTAAGAGACTGCTGGAGCCATGATAAACTCAGTACTGGCATCATAACAGTTACAATTCATGGAACAACATTTTTTCTAACCTAGTGAATAAATTAGTGGTAGAAATAGTGGTAACATGAAGTGGTAAAAATAGAGTCCCACAAATGCAAGTTTTCCATGGTAAAAGCTAATAACTACTATTTTCTAAAATAACATATTAGTGCTTACCAGCTCAGCAGAAACATATGGGCTGTATTAACTCACAGCAGAATTCCCAGCAACCCACACAAATGGAGATTTTCCTATCCACTCGGGCAAGAGTATCCAGAAATAGACCTGACTCTAATCATCTAGAGGTAGATGCACTCATGCAGTGAGGCACAAAGTGAATAATGGGCCTACAGTGAAACTCAAGAGCTCTGTCAACCCATGGAGCTGAGTGGCCAGCTGGAAATACCCACACGGAGTCCTGTGAAGTGGTAAGGCAACAACGGAGCTCCAGACTCTGCTATCCAGGGAATGCTGTGAGAGGAAAATGTCACTGCTGAGACTTAGCTGAACTGCAGCCACATTGTCCCTTGGTGGTTTGTGGCTTGTAACAGCCGTTCAGGGAGGCCAACAAAAACCACCCTGGAGCCGGGGAACTCTAGTTTCTACCCAGGGTGTATGCCTTTGCAGTAGCTGGTACCTCGGGGTTATCCCGGATCAGCTTTTCTCTCAGCAGACCGGGAGCCGCCTGGAACGGGGGCAACAAGAAGAATCCCATTCACGAAGGTTCGCTCCTGAGGGGAATAGCCTTTGTGCCTGGCAGCTGATGTTGCTCCCTCAGGTCCTGGTCTAGGTGGAGAAGAGGGGCAAGGAGAGTATTGGGAAGGATTTCATGTGCCCCCTGTGAGGAGAACAACCTGTAAAGGCAGCATTAAAGGTGTTGTTTGGTGCCCAGACTTCCTCTTCCTTCTGCCTTGGCCATAAGAAATGTAAAAATATCAGCCAAACAAAGGATGCTCATTTAAAGGCTTCACACATAGAGCCTGCCAAAACCAAAGTGTTAGGATTGCAACAAAATGCGGCCCATACACTATAGGCACCCAGAAATAATGAGCTAAGTTCCCCCAGCAGGAAGCTTTGTGTAACGGCTAATTATTAGGAAACCACAAAATGTAGATTTAAAATATTATTTTCCATGCAACACAAAAGATAGCTTAATTCTGACCTTGCCATGAAAATTGAGCAGAGGACTGAACTATAGGATCCACAGGACTCGGAGAAGATGTTGAGGAACAAGGTGATAGAAGTGGCTGCAGGTGGGGATGTCAGCTGTGGTTGCAATATTTCTGCAAACAGCTGCCTTACTTGAATCAGGGCATAGAGCTGATCGTGTAGGAGACAGGGAGAAAATGAGGGAAAACTTTTAGTCTTATTTTTTCACAGGAAGAAAATTATGAGAAAGCAAGAAACTTTTATGATAGTAGTGACTGGTGAGTACTATGACTACAGACACGAGGACACTAGGAGGAAATATTACCTTTTTAAATTGAAATCAAAAAATAAGAAGACAGATTAGATACTTATTTTATGTAGCAAAGAACTTGGGAATCTACCTCGCACTTTAGAGCCATTAATTATTGCTTAATTAGAGCAAGGAGCATTTGCAGGGTATGTGACAGCGATTAATGACTGGGACTCCTGAGAGACATGGATCTAGGTACAGAAATAGCCGTCTGTTTCTGCAGAAGACAGCTGAAGGGTTTGGGGAAAGCAGTAGAAGAGGCTGATGGAGTGTGGCCTTGTGCTCTGGGCTATGTTCTCTGGGAAGCAACACGAAAGCCAGAAGAAAAACTCGTTGGGGCCTGCTGTGTTGGAGGTAGAGCCCCTGGAGCAGCTCAGTGCTAACAGCAGTCTCACTGAATGTTTTAAAAATATAAAGGGGAAAGAGAGGTGTGCTGCAGGAGAAGACCTGAAGCTGAATGTGCTTCCACATGGAGGGCAGGGAAACTTCACAGATTGCTTCAGGGAAGATGGCGCTGAGGGCCTGGACTCCGCGAGAGGCCTGCTGGAGGGCAAGGCTCCTCCTGCCAAGGACTGGCCCCGGTCTGCGCTGTGTCCTGCAAGAAGGGATCCATGGGCGTCCATCCAGAGTGCAGGCAAGCTTGGGTTCAGACTGGTCCCTGCTCAGCTCTTGGCGACAGAGCAATCGTCCTCTCCAGGCTGCCGTTTTGGTGCCTCCTAGAGCTGGGCCGCCAGCAGCCGTGGTGCTGGGTCAGGCTGATGCGGGGCAGGCACAGAGGGCTGCAGGGGCAGGATGGAGTCCGGCCCCTGGGCCCGGCTGCTCTGAGGCAAATCCCTGGGCCCAGCACTGCTCTACAACCTCTGGTGCTGCCTCACCTGCTTGAGGACATTTTGATGTCTCTTGTGATATGCTAATAATGTTAATGGTGAGTGAAGCAGGTCGGACAAAAGCCTACAAGTGCCCATATACTGATCTTTCATTTGGACTCAGATACAGCTGTCCTCTAAGTCTCTGTAGGCCAAATGGATGGTCAACTCCCTGCATGGAAGCAGTGATTTTTCCTTTGGGAGAACAAACACTAAACTCTTCACAGCATTCATCAAAAAAACAGCCTTCATCTCTTGCTCTAAAATCAGAGGTTTGTGGTTTTTTTTTTTTAAAAAAAAGCTCTGATTTGCATTTTTGAGGGAATGCATATACCTTATACAGCGTCTGACCTGTGAGGGAGGTCCTTCTTGTTTTGAGCCATCTGGGCTGTCTCTGGCTATCACCTTGGATAATCCCTTTAATAGGCACGTTTGAAAACCGTGGAGTATCCTATCACCATGGTTTCTGATGGCAGACTTCCCTGACTTCCCTCCACTGCTGCTACAGAACCTTTTAACTCTGAGTCCAGTTTGTTCACAGCCACTTACACAGCTCTGGTCTTACCAGCGCTGCTCTTTAGAGACCTCTTTCTTCCCTAAAGTTTACTCTGCTGATTAATTTAAAAAGGTGAATCGTTTTCCCTCCAGTGTGACTACATGAATCGAGCTTTTTATCTCCTCTTGGATAACATATTCTTTGTGCCTATTCTCAGCACATGGTCCAATTCCTGTTCACCTTTTTGAGCAGTAGTTGTACACAGTACTTCAGATGAGGTTTCAGTAGCGGCTTGTACATTAATATTCATATGCAATATCTCTTTTGGAAACTCTTTATTTAATATTGTCTCATACCTACTAGAGTTTGCACATTTACATTGTGATAGCGGCAATGCAACAAATACACTCAAGCTACACCTCTGCCTCTCTATTTTCCATCTGGAAGCACTATCATGCAGGAGAAATTCTGGTGCTGAGCCCACAAATGCACAATCTAAAGCCCTACTTTGGAATTTCATCCCATTTCTATTATTTCAGTCCTCAAAATCGCCAAATGCTTCTGATCCTCCACAGAACTACCCACGCCTCCCAATTCTGTGTCAGCGTCAAGATTCATGACCTCATTTCGACTTTCTCTGCCAAGGTCACTGAGTAAAAGATCAGTTTGTTATGTTCCAAAGTTGAATCTTGTAACTTCATCACTCTCCTTCTCAAGCTTGAGAGTTCCTTCTTCAGCACATTTTTTTCCCTCCTTTTAGCTAATTCTTTAGCTCCTTACAATTCTTGCACTAATCCCCATCTTCCCCGGCTTAAATAATAACTTCCCAGGAGACTCTGTATCATATACTTCACTGAAGTCCACACAGATTAAATCTGTATTTCTTTGCTTAGAATATCTGGTATCTAATTGAAAGAGGGAGCTTGGTTAGAATGTCTTGAGCTATCCTGAATAAATCAGTGTTGCTTTTTCCCCCTTATTTTCTATTTACTTTCACATCTTTCATCTTTCTTTCCTGCAAAATTTGTTCTAAACTCATGCCTGTTATTGATCTCAAACTGCAATATTTTTACTTACCGCTTACCTCTGTATCACCTTTCTCAGTTCAGTGCAGAAATTCAGCACATTAAGGTCTCTTACTTAGCTTTCTCCTCAGGCATAGGAATGTCCAATTAGAAGTTCTTATTCTCATTCTGACTTTTCTAATCAAAATGTGTTTTATTAGTGTAGAGCACTTACACATCATTATCTTAAGACTTGATCCTTCCTTAGTATCAGGTAGTCCCACATCTCATATAAACGCTTCTCCTCTTATAAACACTCTCCTCATAAACTCTTGGAAACTTTGCACCACTCTTTGTGTTAAGAGCTCACCACATTGTTTCAGGACATAATCCACATCTGATGTTTGCTCTCCTTACCTCTCTAATGTAGCCACTTTGCTGTCCAGTCCTTTTTTCTTTCCAGTCCTCAGAGCTCTCTCCGCACACTGCTCATATCCTTCCTGAGGTTGTTATGCATTCAGCCTGGGAGTGTCCCCCACCATTTCCTCCTCCTCTCTGTAGGGTTGCAAATTCCATATGTTTTTGGACCTTTGACTTAAAGAAATCCCCATACCTCCTCCACATTTGACTCCCTGAACATCTGTGTCCAGTTGATATCCTGAAGCAGTTTTCTTAATTTCTCATAGTTTTCCCTCTTTGAAGACAAAACCCCACTTACAGGCTTTGCTTTTGTTTTTCCTTTCCTTTAATTCAAATGGAATTAATTCTGATCATGCAATCCAAGGTTATTTTCTATTAGCAGCTCCTCTACCGAGGCTTCATTACTTGCCAAAACCAAGTCTAAAATAGCATCCGCCTCTCATTGTTTCCATGACTAATTGACGAAGAAAGTGGTCACTATTCCATCCAGGAATACCTACGTCCTTCTATTAATAGATCCATTTCTTCTCCAACCTATATCCTATGTTATTCGCTGTTACATGCTTGATACTAGAATTTACAGATACCAGAATGAGGTCTTTAATTCTCTTTACAGAGAATCTTGAATGGATTTTATGTTGACTTTAGCTGTGTTGGAGGGTTAAAGTAATTGTTCTGGTGAAATGCTGTGTCTAGGCATCAGCTTTAGTTCCAGAGACGAGATTTGAACCTCCTCTCTCCATTTCCTATAACTTGTTCAGGCAAATGAGCCAGAATAAAGGATATCTTTAATTATTTTTATATTTTAAGTAATATTTCAGGCTTACAAAACAGCTTTTAGGAAAGCAAAATCTGATAGTTGTACTGAAATACTATGAACAAGCCTGTTCAAATTCAATGAACACATCTCCATGTTGTGGCTTTGCAATAAGCTAGAATATTGTACGTGAGCTTATCTGTTAAGGAAATCCGTCCCCACAAAGAGCTTGGCTGAGGGACGGCCGCGGTGGGAGCACATCTTCCATACCACACTTGGCAAAGGACAGAGTCCCAAGCATTTTTCGTACGCTGCACTTCTTGCTCACTGTCCTAGGACGCTGGTGTGTGTTGAAGCTAGACAGACCCCCAAAATCTGGAGGTTGCTTCGCTTCTTAAGAAGCTCTCGGTTGCCTTCAGACCACTAGAGGGAGGTGCTCTTGCTGATGTGAGCTTCAAGAGAGAGGAGAAGAGCGAATGCCGTGACTTTAAAGTGTTTGTAGATAACACAGAAACATCAAAAAGGAATATGAATCTGTGACTGGGCTGACAAATGGCAAATGAAATATAAAATAAAACGTGTCAACTAACAAATGTGCTGCTCAGTGTATTGAAAGCTATGTAAGGCATTACATGAATAGGGAGAGTTGCGAGGAGCAGCTCCGCCATTGCAGCGCGCAGCACTGCCGATGCAGGGACGGAGCTGCGGATGAGCTTGCCATGAAAGCAGGAGGGGAAAGGGACAGATTTTATGTAAAAAAAAAGTGCGAAAGCCCCAGCAGCAAACCCCAAAAGCTTTGTTCTGGTGCAGCATCCCCTTGCCAAGGATGCTGAGCCCAGAGACAGCAGGTTCCACCCAATCCCTTGGAAACCCCTCGGCTGAAGCATTTAAAACAGCAGCAGTGTCACCCTCCCTGGGAGCAGGCAAACTTGTCTCTGAAGGAAGCCAGTGTGGTTCCTCTAAGCCTCCATCCAGATCTGCAGCAGAGGGTCAGCACGTCCGCTGGAAATGAGGGTTGTCTCCAACATGCCCATCCACAGCTGGTTTCCACAGCGGCTGTTTTGTCCTGCCTGTGTCCTCTGAGATGTAACAGGAAAACCATCTCCCAAAGCTGCAGGGAAGATGTGCGGCCTTGTGGTGAGCCTATGAGAAGTCCATGGAGATGTTCTCTGCTGTTACCTTGAGGGAGCAAAGCAGTCATTGGCCTGGTTTCATTTTGGTGTGGTAGCTGAGGGGGAAACTCAGCCTGAAGCACATTGAGCTCGTTGCACACATCTGATCTACAGGAAGGAAGGAAGGAAGGAAGGAAGGAAGGAAGGAAGGAAGGAAGGANAGGAAGGAAGGAAGGAAGGAAGGAAGGAAGGAAGGAAGGAAGGAAAGAAGGAAGGAAGGGAGGGAGGGAGGAAGGAAGGAAGGAAGGAAGGAAGGGAGGGAGGAAGATTTCGTCAACCATATGTCTCAAGCTGAGAAAGACTGAAGGAAGTAAAGAAAAGCGGGGGAAAACAGTGAGATGTGCAGTGGACATGGCTTTTGAGGTGCTCTTCTTGTGGGGAATGAATCTCTGGTTTCAAAACTGCTGGGGAGAGAATTGTCTCTATTTTCCCGTTGCAGCACTAGTCCCCCAATTTTATCAAACTGTCTTTTGTAAATACTAACATGAAGTTATCCATTTCTATAGTTAGTATAGCAAAGATAGTCCTCCTGAAATTTGCAAATTTGCATACCTATGAGTTTGCTTTTGTAGTGGATGTTGGGCAAGGTGTTTTCTGTCTGCATGGAGCAGCGTCACTGTCACTATGTGTGACCTGTGTGCTCAGTGAAGGGAGGGGTGCATGGTCTCTCTTTTTGATGCTCCGGTGTTCCTGTAATGTGCTACCTCTGCTGTCATGATCCGTCCCTGTAGCCTCACTCTTAGATGTGTTTCCTTGTCTGTCAGTTTGTTGTGGGAAATGTACAGCAATTAGCTGCTCAGACTTCTGACTGTTTCCTGGTTTTTGCTTTTTCTTTCATATATTATTCATCTTTCCTACTTGTATTAGATGTTTGCAAGTCTTCCTGCTTTAAGTTGTGAAGAGAGCATTGGGCTTGAAATGCTTGATGGTGGTGACATCTTGGATTTTTTTATGCTAGTGTTTGCTTGAACAATTTTGTGTATGAAAGTGGAATTGATGAGCTGTGAATATAGAGTGGGATTTGTGAGCTGAGCTGCACTGTGGGTGCTCCTTACTCCCGCTGAAAAGCAGAATCACCTAGGGTGCTTCTAGCCTGCTCTCTGCACAGGCTGCTTCCCATCAGTAGCCAGGTCTACTGGATAAATGGGGGATGCTGAGAAAGAGAGATAGTTAAATGTTTTTAGGAGGTTTTGTGCTTTACTTTCTGTAAAGTTGTAGCCTAAAAAAAAAAAGAAAGCCACTTGCAACACAAACTATCCAAGTCTTGTCCAACCAAAATACACAAGACAGAACTCTATGTCCTGTGGCATCATCACAATTAAGGAATTCACTCAACTGTCAGATGGTTTCTGTCTAAGTAGGTGTCTATTCCTGTTACCTATTCCTGCAGTGCCCCTGCATAAATATATAAAATATATATATTTATTTTCTATACCAGAGTTTAAAAAAAATGCTTTCAGTAACTGCTGGGATAATATTCCAGCAACAGAGAAAAACAGTGGCATGGTGTTTTTGTTGTGTAATCTGAAAAGCGAGAGACTGTGGGGAAAAAAATTACACTTAGAAGGAAATATATTTTTTGACAAAAAAAACTTACCTTGACAAATGTTAATGAACTTGTCAGTTGGACAAAAGGCAGCACCTTCTCTTTCTTCCCCCTCTGTGCTACCCTATGTCTGCTGGCTGTCGTGCAGATACAGGTACTCGCACAAACACTGGCTGCTTCCTGAACACAGCTGTACAACTGGGCTGTGGTTGCGAGACAGTTTCCCGGCCCCTACTTACTCCGTTTTATTTCTCAGCAAGATGCATGTTTCCTCCCAGAGTACTTACTACTTGATGAGCAAACCTGCTGACCAATTCCAGTGCTTTATTAGAAAAAATACGTTTGCTAAGATGTTTTTAGAGTTTAAGGCTAAAAGGGGTCATCTGTGTTTTTTTGTGTTTTTTTTTTATTATTATTTTTTATTTTCATCTAACTTCTGATGGACCTGGATTCCTATAGATGTAGGCATAAATGGGCAAATCCAGGACAGGATCCCAACCACCTGCACTAGAATGAAAAGATTTCCACTTCCTACTCTTTGCATTTCTACTGCTGAAAGATCCTGCTCACATAGCAGATATCTATACTGTATTCATCTAAATGCAGACAGGCGAATCACACTGTAGAGTTCTGCACAATAAAACACCATGTGGCGCCCAGGTGACAAGTGACAGTGCATATTCATTACCTCCCAGAGCATTAAGGTCCTTATGGCCAGCAGCATGTGGTTTGTGGTGAACCAGAGGTGTTGAAGCATCAAGGGACAGCAGAAAGCTTATGGTGGCCCAAGGGGAGAAGGGAAAAGCATCCTTAGCTGAAGCATCTTCTGCACCAGGGGAGCCTGGGCATGGGAATCACATATTGCACTGGCAAGGACTGGAATAAGTATGTGAGCTTCAGCGGTGCATTCAAGCTGATTATACCAGTGATGGTAGAAAACTTCAGCTTACGGTAACCTGTCCCTTTGCATTTCCCCATCCCTACCTGAGAATGTGCTTTTACATCAGCACTGGAAGTACGCCTCTGCGAGGTGCTGGAGTGAAGTATTCCTTGGAAAAGGCTGGCTGCGGGTAGTGCTAAGGAATATCAAGGCAAAGTGGCTGAGAAACACCATTTAAACAGTGATTTTTAAGTTCAGTTCACCTATCAGTAAGTTTCTTTGAATACAGGACCTAGGATTTATTTCAGCTAGAATTCAAGTGTTGAGATGTTTTAAAAATAAGGACTGAAAAGCACAGCTGCCCAAAATCATATAAAAAAATTTTTGCTCTTAAATTTTTGAAACATACTACATGACTTTTGAAGAACCCACTCTCAGCCCTAGACATATCTAATCATATAATGTCATATCATTGCTTTAAAATCTGATTATGGCCCAAGCAACAAAGTCCTTGATGTTTCAAAGGGATTGCGGGAGAATAGGAGGTTTTTGCCAGAAAAGAAATTTGAAGAGGAAACATTGTATAGAGATGATTCTTACTTTTGTTAGAAATAACCCACCTAAAGTTGAGAAGATTTTAAATGAAGAGTAGAAAGTGAGACGTGGATAAGTTAAGTGTGTGAATTTCTTAAGAAACCAAACCCCTGCAAATGTTACTTCCATAAAATGCTGAATTTTACTGAGACAGAGGAAGGACACCCCCACTCAAGTACATTCCTTCAAAATTAATATTAGGGGAAAATTGTTCTTCCATTTACCCTTGAACAGTATTGAAAGTATTGATACAACTACTTATTCAACATTTTATCATTTAAGAGGAATGGATCCATTCTTACTAAGGCTTTGGTCAGAGTATTCCTCTCATTTTGGTTAACCAGTCCCTTACTCTATATCCACAGCGAGTTTGCTTGTGTCATATCTGACGCAAGGGAGTACTTATTTCAGAGTGGATAAAATCATGCCCTACAGGATGGGCTCATATGCAAAACCTAGATTTTTTTGCTGTTCCACAGAGATCTAGGACTGTGGGGAGTCATTTCTATAGTGGCCTGTGGACTTGAGTGAATGGTGCTACCAAGTAAGTGGGAGTAGGAAGCACCAGTAATTTTTAAAGAGAAATAATTTTTACATCTCCTGCTTGTTCAGATGCTTCTTATTACAATTGCTTTGCAGCTGTGTATGAATTTTAAGTAGGATGGAGACTGGAAGAACCTGGTAATGATAATTAACATGAGAGCAGGGACTCATCTGTATGAGAAAATAATAACAAACTTAGAGCATTTCAGCTCTGCCTGTAGCAATCTGCAGGCTTGGGGTAATTTTGTTAAAGGGCTTAAAATGTCTTTAACAAGAAACACGCTATGTCATTGTATCAACATGAGGGCCGAGGAGGAAGGAAAGCTGTTCTTGGCACAGAAACAAACAAACAAACACATAAAACAACAAAAAGCCCCAAACCCTACCTTTGCTTTTCTGATGGAAAATAGTGATGGACCAAGAAAAAAATGTGAGGAAGCTGAAAAGAGACCTGTGTTGGAGAGGAGAGGAGGAGGGGAAGCTGATAAACTCTAGGCGTATTGAAGAGTTTGTTGGGCATTGTGTTATGTAAGAGGAGTCATTCAGGGTTAGATCTTTGCTGTGCTTAATAGGTCCCACTCTGACTAAACTGAAAGTGGTTCCTGATCTGCTGGGTTCATACCCAAATAAGAGGACATCACCTGATCTTTACTTTCATGCGGGAGGTTTTACTCCTAACTTTCACCAGATGCAGGGAGAAAAGCAGTGCTGTGGAGAGAGCTAGCAACACCTCTGTACCTAAAAGTCCTCAAAAATGGAGTTGCAGCTCCGCGCTATGGGAGTTCAAGGCCATTTTCCCAGTTGCAGAAGAATGGGCCATCTCAGCTTGAAGGGGGAAAAATGCCTTTGACAAAATGCATAGGCTTGGTTTGATGCATAGTACAGGCAAATGGACCCCACTGAGCATGTTATCACCATGAGAATGGACTTTCCACAACTGGGAGAGCCCAAGTCTTCTAATATTAATGATCTTGATAGTTTTGTACTCAGTACAGATGTGCCTGGAACTACAAAAACAGCTCCAGGGAGTTGCAAAGTGTACAAAAAGAATCACATTAAAAATGTCCAAATTGGAATAATTTAAAAAGAGTTTAAAAAAAGGATATTCAAGAATAGACTTGTTCTAAATGTCTCCATGCTGATTTCACTGCCTCCAAAAGTGAGGTACAGGTATTTGCAGAGTTATAAGTAGGTCAGTTATTTTTGTCACTCATTATTACTTGTGAAAAATGTGTGTAGCAAACGTACTAACATACTGTAGCAGCTGAATTTGGAGCGCTAGCATTTCTTTTATGCATTTTTAGGATATGTCTAAATGACATGATTTCCTGATTGCAATGTAAAAACCAATTATTTCTAAAATCCAGTATATTTGGACATGCTGTATGAACTCTTATTCCCTCTTATTCCAGTATCAAGAAACTCTCTGAAAATACCACTGCCATTTTGCTACACTGCTTCCCTAACAGCACTTGGATACACATGGCCACAGATTGGTGAGTGTAAATCTCTTATCTCATCTATGGGATTGTTTCTTCTGTTACAGATTCTTTTACAGTTTCTTCTTTTACAGTTACTAAAATATTTTCAGCCTTATAAAGCATGCAATGTTTAAGACCTCTTACAAGGGTTATGGTAGGATATCTCCCCTCTCACTTCAGTCAACTGAGAGCTTGAGATTTAGTCAACACTGACTGTCTTTCTCTGTAGTTAGCAGAGAGATTGGGGTGCCCTCAAAGTGGAACCCACCTCATCCAGAAAAGTGAGCTAAACTGTTTTCTAGGGTAATTTTCTCTCTCCATGGACAGTAACGGGAGTTGTATAATTCAGGTACTAATGTTAATGAAGATGAATCCATGTTAGGGATGATGAAATCCATCAGTGTTGAGCTGACTGACCGCTCAAGATGGAAGAAAAATTGTAATTGGATTTCTGTCTTTTCAGTTATTTTTGGAAGTTGTTGACTATGAAAACTCAAGGTCTTTAATCTCTTTCCAAGCATTAGTTAATATTCCAGCATCTCTTCTTTAAAGAGGAGCCTGCAGCTGTGTGTTCACAGCCCAGAATCACATTTTTTTGGCTCCCCCCTTTTTTTTTCTTTTAAAATAAACTAGTTGACAAACATGAGACCATTTTTTGTGTTAATAATATCCTGACCGCTCTACGGAACTACATTTTCCTTCTCTGCTTCAAACTTTTGTGGATATGTGAACTACTTCAGCAAGAAGGAAGACTCACTTCTGAGCACAGAACACATGCAGAGCTCCTAAAAAACCACCTATGGAAAGGACAGCTCAGCATCCACTGCATACACTGCACAGGGCTTCACTGGGCATTTGGCAATGTGCAGATGTGATGGCGATAGGATATGTCCCTGTGCCAATACCTCAGTTTGTACTTTGAGATTTCAGTAGCAATCTAGGTGTTCCTTAGTGGTCCAGCTCCAGCAATGTTCACTAGAGTTCAAAAGAGAACTTTCAGTATTTTTCCAGGAAAAAAAGAAAATTATTTTTTCACTTCTTCATCTTGGATTAATCTCTTCAGGCCTCTTTTGTTCCTTGAGGAAAAAGTCAAAAAGAAAAATCTATTTTTGTACTTCTTTCATTGTAAAGTCTGCTAAAATTCTGATCTCAAGGCTGTATTGTGGCATCATGTCCGTAAGAGTGATCATTTATTGAATTTCCTTTCAGTATTTCTAAATTTCATGTCATTCATCTTCATAGAATATCCTCTGGTGTTCAAAATATGAAAATAATGAATAGGAAAATGACTTCCTTTCTCTAGACCATTCATTATTTCTCATTACTTTATCTAGTTCCCACTTCTTTTGTCTCCTTCAAAATATAACAGTTCCTATCTTTGAAGTCTGTCTTCACAAGAAAGCCCTTCTCTTACTGCGATATCTGTTTTCGGATGGAGTTCTGCTATTCAGAGATGCCTAGGGGTAATCCTCAAAGATTCTTAAACATCTAAATTCCACAGAAATTGGAGGGAATGAGGTTTCTAAATGCTTTTGAAAAGCTGGGACTTGTACTTCTGCATTAAATGCATTTAAAAGACCAGCTCTGAGCGGAGTCAAATGCAGCCCAGGAATGATGCAGGGACAGTCCAAACAGTGGCTTTAGGGTGTCCTTTGCTTTCTTTTTTTTTTTTTCAGTTCCTTCAAAAAATCAGTCAAAAGACATTTATATAAAATTGTTAATTTAGAAATACTCTCAAAACGAATCTATGCTTTCGTTCTAACAAGTGAACAAGTGTGGATATTATTTTGAAATATTCCCTTATTTAAAAGTCAGAAAAAAATGACCAAAAATAGGGAATTTCCCCGCAAAATGACAGATGTTACAAGCCAGTCAAATAGGGCACTTACACATGAGCATGTGAGCACTTGCGAGCCACAGTGAGTACCATTCCTGACTGTGTTATTACAACACCTACTTACGTATCCAACTAATCCATGCTGAAATATCATTCTCTCCTGGAATATTTCTTCCACTTTCCAAATTCCCCCTTTCTTTTTGGATCATTCCATTCCTCTGATTTGAGTTTTAATGTATTTGAGGCAGAGAAATCTAACCCAGTTTTGAAGCCGGGACTCTGCTGAGGTCAGGGGGTAAATCAACACCAGCAAGACCTGGGTTGGGTTGAATATATGGGTCCCATTCTAAGCTCAAGATGAACTCAGCTTATTGGTTGTCCCAGCCACTGATACTAACCCAAAATAAACTGACAGGTAGTGAAAATGTTGGCAAAAAAAGCCACCTGCAGTACTGCTGTAACAATATGTTAAAACAAGGAAGAAGGGATGGGATTGCACAGGGAATAGCATCTGTATAGGAAAGAAAGTGGAATTTCTTGGCAATAAAATTACTACTCCCTCTAATTACATAGGAATCCTTGTTCCCTGATATAACTTGGTCCTAGGGAACACATATACAAGATCTTCTGAATATTGTGGTAAATCTCTTCCACGGAAACATTAATTCATTAATTTTAATCTGGAAATTACTTTAAAAAAAAAAAAAGAGGGAGGAATGCACAATAAAATTAAAGGATACTTCCTTGAATAAAAACTGTCTTCTGCCTGTTAGTGCATTTTCTTCTGTGGCTTTTGCTTTATTGGCAAATGGCAAAATATCCCAGTACCCTGGGCCTGCTGCTGCAGAACCATGCAGAACCATGTGCAGGTGTGTCTTGAGATATTCCACCAAAACTTGATAGCTTTAGCCACTTTAGCCAAAGAAGTGAGAGAGAATGGGGTCTCTCGATCTCCCTCTCTACAATCTTTGAGGTGAATTTTAGTTATTTCCATGCAAATAAGGGGCTCACAAATCAGCTCACTCTCCTCCAGACTAACTCAGTGGTGAACTGGAGAAATCTTGTGTTCTCCTGGAGGCTTTGTCTGTCTTTTAGTACCAAGATGCTGTGCAGTATTTGCCATCACAGAGACCCAGCTGTGTTGAACTCGGGGCTGAGAACCCGCTCCGAGGAAAGAGTCCTTGGAAAGAGCTAAAGGGCAGAAGAACCTTAGGTGAGCAAAGGGTCAATGGTGGCAACCAAGAATAACCCATCTGGGTCCACTCCTCAGCACCTCCCTGTCCGAAGTGGGGGCTAATAACTGTCCCAGAAACAGGAACGGACATATTCTTGTGGAACTCCTCTGTACATTTTTTTTTTCCCACATGGATCCTTGGATAAGGAGATATGGAGAATGAGCATAATTCAGGGAACGATTGTTTTGTGAAACACCTGCATATGGTACAAAGAGAAATAACCAAGCAGTTATATCCAGAGAGGAGCTAGGAACATGGAAATTTGGATGTTTTATTACCCAGATTTTGTGTCTGCAGTCATGGATGCAATTGAAATGTGCCATGTCCTGCTATTGATGCTTGGCAGGTTTAGCAGAAGGTAAAATCTGACTTGAATCTGTATTATGGTACTATGCTATGTCCTTTTTTCTTTTTTTTTTTTTAAATAAAAACAGAACATGGTAATGCCAGACATCAGTCCTCTTTTTCAAACGAGGCTTCCTTTTGCTACAGCCTTATAAACCATTTTTAATAACTCAGAGAAACATCAGACTGTGACCTATCACATCGCATTGCATCAGTCAAACTGTGTTACATCCAATAATAAACTCCTGCAACTGATGTTACCCAATATGACAAGCCAAATATAAACCAAGAGCTGGAGAATTCAAAGAAAAATATAGTTTTGATAAGCCAGGATTTTAAAAATATGTGAGCTCTTTTTGATAGTAATTCTTCGATTTTTTTCTGAAGTCCATATCTCCTGGATAAATTGTATTAGCTGCTAGTAAGCATATTCTTCTGGATTTTAAGAATGTTTGTCCTATAATTACTTTTTAAATAAACTTTAACTATCATATATACAGCAGCAGCAGTTCCCTGTATGAACTGGGTAGAAGAGGAAAAACATGCAAAGATGGACCTAGCACTCCTTCTTGAAATTTAGGCTAGAATAGGGTGACAATTGTATTTGGATTTTATTAATGCAAAAATCCAGCTTCAGGATGGTCTAGGCCTGTGGCAAATTCTTGTCAAAAGGGGAATGGGTAGAAATGCATGGAAAAATCTGAGCAATTCTGACTCTTGGTTGTTATGCAGTTGAATTACAAATTTAGTTATATAGATTTTTTTTTTTTTACTAAAGGGAGGAAAAATCCTAGAAATCAAGCCAAAACAACCTGGTTTGGGGTGAAATTTTTCAGTGATTTTACACTTTTGGAAGCAATGAGAGAAATCCTCCATATTCTGAAATATCTCAGTCTATTTACTGAATATTTTAATATTAAAAAAAAACCCACTTTGTCAAGTTGCATCTACTCTTAATATCTCTATATTCATGGAGGAAGATAATACTATTTCTACTGTTTCTTACTCATTTCCATTATTTTACACACAAAAAGAAAAGAGATTGGTAGAGCTGAAATTTGAAGCCAATCTCAGGGTATTAGTTTCATATTCACTTAGTTTCCTGTAAAGATTCTGAATTTATAGTTATTTTTACAGGAAAACTAAACTGAAGGTTGAAAGCCATTAGCAATAACTCACTTGGATTTTAACCCACTCTGATGTTTACTTATTTTGATTTTAATCTATTCTGATATTCTTATGCCATTTGTTGGCATATTTCCACATATACAGGAAACTGAATTGTTCTTATTTGGAATACTGAAAGAAGGCATACAGAATACTACACCCACAAAATAACCAGATTTCTTCAAATTTAATCTAATCATTAAATTTCTATTGATAAAGATTTATTTTAAAACATTCAGGAATTTGACCTATATCCAGTTTGATAAAATGTATTCAAACTCATTGAAGAGTTTCTTGAGGGCTGTAAAATTCTGGAGCTGTAATGACCAGAAGTATTTTTACTTTGGGCATAACCACGAAGGAGAACAGCACACAGCAACCTGACCAGTCTGATAGCACAAATTGATGTTACTTATGTTTGGCTGGAGGATCTCTGATGCTCCTGGGTCCAGCCAACACTGGACGTTGAAGGTCGGCCCATCGGGTTGGAGAGCAAAGTGACACTGAGATGCAGTCTTCACCGTGGGGTGGCACCAGCTGAGTTCAGAGCACAATAAGAGAAGAGTCTGTAAAATAATAGTACAGATCAAGTCACTCTGTGGATGCTTACTAGGCTTCCCAACACCACAGGGTGAGAGGGTTATGTTTCTAGTGCAGTGATGACTGACCACATGGTGCATTGCTAACAAAAACTCCGGAGAGCATTAGAAAGCACTGAGTTTCTTCATGTGCTGTGACCAGTGGCATTCCTTTCACTCCCATACACAAAATGTGCAAGAATGCTCACAGAGGATTCTCAGCTGCAAAAATGTCGTAGTGAAGTGACAGATGAAGCAACCTTAGGTTTGCTCTACTGGGGCTCATGGGATGCTGTTTCCTGGGAGTGAAATAGATGATATAGTTAAGGTTGAGGAAAAATAAAACCTGAAGACACATTTCCACGGATGTCCCTTCTGGGCTGCCTGAGTAAGAGCTGTCCCTGTGGTTTGGACACTGTGATCACATAAGGGGTTTTGTGTTTTAAGGGTGGGTTGTGGTGTTCTCCACTGCCTTATCAAGGTGCCAGGGTGGCTGCCCTCCAGATGAGGGGCAGGAGGGTCTGCCTTTACTCAGTGCCAAGAGGGTAGACATAGATGTGCCAAGACATAGAATGGTCAAATATATTCCCAGAACACACATTGCTACAACAACCCATATGCGAGAGCACTCCTACTCAGTGTGTTTCCATGCACTGATGGAGAAGCATCTTAACTGTGCTGTTTATAGGCAGAAGCCCCAGTTACACTGACATGGATAAACTCAAACCAAAAAAAAATTCGTATTTCTATGGTCAGTTCCCACTGGAAATTATCACCATGAATTTAACCAAATAGAAAGCTATAACAAAAAAAAAACTGCACTTCTGTCTGGAAAAGCCTAATTCAATACTGTTTATAACTGATGTCCTATTATATGGGAAACATTACCCACATATCTTTTCTGAGTACAATCCAGGTTTGACTCTCATCAACATTTCTTTAATAATGTACATGATGGCATTCAAAGCATAGTTGTGAACTCCATTTCCTCTGGAAGGCAAGAAGCTGAGAGTGCTTTTGAGCACTCTGTGAGGTAGTATTAGTGTTCACAGGGATCTTGATATATTGGGGGAGGAGTGTCAGCAGTGTGAATCAAGAAGAGACATCCCAGCTGAGGAAGCGAAAATCAAATGGTTATGTACAACATGTAGAGTAACTGCCTAGTCGGTCACAAATGTATTCCAAACCTGCAATGAGATGCTATTGCAAAGAAGCTAATCTCTTTTCAGGAGGATTTAAAAACAGACGCACATGAGAATAAGATATAGGAGGAAATTATTTTGCTCTACTTGGCATTCAAGAAGCCTCAGCTGGAGTTTGGTAGTTTTATGATCAGTTTTGTGTGCCAAATAAAAAATACAGGAGAGAATCCAAAGAACAGCAAAAATGATAAAAGATTGGAAAACTTGACCTCTGAAGACCTCCCTGCCATTCCCAGATTATTGAAAACACCACATTTCTGTTATCTCCTGTGATGTCTCAGTGTTAGTAAGCCTTTTAATTGCACTACTGATATACTTGAGTATAGTACTTTTTTCCTATGTCATGCAACACTGCAGGAATGCCTACACTCCATCTCTAAGCAGTGACTATAAATGAGTAGAAGCAAGAAAACGCACCTGATATGAGCAGTATAACCAAAACAAAAGTTAAGCTGAAAAATCTGCTTGAAAACTTGAGAAAATACTCCTAATTCATCTGAAATGATCTTCACAGTATGAGAGCATTTCTGCTTAATTCAAATTAGCTTAGGTTTGACTGTTAGCTCCATCACTCCCTTGAGCTGTAGACTCTTGCACACTACAGTCCATACTTTATGTCAGCTACAATCATAAGTGCAATGTGAGAAGAGCAGGAAATCAGATTTTTTTTAAATGGCCTGTTTTTCCATAAAGTCCTGTTGATTGACATTCAGGATATTGCTAGCTCTGCTTTCTTTAGCAGTTGGAACTGATTCTGCCTCTTCCATGATTTTGCTAGGACTGATGTGGGCTCAGGAATCCTGCCTGCCACCTTCATGTACCACCACTGCTCCTGCTTTCTAGATTTTTCCTTGAACACCCAGATGTACCAGAAACAAACTTCAGCACAGCAGAGATCTCAGTCAGCTCCCTTTGGACTTTTGGTACAAGCTACACAGGAGTGCTAAACTTAAAATGCTCTTGTACTGTTGATGTAGGTGATTTTTTTATGCTTACTTACTAATGATCTTGTTTGTACTTCGTTGACTTTATGTGTGGAAAATACATCCATCTCCTTCTATCCAAGTATGTAAATATTTACCAAAGTGATAGACACCTTCAAAGTACCACCTCTGGGCACTTTGATGGAAAGTAAGGATGTAGGTAGTTTTATTGCTACCATCTCCAGCCAATGAAGTTGCAATTAGCCTCTCGTGATTTAATGATGTCCAGCCTATTAAGGCTTTCCTTCCAGAGCAGAAATCTTTTCCACATTATCATGCAATGACAAACAGAGGAGGGTAGAAATACTCTCCACTGTGGTATCAACAACCCCCTGACTAGGGTTACTGTCAGCAGGAGGGAGAGAGGAGGAGAACGGAAGGCAGCGTCTAACATCAATAAGGGATAAGCAGCAGGGCTTCTAAGCAGCAGATCATGCCAGACAAACCTGATAGCGTTTATTTTGCTGTGTGGTTGAATTGTTACAGTTCTGTGAGTCTTTGCTGGCAAAATGAATCTTTTTCAATCTTTTTACTGTGAAGGTCAAAACGCAAAATGTTCGGGACAAACCTCCTCCATACTAGAAAGATCTGATAAAATCAGATAGGAACAACAAAGCAAACAAACAAGCAAAAAAATGAGGTGGGAAGAAGCTTGGAGGGATTTTCTCTTGGAGGAAGAGTGAAAACACTAACTACATTAAAATATTTATGCAATACAGCAATATCGCAGTGTAGGGTCTATGCTCAGTGAATGAATTCAAACATAAACAGTGAAATAAATCTAAGAACCAGAGTCCCGTGATGTTTTGCCGATCAACATCATCAGCCTCCCATGTGAGTTTGCGATTTAGTAGTGCCTTCTCAAGATACTGTTTAAACAATCTGCTGCAAAATTCTCTGCTGACGTTTTGGCAACAGACAAGAACTTGGATTTGACATCAACAACAGCACGATGCAATGGATAGTTCCCAGCTTCAAAAGTTGACTGGATGAAGTGGTCTTCTGTCTACCATTCTTGCATCAGTTTGACAGAAGACTACCTCACAGGAGGTATGCACAGGCGGTATCAGATAATATCTGGATATTTGATTTTTGACTACTTTCTTCCTTTGCATAGTCAGGGTGCTACACCTGCTGGTAGAGGTAGCTTTGCCACAAGAGCTCTAGCAAAGATGCATTTGAATGCCACGTTGCACTCTGCAGACTGATGATATCCGCTCTGCACATAAACACAGATGAACAGGTCCTGACTATAAAAAGAGCAAAACCATCCTCTTTTTAGGCAGAACCACTTCAGGACCAGCAGGGTCCTTAAGGGTTTATTTGCACAGCTTCCTGTGCACTGGTCTAAGATCAGGTATTATTTGCAGCCAGAGGTTCCACCAGCTGAATCTAAAGATGTTTGCATATTTGTGTGGACCCTGTTATCAGTTTTTACCTTTCTCTGTCAATTTTGCATGAGCAACAGATGCTTAAATTATTATGAGCAAGGCTGAAAGCTATCTGAGAGCTCATGTAAGTTGCACCACTAACAAAATCTGTAATGGTGCTTTTCGTTAGCATGGTCAACTCAGCATGTAGCATTCCTACTGATGACAGAGACTGATTCAGGTTGGGAAAAGGATAAGTTGTGTTACCCTAGAAAGATTATTTAGGAATTTCACCCATCTTTCATATGGAGACATATCTTTTATATATATATATATATATATATACACACATATACACACATATACACACATATACACACATATATATATATGGAGAAAGGTTTATAGCAAGTGTCCTCCAGCACCACCATACTGTTGAGACAGAGGTGAGGACAAGGCCTGTTTGGCTTTGTCTCACAGTTATCCTGCATTACTACCACATACAAAAATAAGAATACCCATTCACAGAAGAAATCTGAACATCTGGTTTTATTCCAGTTCAGAATATAAGGGAAATGTTGAACCATTGGGCATAGTGGAGAATATGGCCAGCTGTAAGTGGGAGATCCTTCTGGTTGAAGGCATCCTGCAATCAGCATCAGCAGAAATGATGTGAAGAATAAAACATAATTAGTGAATGACATTTCATGTTTTGTGGATTGTGTCATTGCTGCATGCAAGATTCTGAGGATTTCTGCCATAAAATACCACAACTGGAATGATAGAGTCTTTCTCCAAAGATTTAACAAGTTTAGAAAAGAATGGAAATTTGTGCCTTGAGCCATGAACAGTTCTGTACCTGACCTTTTAATTGAAGCCAATTTTATATTCCAATTCCTATCCTACTGTGAGAAGTGAAAGTGCCAATTTCAACCTTACCAGATCCAAGGTCCTATCCTTGGATCCTATCCTATCCTTCCTCATTTCCTCAGAAGGGCTTTAGAGTCAGCTGTCCTGTGACAGGACAGAACTTTTGCAAGTTGCAAACCACAGCAATTGTGGCTGGGAGGATGGGTTAATGTTTTACCTTCCCTGTGAAGATCTGTCAGTTAAAATCAAGGTTGGAATCCCAAATAAAATGAACTAGTTTTTCCTGTCTGGAAACATCCCAGAATTTGTGAGGAGTCTGGTATCAAATGGCCAGTAGTATTGTGCAACTGATTTATTCCACAGTTTTGGTCCTTTTTTTTTTTCCACATCTTGCAACATCTGTGAGTTGTTCAGAATGTCTTCAAACATATTGCTTAACCAGATTTTTATGGTTTCTTCAGAAATGAGGGCAGGGCTTTTTTTTTTCCAGTCCAGAAGTGATCATGATCATTATATTATGAAAACGCAGCTTCTGCAGTATTATGAACTGTCATGTAATGCAGGTTCTATTCCTGTTCAGTCTCCTGATATCCTTATAGGTGGTATGAAGGGCCTCTAGAAGCTACCTAAAAGATGCCTGGGCCAATGCATGCTGATATTTAGGTTGCCTAATATATGTAATCCACAGCTGTTCAAAGGCACAGGGGCAGTTGTCTTTGTTGAGCCAAATGCAGGGTCCCACTTCCCTTCAGGGGGCCTTTTGAGATGCACAGATGTTGTGTATTTGATCCAAAGCAGTGGTCTGATAGATGTGTTACCGAAGTTGGAGGAGTGCCATGGCCACGTTTAAGGCAAGGCTGTGGTGGAAGGAGCACTGGCACAGCTGCGAGCATGAGGCCAGTCCCTCTCTCAACCTGGAAGGTGTGTTGAACTGGCAGATCTCTGTAGCAGCTGGAACCCAGGACTGCAGATATGCTCAGATGGGTGCCCCAGACGTTTACTCAAGCTCCTATGTCCTGTTGAAATATTTGGAGAGCTCAGAACTGAGACATATTTGAGAGACTTGGCCCAACCACCCATACAGCAGACCTGAGAAGCTATGGCAAGGTCAAGTCACAACTCAAGAAAAAGTGGTATAAGAAATTGGAAACTCAGCGAGGAGATTCAGTGAATCTGTGAGGTGTTGTGCACATAGGTATGTGAACATTAAACTTGTGTAAAAGGGCAGGGGAAGGGGTGATCCAGACATCTGGAGATGCTTAGTGCAACCTTAGTGATGTTCAGACTTTAGAACAAATGAGAAAGAAAGGTTAGAAGTATAACAGAAAAATGGGATAACAGGTAACACAAGGCGATTGCCATGACAATAATTCCACCTATGTTGAATTATTGGTGTCTCAGACAGCAAGTTGTGCTAGAATGTTTTAGAAACACATTTCATTGCAAACAAACAAACAAAAAACCACACACACCCACAAAAACCACATCATATAGTCCCGATAAGTGTTTCCCTTTTGGCAGACAGCTAAAGAAAATTAACTAAACAAAATGCAGAGTGGCGTGGTAATAAATGTAATCCAGGGGAACAGGTTTAGGGCAGAAATCAACAAAAACTACCAGCAGCAATACCTAAGTGTGCTGACACTTCTCACTGAGACACAGTTTTCGCTTTTTGGTAACTTCACTGTTTCTCTTAACTTGGGCTGTGAACTGTCAGGGTCTGCTTCAGACTGGGCCTAAAAAATTAGTACTGTTGATCAGGACTGTGGTTAAAAAAGTGCATATCCATCCTAAAGCTGTCTGGGTGAAAATTCAAGTTTTTTGGTACTGGGATTTAGGAGGGTTAGCAAAAGCACAGACACAAAAAATAGGATAGCATGTGCTAAACATGACCTCTGTTCTGGATCTCTTGTCTTCTCCCATTGTCATCAGATAGCTGGTCCACTGATACAAAATGATCTGCTAATTAGTTTGACACCATCAGTGGCAGGGGACTTTGTGAATTTATTAGCCTTGACTTTGACAGTTGCCCATGCAAGGGGCTAAAATGACTCCAAGCTCATTTTCTCCAAAATATTTTCTTTTTAATTGGGAAACTCATCCAAATATTATATTAAATGGCAAGTGAAGTTCTAAAGAGAAGTACCAAAGAAATTGGAAATGTCAGATTGTAGATTGGCCTGATCTATTGGCCACATGGCCAAATAACCCCAGCTCACATGCCAGGCCAAATGGTTGTGTAATATCATTGCAAGATGTTCAGAGATTACAATGTCATGTAATACCAGATTTTCCATTTTAGTATGGGAAAGAGAAGGGCTGTAAAAATATGACTTTTACATTACAATTTTACTTACTTGAAATATTTATTGCTGTTTATGCATAGCCTTAGCAGTATAGAAAAGCTCTCATTTCAGGTTTGTTATGACTATTTCAATGAAGGTCATTGGTTACATCCACAAATGGGTTTCAGTGCCTAAATACCTCTTCAGATGTTTAGATCCAGCCCACAGGCTCCTCTGACATTCACTAATGCTCTGCTTAGCAGTCACCTTCTCTTGCAGGGTCTCAGATTCTGCGTGTTTTTGCAGAAAGCATGGATTAAGCCCAGCCCAAGTCCTGACACTCCTCTGCTTAGGATCCTGCCTGGACAATGGCTGGACAAAATGGAAAGAATGCTGTTTTAACTGGTTTGAATCTGCTCACAAACTTTGGGCCTTCTTACTTTTTTTCAAAGTGGTTTGGCTAAATATCTTCTAATGGGTCTATGCTAAGTGACCCAGAAGATGAAGGAATCCAGTGGTTGACGCACAAACTCAAATGGGGAGAAATAAATCCTCATTCCCCTCCTCAACATAAAAACATGTGATTCTGATGCTTCACAGTTACTTCAATCTTAATTCAAATCTTATGAGAATTCAGCCAGTCTTTGTAAAATAAGGGATCTAACTTATCATTTCACTCCCTAAAGAGATGTAGATTTTCAGGAAAAGAGGAGAATGGAGTGAAATGATAAGTTAGATCCCTTATTTTACAAAGACTGGCTGAATTCTCATAAGATTTGAATTTTGTTTTCTATATTTATTTTCGAGACAAATATATGCTATCGTTAGATGATAGGATTATGGGCTAACGTGAGCTAAATTTGATTTTAGGTTAGTCTTTGGAATAGGACTTTTTGGGGTGATACTTAGAAACCTATTTAGTCACATGCTGACCTTGCTGAGATTTTCAGCTTCTTGATTCTTTTACGCACAGTCCCACTGTGCAGATATGGACAAAAGGCATGTGACACATCACATTGCTGTGGTTTGGGGTATTGTTTGGGTCAATAGTGGCATGATGCAGCCCTTTATATATTAAGCTGCCCATCAGCAGTCTCATCTGTGGAAACATTCTGGTCGTGCTGGTTATGTGGATATTACCTTTGCCTAACGAGGTATTCTTAGCTTGAGTCTCATCGTAGATCCCACTTTTGATCCGTTTAGCTTTATCAAAACTGTTTTTTGGAAGGCTGATGACTTCTAAAGACATAGTTAGGGTGCATCCCAAGCAGGTCATGTCCCTTAGAAGAGCACAAACTGGCACACTGAGTCTGAGGCATGCTCTAAAAGAAAACCCCCATAATCAACAAGAGTGATGACAAGAGTTGTTAGAAGGTGCTAAACCCTAGGAATTCCTTTTCTTAGCACCATCAAGTCAGAATAAATCTCAGAATTACTTCTGCAAATTTCAAAGGAATCCAAGGAAGCATATGGATTTCAGCACATGGCCTTCAAAGGAAAATTCACCAACCTAACTGCACTAGTGTAATTATACACCTACAAGTACACCTTCTCACGTGAACGCTCATGTGCAGCATAGTTTTTTGTTTCATCTTACACTGCATTCAAAGCAAAGCAAAGAGACTAAGCTGGAAAAAACATCCTGGAAAAAGAAGGAACGTGAATGGGAGCTGTGCTGGTAAAATTACGGTGGTATAATTATCCTGATCAATTTTCCATATAAAACAGACTTCAGAAGAACTCATTTGTTAAATACTGTGCAAACCTCAGCTTTACTCTAGTGGCATATCTGTTCACCAATCAACATAATGAACGTGGGCAATTAAGGTGCACCAGAAACCTGGCTACATTTCCTGAAGGCATTTCCCAATGTCCAAATGCTTGATTTGCAAAGTTAATGAGCTGCTGAGGTCCCTTGTTAGAAATCAGCACAGCTCTGGTGACTTCAGCTGAGATCCTCTTATACACATAGACTGAAGTTTGAGTCCTTTATAAACCATGGATTGCTTTGGGAAGTAGAATTATGGTTATTTTCAATATTTATAATTTGATCCTAGAAGTTAATTTGGACAATGTAACCAGTGATTGAATTAAATAGCAGCCTCGGCACAACTGCAAGCACTTATGCTAAGAAAAAGATGGCAGTTCCTATGGCGTGAATTCTGCATAGTGAGGTGCCATTTAATGCCCTGCCATAATGGCCCATGTTACAGCCCTCAGTTTTCATCGAAGCAAATTTCTTCCCAGCAAACTGCATGAGAACTGCAGGATTTAGCCCCCCAGAAATCAAGAACCAGCATTGCCTCCTCATTAGCAGTAGGATATAATAGTAGCTGTGGTACAATTGCCATTTGCTAGGTGAATACCATTTAAATGCATAAAAGATTCTGGTACTTGATTGTTCAGCAGCAGAAAGTGAATGGATGTCAAGTCCTTTGCTCACAACTGTGTTGGCTAATGCTGCCCTCAGGGGGTGAGACTCTTTCTAAAACCTGAAGTGTTTATGGCTGATTTGAGTGAAAGTGATTTGCTAAAAACCCTCCCTGTATTTAGAGGGTTTAGCTTTAAAAGACCAGCTCTGCTCCTACAAAGGATCTGATTTCAATTCTGTTAGGAGCACTTTGGTCCAGAGGAGAGAAGAAAGAAGGCAAGAAGAATGTCAAAGACGTAGTGAGCCCTGTCTTAGCGAAAGGGTGATCCCATGGCTTCCTTGTCCGGCCTGTGCAATCGCTGCCTGCCTGCCAGGACCTCTTTTTACACCCACCCTCATGCACAGGAGCAGCACTAATTTGCAGGCTGAGGTGCCACTCAGGAAAAGTGAGGATCTTTAAAAGTAGCTTCTCTTCTATGTTCACCAGGTGTTTAGCTCCTTAGGACCTCCACCAGCATTTCTGCATTTCTTCTGTTACCAAAGTTGTGATGTCTGTTCACCACGAGCTTGACTATAAAGAAGGAATTGGATGGTACATGGCCCAGCGACCCGAGCTGTTGATGCCTGTGAAACTGTGTCTTTGTGGGTCAGAGACACTGAGCCACGGCTCGGCAGAAGCACAGAGACTTTTAGAAGAACCCCTCTTTTGCAGAAAGATTTGTTTTTCCTGCAGCATACAGAATGCCAATCCCAAGAGCCTTCATAGTAAAAGGACACTGAAGTATTTCAGTTGTAAAATTTAAACCATCTTTAATTACCTATTTATTACTCACCTTCATTATTTAGTTCTGATTCCTTCAGACACCTGTGTTTTCTCTTTGTATTTCGAGAGAAATATTGATGCACGGATGGAAGTATTTCATCTAGCAGTACACAGAATTGACGTCTGTCTTTCCCCATAACATGAATGCTGAAATACATGGAGAGAAATCTAGAGCTATTTTCTTCCTCAGTCTTTCCTGAAGGGCACAGAGATTAAAGCCTTTCCTATCATTGATAAACTAGTGTAATACTAGTCATGTCTTTATCTCACTGGGCATCTACACTGGGCTTATCCCTTTTTGTCATGAGTGCTTTATAGCTCTTCAGAGCAAACAAGATAAGGTAAATGCAACCTGCACTTCCCCTGTGGCAAACTCAAACCCCTGCTAACATACTTCGCTATTTTTGATATAGCAGGACCAGCTCTAAATAACAACATGTTGCTCCACCACAATAGTAAGAGGAGGTACCAAGAGGGGGTTACACCGTATCGTGCAGATAGGCAACCTACTTCTAGAGAACCTAAATCAAGATCTGGCAGAGGAACGCAGTGGAAGCAGAATACACCATACTTCAACTAACCAGCTCAGATCATCTGTCTAGCGCGTTGGCTATCTTGTTTTTGCTACCTCAGTTTGCTATTACAGAGCAAGGCTGAATAAGTCTGAACAGCTTAGCGCCATCAAACAGAACATCTGGTGAAGACAGAGACTTTGAGATGGTTAGTATGTAGTGACAGATATATTATATCTGCCGCTTCAGGAGGGATGGGGCTTGGTTGGAAATGTTGCTGTCATGGTCACTGAAATCATCACATACGCTTAACATGAATATTCCCCCATGTATTTGAAAATAAGACTTTGAATAAAAAGTCAGCCTCCAAATTTGGGGTAGCAAAAGCTCTACAGGCGAGTCTAACTCACTAGTGGCACCTGTGGATTTCAGGGGGTAATACTGAAGTAAATGGGGCAGAATTTGTTCTCTCACGTACTGGAGTGGCACTGAGGAGAGATGCTGAGGTTTCCATGTAGAGCCAGTTGTTTCAGCTCCTCATGCTTCTTTACAGATTTTAATGTGTTCTTCTAATTTCTTCCTCCAGTAAAGCCACTAAAGGTTGCACATCAGAAATGTGCTTAGGAGAATGTCAGTCTTACACAGATTCTGTGGATGGAGATAGTGTTTCCTGACCTGAGTCTGGGGGGGAGTGACAGGGACATGTCTCATCCTGTATCTAGTAGGCACTTGAAAAAAAGAAAAGTCTTTTACCTTTATAATAAGTGTGAGCTGCAGCCTGGGCTGAATTCTGGGAAAAAATGACTGATGGGGACCTAGCAACCTTTGGTATTTTAGTTCTCATTTTACAGGATCCATAGGCAATTAACATTCTGCAACCTCCTTTAGAAGTACTCATGCTCCTTTAGAAATACTCATGTTCTTCTGGGGGAAGCTGACAGGTTCTGCCAAGACACTGCGTCACTTCAATTGAAAATGTTCAGAATTGCCATTACCCAGTCATGAAAAAATAAAAAAATCTTCATGTTTCTCAGTCTTAAGACTTGACTCAATCCATCTCTATGGGTATTTTTATGGTCGTATTCCTCAAAACCACAATGAAAACTGGGGGGTATTTCTTGTAGGGCAGTTTCCGTACAACAGCACTTTGGCTATTCACAGAGGACTTGGAAAGGGAAATAAGTCCATGTTCATAGATTTTTTTTTTTTAATTTCATATTAGAAAAAAATCTACTCCTACTCTGTCCAAAAATACCTCTTTGGCTTTTGGAGGTAGCTAAGCACTTGTAACAGCCTAGAGTAGAAGCTGAGTGGCCATGAAGAGAAACTAATGATGAAAATATTTTTCTATGGAGCAACTATTGAATTGAACTATGCTCTAAGTCTTGAGATCAAAGAAGAGGAAATACTACATTTAATTCCCTGCCACTCTGGCCAAGAAAAGTAAAAAAGGATTAAACTTATCTATCCCTTATTGAACATTGTTTCTTCTTTGTGTGTATCAAGTGATCAACAGACTTTCTGGCCTTGAAAATACATGCAATTTCAGAGGAAAGAGTGCTCAAGTAAGTGATATGAGTGTCTTTTGTTCTCTGGCACAGTTAATTTTCCCTGTGTTCTGGTCACTCTGAAGGATGCTTAACTGTGAGGCAGCACTAGACTGGTCCATAGACCAAGGGAAATTTGGACCTGTAGCTGTAGCAGGTGAAAGCCATGTGGAAAATGAGCCTGCAGCTGCAGCTAGTACAACCCTAAAGGGAATATAACCAAGTGGAAGAACCCAGGAGCAAGCAGGTTAGAGGTTGGGCTGAGGGAGCAGATGTGCTGACTAGCAGCCCCAGAAGGAGCCATGGAGTATCCCATAAATGCATGTAGGCTGGTGAAGTGCCCAAATATGGACTGGATGGAATTACAAAATTGGGACCTAATGAAGAGTGAGCTTGATAGCCCCTGCTCCTCAATTGCTGTTACATGGACTGAACAGTAACTTGTATTTTTTCTGCCTTGCAGAAGAATGCCTGTTTGTGAGCAGCTACACTTACAGGTATGAGTGTTCTGATCAACTTTATTATCCACAATGCAAATTTTCACATCTCTTGGACCTTTGTAATTTATGGAGTTTAGAAGATCAAATCACTACAGGCCAATGAGCCTGGAGTAGATGCACCTTGTCCTCAGACAGACACCAAGTTCATCACAATAAAAGTCCCTATTCCTCTCAGCTACAGTGGCTAACTCACAGGGTGACATCTTATGTCACTTGGGATGTATCACAGTGGTTTCTGTGTCTGCAGAAATCTCAAGAAGGTCTCTCTCAGAATGCCATGTCAGTCTTGACCAGTCTACAGGTCTGTTATCTGCTGCTGCTGAGTTTTTTGACTGCAATTGAAGAGAAGAATATGTAAGCTGAGGGTCTAATACAGCAGATGTCCTCTCCTTTATCAGCTAGAGTAGAGATAGTTTTCTCTTACCTGCACCCTTTCCCCAGGAAAAACTGTCTTCTGGGAGCTGCAGGACCATCATGCCACACTCCGCTCTTTCAGCCAAGAAACCTAAAGTGAATCTCCAATTGTTTGTCCTCATTGTGGTCTTTGTCCACAGAGCACCTTAGCTCCACACACTCTGGATTCCTCCCCTGATTCACAGGAAATGGGTTTTTTAACCTTTAAGTAAACATTTTTATATATATATATGAGGAGAAAAAAAAAAAAAAAAAAGAGCTAGGGAGGGAAACTACTTCTAAAGCAGAATTGAAGGGCACAGGGTGGAAACAAGCTGTGGGAGAACAGGATTGTTTAAAACAGATTTTGCTACCAGGCTGTCCATAAAACAAACCTTTGCCCTGAGGCTGTCATACAACCCAAGCAAATCCTCCCATGTAATAACTACCTACCCCTGTATCCCAAAGTGAGGGCTGAGGAATGCGATGAGATGAGGAATTCAAGCAAGAACACACTAGAAGGACGAAGCAAGTGAAATGTCACAGATCCTCCTGATCCAACCTCTTGTCTTACACCTGACAATGGGGTACAAGTTTATCTGATCAAATTAGAAGCTTTCTCCTTTGGTGTCTGCTCTGGGTACAAACTGAAACATAGAAAGTTTCATCTCCATATGAGGAAGAACTTCTTTGCTGTGAGGGTGCCAGAGCCCTGGCACAGGCTGCCCAGAGAGGCTGTGGAGGCTCCTTCTCTGGAGATCTTCCAAACCCACCTGGATGCCACTGTGTGCCAGGTGCTCTGGGTGTCCCTGCTGGAGCAGGGGGGTTGGACTAGATGATCTCTAGAGGTCCCTTCCGACCTCAACCACTCTGTGATTCTGCCTTCCTTGGTGCAACTAGTAGGGCACCAGCCCTGACAGACTTTGAAACCCAAAGTCTGGGTTTCAGAGTCCTTCTCCTCAGCTCCACCAGGGTCTCTTGCTTCAGTCTCAGAGCTACAAAAAGGCATTTTGGCAGCCAGGGCAAACAGTGTAAGTAGGATTCAGGGACACAGGCAGATCTGATGGGTTGGAACCATTTAGCGATGAATTAGAAAGAGTGATAGTTAACATGTGCATGTGTTTCATGTGGCTACCAAAGGGAAATTCAAGAAATGAGAAGCTGGGAATGTAAAGCATGCACGGTGTAAGGCAGGATGGAATTTAATACTGTGGACATTTCACGAGGAAGTTTGAGATGAGTGGGTACGACACAGTGTTTCTTCTGAAAAGAGAGAAGGGTGGGAGGCAAAGCAGGCGAGCTCCCTGGAGACCTGCCCAGGCAGCAGTTTGTCTCCCATACAGTGGACACCGTGCTCCCAGGAACAAGGAGGTGACAGGCATGATCCCATCTCCCTGGCTGCTTTAACCTAGTCCCCTTAGCTGACTACACCATACTGGTGAGAGCTTCGCCTTCCTTTTTCAGTGGTGAGTTTTAATGCTGATGTTGGGTTAGGTATCAGGCTGCACTGTCTTGCTGCGTCTAAATTTGAAGGAACCAGGCTGCATAAATTTGTGAAATACTAACCTGGCTTGAATTTGACTGCTAGTGGCCACCTGTGTCTTTTCCAGCATGCCCCGCTCTGGACATCCTCTGTTCTTCCCCCTTCTCCTCCTCCAGAGTAACTCGTGCTGCAAATGAAGCTGGCCATGGATTGCTGTGCTCCCATGTGATTGCTTTTTAATGGGACAAAAACATGCATTTCTCAGGCAGCTTTGAAAAATGACTTGTTCCAGGCTGGGAGTGCACAAGCCCAGTGACTCACACTGCAATACTGTACATGTGAATTGAAACACAGAAGGGCAGTAGCCGAGGCAGAGTGAGGCCTCTGTGTTTAAAGGTGAAGCACAAAGCAGGCGGCCAGCCCCGAGCACGCATCGCCAGGACTTCCCTGAAAATCTGAGTGGGGAGCACAGATTGCCCTCGGGACTGCAGGCGGGATCTGGTTGCAGCTCATCCTTTGCCACGTAAGCAAGAAGAGCAGATCCTTTCTCATGATCTTCCTTCAGTGGTTGCTTGTCCACAGGCAAGACATGCTTTGAAGAAGCTAGCTAAGCTTTTATTTATTTATTTGTTGGATAGAGTTTTCTGTCTTGCTAAGGTATTTCCCCAAATGGGTGCTTGCGATGGAGATGTTCAGATTCACTCTGCTGGTGACCTGATGGAAGTCTGAAATAGTAGTCTGAATAGGACAGAGTTTGAGACTATCGCTACTTGTGGGAGTGTGATAATCAGATATGTTTTGCCTTTTCTACAAACCTGCTGACTATTCCTGGCTTTTTGCCTTCTTCATTTTGAAATGGGGAGCAATTGCAGTTTCTAACTCTTACGGCTTTTGGAAAATAGATTAATATACCAAATAGCATCATAAACAGCAGGGATCTGATAGACTAAATTGTTGAAATGGCTGATGGTTACGTCTGTTCATAAATCAGGAATTATTATGTAAGGTCTAGGATTAAATGAATAATGAGGTTCAATATAACTTGTCTCTGTGTGTGCAAACTTGTGTGTGGGTATGAACAATTGTGGTTTTTTTTTTCCTAAATCAGCATAGCATGCAAATATATATTTCTGCTGAAATTATGTTCACACAGTCAAAGTAGGAACAGAGGTATTGAAAATATAAATACAGGGCTTAATAAATAATTTATCATGAAATATCTCAAAAATGTCATCTTTAAAAACATGAAAATTCAGCCTCAGGAGGACCAAAATATTTAATCACTCTCAAAAAATTCTTAAAAGGGAATCTCCTCCTATCAGAATCTTTCTACCAGAAGAATGAATTTCCAGGTGCTGTGAGCTATATTTATTTTAATCAAAATCAGCCACTCAGTTAAAGGAGATAGAATAATCAGTGAGGTCATTATTAAATGAGATAACAACTTCTGAATGAATGCTCTCATTAATCTAATTATAGAATGGAATAGTATCTTACTAATCAGGCTGTTAATTGAATCACAGAAAATGTAAGGCTGTAATCACAGTTATTCGAACCAAGCCAGATTTGGTGACACTGATGCTGTGGGAAATTAGCAGGAATCACATTTATCGCAGCAGTGCTGGGACAGCTCTTCAGACCATGGTCTCCATTTTCACAGGTGCATCTTGTCAATGCAAATAACTGCAGGTAGAATATTACCCACCGCTCATGCTCAAGAGCTGCAGCCCTTTTAAAAACTGTCTGATAAATCAGTATGGAGCCTCTATAATTAATGAAATCTGCGAGCGGCAGCGGTCAGTGCCTGAGGGCGCAGGGTGCGCTCTAGGGATGTGCACTGGATCCAGCTGACAGTCCCTTTGGAACATCTGCCTTATTGCTGGCTGCTGCCTTATGCCCTGAACACATAGCAAGGCCCCATGAGAGTCTTGAAGAAGAGAGGGTCTCCAGGACCTCTAGCAAGGACCATATTTGCTCAGCAGTGGACGGTTTATGAGAGGAGTGTTTGATGGCAGCTGGAAAGTGTAGCTGGAGTCTTGTGTTAGGCACATCGGGAAAGCGAGAAATTTTACTTCTATGCAAAAGTGGTAAATTTGAGACGTTCTGGTCCAGTGAGTAACACTCAGTAGGCTGAATTTCTTATTGTGTATTTAAATGCTGTGAGCTGCCCAGAACTGAGTGAAGGAACAAATGGAGTGACATAAATAAGCTGGTGAAGATAGATAAAGAAGATGCAAGACACAGGTGAGAAGTGCTCACAATAATCTAGCCCACCTTTCTACATAACATAGGCAATGTATATCACAGCCAGAGCTCCTGCCAAACAAATTGTAACTTCTGGTTAATGTGGAGCACGTCTACATAGAAAGAATCAATTGGTTTCGACGTTAAAACTTCCAAGTACCTGGTGATCTTTATACAGCAAGCATGCTGAGTTCAGATCTTCCAGTGCTCAGCTTCATCTGCCCCACTAATGTTTTGTTTTCATTTTACGGCAACTTCTAATTTTCTGTGTAGGAGTACATTTGTGTAGCTGATTCCCGAGAGGATTCATAGTTCAGCCACCATCATGCTAGGCAAGCCTTCCCTTTGGCCAGGCCTCCGCCAGAGACATCCAAATCCGCTCTCCTCCTCCCTGGGAGATGGGGCTGATAGACGAGAGGTCTGTACTGCCATTCCAGGGGACCTGGAGAGCCTGGAGAACTTGTCAGATAGGAACCTCACGCAGTTCAACAAAGTCAACTGCAGGGTTCTGCACTAGGGATGAATAACCCCGTGCACCAGCACAGGCTGGGGGCTGAGCTGCTGGAGAGCAGCTCTGCAGAGAAGGACCTGGGATTCCTGGTGGCCAGCAAGGTGCCCATGAGGCACCAATGGGCTAGTAGCCAAGAAGGCCAATGGTCTCCCGGGGTACATTAGGAAGAGAGTAGGCAGCAGGTTGAGGGACTTGATCTGCCCCTGTATTCAGCACTTGGTGAGTCCACACCTGGAGTGCTGTGTCCAGTTCTGGGCTGCCCACTACAAGAGGGATATGGAGCTACTGGAGAGAGTCCAGCACGGGGCTATGACATGTTTTTCTTATGAGGATGCAAGCAGGTAACAGCAGCAATTGCTCTACGCACTCTCTGCACTTGGAGTCATGCTTACAACAAATCTCCAGAGCCTGAAATTACAGAATTGTTATGAAAAAAACCTTTTCTTTGGTCCCAGCTACTTCATGACTGCATCAGTTTTTATACTTGAATGTGTAATACTCTACATGACCAATGTGAAATGTGCAATTATGGGAGAAAAAAAAAAAAAAAAAAAAAGGTATTATCAGGAAGTGGGTTGTGCAGTTGGTAAGCTTTGTGCTTCAGCTTCTAAACCCTCCACCCAGATTTACACACAGGTATCACTCAGCTTCTCAGCCCCTCCTTGTCCTTGCAAGCCAAGGAATAGTTCTGAGTAGAAAATGCTGCCAGTACATCTCACCCTGCTCTAGGTCACTCAGTAAATCAACAGTGACATCTATCTGATACTGGTCCACTCTTGGGTTGGAGAGCTAAAAATTCTGCAACTCTAATTGATACCAGCCGAATAAGGAAAGCTTAGTTGTTTTAACATACATAACAATAAATATATGCATTAAGGTTGATGAAGAGCTAAAATGACATCTTCCTGAATGAGCTTTCCAGACAGTAGAGAAGATTTTTAAATGTTTGAGAAGAAATATACTGTTGTACAAATTATATAGAATGTACCACAACATCAGTGAAGAATGCATTTCAAGCAAAATAAAATTGTATTTAGTTTTTAGATGTTTTCATAAATCCCACCGGGTATCTTCCTTCATCTTTAAGTTCTGAAGTTCCTTTCAAAGTCTGACATAATAATTTATTTCTTGGGGGAAAAAAATAAGAGAAAAGATCTTTACTCTTCTTGTTAATGTCTGCTAAGAAATTTCACAGCTATTAGAAAAAAACTCAGGATTTTATTTCACTTCAGCAGATACAGGAGCCAAGTGATGTCCCAGCAGATATGTTTTGAAATTTCCAGGAAAAACGCATTGCCACAAATAATATCGTACATGTAATTCTTTACAGGAGTCAGACTATATTTTCCTATGGCTGTTAAAAATGATATATTAAGCTTGCAAAATGTGAGATGAATTTAAATACGTCTATTATGGGAGAAAGGTCATTTGGAAGCTGTCACAGAACTAGCCTTCCTTCTTAAAAGATTTTAGGTCAGCTCACCTGGATCAAGGCAATAAGGTCCTAAAATAACTGGAATATGCGAGGAAAGATGTGCTCGGGTAGACCGAGTAATTAGGCTGGAAGTTGCACAGAGGCAGTGCTCTGGATTGTTTTCCTCTGCTGAGCATCGATGCAATAATAGACATCATCATTAGCTTATGTAGTTCCCAGAAGAAAAGTAAACTAAGGCAGGTCGCATTAGGGTGCTTGTTTTTGACACAGGCCAGAACCAGACATACTGGTGGAAGGTACAGGATGTACTTGCTAGAGGATATAGGTTAGCACATGAAAGGTATGGCTTGATGAGGTAGCAGAACTGGTCCCAAATGTAGAGTTCCTCCTATCAGCACAGGCCTCTGTATTGCTTCCAAAATTTTTGTTTTTATTAGAAATCAACAGGAGTGCAAAAAAAATCAGCTCTGACCTGGGGCTAGTGGTCATCAGTGAGAACACCTACTATTTCTTTACACGTTTCTCCCGATGTTTGTATGCAGTTCCTGAAATCAGACTGGTCATTGCGTTCACATCAGCAACAGCTGCAAGGTGGAAGTTTGCTATGATTTCAAGGAACAAATCTTTCTTTTACAAGGAATCAGCACAAAAGCCTCTTCGGTAAGGGCAGGGAATCGGAGTTCGGAGTCCGTATCATCAGTGAAGGATGACTAAGTAAGATTGCTGGAGAACTCCCCCAAGGGCTTTCTCAAGATTAAGATGCTTACAAATGCTTATTGATATCATTCCACCAGAATCCAACTATCACATCGGTAAAACAAAAGTCCATGATGTAGCTTTGCTTTGCAGATAAAGATAGAGTGGGGTATCTCACTGAGCCGGGGCTTGTTGATCACAGACTTATTTGTCTACACCAGCTGGGCTTACTCAGAAAAGGAAATGGCAGTGTGTGGCATTCTGCCGTACAAATGAGATATGAAGAAGGTACCTGGAGCAGCCATACTTCATGCCTGCTGTTAATCAACTATTCCTTGCTGTTTCTGGAAGATCTTAAAAAATTAGGTCTTGCCCAGACATATCAAAGATATTGCAGATGCACTGTCATGTCTCTCAGGACACTATTCAAGTCCTGATCTAAACTTTCTGTCATAAGGGGAAACTTTCAACCTTTTGCATTGCAATTCTGGAAAACCTCTGTTTTCCAGCATTTCATGCGTTTTACCGTACTTGGAGAATATGTTGATCATCGGATCAATGAAGGATGAATTTGCTGAGTGACTTAAGGGTTTTTCAAGCACATTTGGGAAGACTGACTTAAGAAAGCAAACAGTGTGTCGCTCTCTTGGGATATTGAATTGATGCACTTCACTCCCTAATATTGGAATAATTGGCAACCATGCATTACTCAAGGAGATCAAAGATATAGTTCAAGTACACTCATTACAGTCTAAGAACATTGAAATTCAAGATATGAAACTATGAAATAGGAACACTAGCCAAGAGGTCAGCCTGATTGCCCCAAATAAGTGCTAATATATAAAGAATTGTAATTGCAGGTTTCTCTCGCCAAGCAATGTCCCAGACCTTGAATGTTTCCATGGAAAGTATCCAAAGGCAATAGTCCAATATCCAAACTGCCTTCAGTTAGTCTGTTGAGGAAAACAACTGCCAGACTGTGGTGGTTTCTTACTTACTGGAGATGGAGATAATTTTAGTCTTATCATAGACATCCACCACAGGCATCTCTGCTCTTTGTGAACTGCCAGTCATTTATGGCCTAATGGATACAGCATGTGAGAGTGCAAATGTCATCACCTTTAATGAGCTGAAAGATTTAACTCGAAAGAACCCATTTGATCTCGAGGTGCCATCCAAATAAACCCCCAAGTAATGATGAGACTGAGTAGATCATACAGCAGCCAAAGAGGTGTTGGAAAGGATTACTGGAAATTTGTGGACTCTGCATCACTCGAAGCATCTGTCTTTGATGGAGCCAACCAATTTCATCTGCTTATAGACTGATCTATCTAGTCACCTACACTAACTCCATGGATTTTTGATGTATTTAGCATTGCTTCCTCTGTGTTCCTCTGCATTACAGCACTCATGCTCAAAAGAAACTATGGTGTTGGACCTCAGGGAATTCCCTCACCAGATAGTAGAGTCTCCAGAATTGTTTCATCTACAATCTAAACTGAGGAAGAAGTCCAAGAGAGAGGTTCCATCCAGGAGCCCCTGCACACCTGTAATTGCAGAGCCCCATCCTATACCTCAGTTTATCCCAGTTCATCTATGTCTCTCTCCTACCACTGGCCATCCCTGCTTTCAGATCTCAGCCACTTTAGCGTCCACTGCTCCTGACCATTTCCACTCCCCTCATCCTTCCTTGCAGCCCCCTTGGCCCAGACTCCCATGGAGATCTCCTTTGCTGTCCTGCCCGCCCATATTGCCCTTGTGGTAGCATCTATCCTGCACCCTGGGATGTACCATGTACTCGTCCTGCTCCACTTCTCCTTCCCTGACTCCTGCCATAGCAGCATACTCTGGTTCATGCTCCACAGAGAGGAAACCCAGCGGCAAGTGAGGGAAACCACGAAGGGGCTGGGAGCCCTCAGAAGGCAGGCGGAGCTGCTCCGTGTGGAGTGGGCAGGCATTGGCTCACTGCCTCTGCTGAATAACTTCTGCTGAGGGCACTATAATATTTTTTAGCACCAAATTCTGTTGTGTTTACTGCTATCTGTTTACCTGACTGCTGAAATGAGTGTTCTGCTAAAGAAAGGATGAAGCATTCAAGATAAAGAAAATACACCATTATTAAACCCTCCCCTCCACCATTTACCAAACCACAGAATGCTTATTTCTCACTGTTTCGCCTCAGGAAAGGCATGGTGAGTTAAAATTAACAGCAATTCTATATTCATTGCAAGCTCCTAATTAACCAGGCTGGGTCTTACTGCTCCAGCCAGATAATTCCCCAATATTTAGCCATTAATTCTTTCCAATTTGGCCTGCTGCTGCTTCTGGCAAGTTTAGTCTCATAAACAATTATGCTGAATGCCAGATGTCCCAATAGACTGTTCTACTTTAACTAGCGGCTGTCTCATCAGGCCATTTTTGCTGGAGCTGGGGAGACAGTTTGACATTTGACATCCATATGTGTATAAAGCTAAGGGTCAGCCAGGATTCCAGTGAGGACTTTTAATTACAGCAGCCTTAGAGACTGAACACATACTTCCTTATCGCAGGTATTTTCTGATAAGCCTGTGCCCATGTTTCATGCTCCAAGGAGACCCACTGCACAGCCATCACCCAACATCATCCTCCTCTTTCACCCACATTTGATTTGCAATCCATACTGCTTTGGAGACTATGACCTGGATAGCAGGACTGGCGAGAATATGTGAAAATAATGCTTGTATTTTGCTGCCCGATGAGGGATGGGGAGTGCAGAAAACGTAATGGAGACATAAATTGTCTTTTCAGCTCTTCTGCTTTGTATGTAATGATCAGACAGTGGTGTTCCTCCGGGGACAGTGCTGGGGCCAGTTCTCTTTAATACCTTTATCAATGATCTGGATGAGAGGATTGAGAGCACCCTTAGCAAATTTACAAATGACACCAAGCTGGGAGGAAGAGTAGGTCTGCTTGAGGGTAGGAAGGCCCTATAGAGGAATCTGGATAGGCTGGATGGATGGGCTGAGACCAACTGTATGAGGTTCAACAAGGCCAAGTGCTGGGTCCTACACTCCAGTCACAACAACCCCATGCAGTGCTACAGACTTGGGGCAGAGTGGCTGAAGAGCTGCGCAGCAGAAAAGGCTCTGGGGTTGTTAGTCAACAGCCAACTGAATATGAGCCAGCAGTGTGCCCAGGTGGCCAAGAAGGCCAACGGCATCCTGGTTCATATCAGGAACAGTGTAGCCAGCAGGACTAGGGACGTGATCGTCCCGCTGTACTTGGCGCTGGTGAGGCTGCCTGTCAAACACTGTGTTCAGTTTTGGGCTCCTCACTACAAGGACATGGAGGTGCTGGAGCGTGTCCAAAGGAGGGCAATGGAGCTGGGGAAGGGGCTGGAGCACAGACCTTATTAGGAGCGGCTGAGGGAGCTGGGGTTATCTAGTGTGGAGAGGAGGAGGCTCAGGGGAGACCTTATCGCTCTCTCTAACTATCTGAAAGGAGGTTGTAGTGAGATGAGGGATCGATCTCTTCTCCGGAATACCTACAGATAGGACAAGGGCAAATGGCCTCAAGTCGCGCCAGGGGAGGTTCAGGTTAGATGTTAAGAAGAAATTTTACACAGAAAGAGTGGCGAAGCATTGGAACAGGCTGCCCAAGGAAGTGGTGGAGGGAGTCATCGTCCCTTTCAGCATTCAAGAACAGTGTATATGAGGCACTAAGGGACATGGTTTAGCAGGCATGGTGTTGAAGGATTTATGGTTGGACTCAATGATCTTCCAACCATAATGATTCTATGATGAGGATGGAGGAGAGACAGCCTTGTCCAGTGGGGCGGTGTAGAGCACAAGACCGAGACTATTGCAATGTTTAGTCTTGTCCGTGTCCATGCTACCACAATAGTCCCAAGGCATCAAGTGTCACTTCTTACACAAGCCAGTGTGGAACTTGTCACTGAATGACTATTTTTGCATAGTGCTGCCCCTCCAGTAAAACTCTGGTGGAGCAGCAAGGACAAAGATCCCATTTTCAGACCTGATGCAGCGTGTTCGGACATGCTCACGCCTGAGCGGAAGCTCAGGGATCTGTGCGTTGCATGCAGCCACATTTGCTCGACATGGGTCAGGGTGTATGACTGCAGGTCGTACTGTCAGAGCAGAGGAGCTGAGACAAGAATAGCTTTATTTAATTTAGTTTATTCTTAGTTTATTCTAAGATAAACTTCTCTAAAGGGTTGTGTATTATATGAGGAAACTTTTGTAGTTGAAAAGATTTTATTCACATTAATGCAGAGAAAAGTAATTGCCAGCTGAAATTCCCTGGAAGAGAGTCTCATGAGATTCAGAAGAGAAGCAAGGAAATATGCATTTTCATATAAAATTCTTTCAGATTCTCACATAAAACACTGCATGTTTTATGCTCTGTGTGGAAGCATCCTTTTATTTTAAAATAAACAAGTGCAGGTTTAATGGAAGGGCACCTGTTGACAGACACATTAATTTCTCACTGGAGAAACACAGAAAATGTATAGGTAAATTCCTGAGACAAGTGTATTTTAAAATAAAAAGCTAAAGACGTTTCATATTGCTGGAGTTGCTGGTGTAAGTAGAGGAGATGAATTGATCCAGATGGAATACTTTAAACTGGCTCTAGGGCAAATAGTGCTGTGATATCAATGGGTACTGGTTGTGGAGACACAGTGGTAGCACATAGGAAAAACAAATGTTTACGAGATAGGATTTGGCTGTGAGCCTTTGCTGTGATTTTTGAGTCAGTTGAGAAATATAGAAGGTTTTCAACTCCATTATCATTGTCAGGGTATTCCACTGGGCTCCATCCCTGTTCAAGGTCACATTCCCTGCAGGCAGCGGAAGCCGCTGGTAGTATTTCTTTCTGGTGATGAACATCCCCTAATTTAGGTCCTATTCCCACTCTTTGCTGCTTGCAAGAAAAAGGTGAGCACCTTGAAAGAGGCTCTTGTGCAAACAGCTCTACCTCTGTGGTCCTAAGAGACTGTCTCACCTCTCTGCCTCTTAAACCAAAGACGCAGGTTCTGCTTTGAAAGCACCAAAGGGAAATGACATTTTCTGGCCATCACGCTGGAGGTGTTTCAGTAACAACAGAGCTGTTGGACACCATGGCTGGCTCTTCCATCTGTGTCAGGATTATAATCCAACAAGTGGGATTCAGTTCACGATACATTTTAGCTTCCTCGTACTGGCCTGAACTAGATATTCCTGCCTGTGAGCACACCCTACACCAAAACTTTTGATTCAACTGCAAATGATACTGCAATAGATTTGGTTCTGGCTTGAAGAGCCAGTCACTAAAAAAACTCTTTTTTTTTTTTTTTTTTTTTTTGCTGTTCAGACAAATGGAAGGGTCAGTTAATTATAGTAAAAGGTTTTTCCTTTCAAAAGACAGATGATAATAGGTCAAAAGATCTAAGGTAGTTGTTCTGAACAACCCAAGGACTTAAGTGCAGAAGTAGCTGGTATGTATTGAAGTTAAATATACAAAAGTACCTGGAAGTGACATCCCAGACAACTGGAAAAATCTTGAAGGATGGAGCTATATGTTTAATAGAATGAGTAACCTCATCCAACAGTTTGTTAGGACTAAGCAGAGAGGCTACAAGGACAGGAAGAAAGTACTGAGCAGCAAATAGACCTACATCTTGAATCTCAGCAGGTGTAGAAAAAAGTGAGAATTGATAAAATTCAAACTGAGTTAAAGCTGAATTGAAACCAATTGTAAAGGACTCATTTGTGTTATAAATAAAAAGAGAAGAAAAATTGGGTTTGCTGATCAGTGATACTGGAGATTAAAGATTTTCCAGATACGGCACCCAAACTACATGAATATTTTGTGTCATTTTTCATTAATGAAGAAAATGTTGAATGCAAAAGCAACAGCAGGAGGCTACTCTGAATGAGTCTATGAAAACGGAGCTGATCACATCTGCGGAGGAGCCACTCAAAGCAATGGAGACAGGGGGTCATATAATCTCAATCTCAGAATTCTAAAAATAACCAGAATACAAAATCGCAGGGCCAGTAATGCATATTTATTTGAATACTAAGTTGAGGGTGGCACTGGGGGAAACAAGAGCAGGCAGGAGACTTCCCAGGGCAAAGAAAGGCAGTGAACCAGCACCTGTCAGCACAGAAATTTGATCCCTGCAGTACCTAAACAGTTAGAGACAATTTGGACAGAGCAAAATTCAAAATGTGGGGTAAATGAAAAGAGGTTAAAACTCAACAGGGATTTTTAAAGCTAGATGGTGCAAGACTAACCTGGTAACTGATCTTTTTTGCTGTATGTTTTCCATATGAATAATTGCCTTGCTGCAGAAGTTAGCTTGGCACCAAAAAGTTGCTTGGGTGGAAAAAAATTAACAGTGCTCTTTCCAATGCTGCATGTTCAGCCTCTGAATATTACTGTTGCAAATATTTTGTCTTCTAAATACTGGACTATCTCCCTACATGGCTTGGCTACCTACAATAGAGCTATACAGCCTCCTCCTTTGGTATAAATGCATATATGCATGTATTTTATTTCTCTAGCTGGGCAGAATCTACCTGATATGCACTGACCATCCCTTCTTTTAAACTGCTCTGTTCTTATATTTGCCTCTTAAGTCCACAAAAAAAATGTTGCTGCTGGACTATTGACTTTTACAAAGGGAACGTGGTGGGTTAATCAAATCCCTGTACGCCCTGTACTAAATACCGGGCAGATTTCACAGTTCTCTTCTGTAGCTCATGTCACACCAGCTGAATGAGCCCATCACCCAAGGCACTATTTTTGCTCTGACTCCTGTTAGTTCATAGGGTTAGAAGGAGCCTTTGTAACCAGCTTGTCTGATTCCAAGTATAATTTTTTAGCCAGTCTCATAATTTGGTCCTAAACTTAGAAAAGATTTAAAATTAGCTCACTGGACATTTACAGAGCATCTCACTCCTACTGAGAGTTTGCATACGCTCCAGCAACACTGTTGGATGCCAGGCACTCTACCAGTGGTAAATCTCCCCTTGGGAGGGTGAATTTTGCTCTGAAATTTTTTCCTTGACATCTTATAATCAGCTGCATAAATAACAAAATTTCAACTGCTGTCATTAAAATATGCATTTTAAACATTTTTGCTGCCTCCACACTTGAAAAATGAAGTTCCATCTCAGGTGAAAGTTCTTGCAATGTCTGATGATAGTGATCCTGTACCTGTCACAGCTCTGACATGTTCAGAGCCTACTTACCGGTTAACATTAAAGTAATAATTTCTGTGCTGTTTGCATGCTTGAGAATTTTGCAGAACTATGCCATCATCAATAATCAATAAATCATTTTCCCCTTAAATTTATGCAACTTATTACAGTGGCTTTAAAATTTAAATGATGATGGAGTTTGGGACATAGGACAGACTGTGTAATATATTCGCTCATCTGCATGTTAGATTTCAGAAAGCAACAAATGGTCATTTAGGAGCTGGCAGAACTGCTTTACACTTTACACTTCCATTGCCTCAAAATTCCCATTTTAAAACACTGTTCTCCATTGCTTAAAATCTTGCCAAAGTTTCAACATTTGCCTGAAACTTTCCAAGCTGAGTTCCTGTCTCAGACTGATGGGTTTATATATTTCTGGAGAAACTAATTCTCAAAGAGGTCGATCATTTCTTTAAATGTAACTAATGAAAACACATTCCTATGCTAACGTGGGCAGCTCCTTGCTGCACTACATTTCCGGGGCAAGAGAGCCAGGAAAGCCATGGAAAATAATGCCATATGATCATTTAATTGAAGACCTCTGAAGACAGAGTGGGAAAAAAAAAAAATCAATTCCATGGCCCCCAAGGCCCCTTTGCTTGCAATTTTTGAAGAGGGGTATGGAGCTGAGGAGCAGGATGCTGGGCTTCCTTTTCTATTCACAAACAGGTCTGGCATGGAGAAGTTCAGTCCCACCTCTCCCATAATTACAGAGGTTGGAAAGAACTTCTAGGGATCATCTAGTCCAATCCCCTTGCTCAAACAGGGACACCTAGAGCACGTGGCACAGGGTCACATCCAAGCAGGTTTGGAGGTCCAAAGAAGGAGACTCCACAGCCTCTCTGGGCAGCCTGTTCTAGGGCTCTGTCACCCTCACAGTAAAGAAGTTCTTCCTCATATGGAGACAAACCTTCATGTGTTTCATCTGTAGCCATTACTCCTTGTCCTCTCGCTGGCCACTACCAAGAAGAGCTTGGCCCCATCCTCTTTACGTTCTCCCCTCAGGTATTTGTTCCTGTAATTGCTGGGTGATTTTTCTCAGTGTTCCCCAGATGAGCTGTGGTGGCCTGTGTGGACACACATGGACCCTGTGGGCACTGTAGACACTGTGCCTGTCTCATTGAGATAGTCCAGGTCCTCATTTGGAAAGAACGGGGACAAGAAGAGGATTTCTGCGGGATTTCTGCTATGGAAGCTCCACTTCTTTCCAGAGGACAACACATGCAGTTGGCGCTGGGGCTTGGCTGGGACCAGCAATTGGTCTGGGTGGCCAAAGTGGCACCCAGTATTGACAGTCACAAGGTAAGAGTGAGATCAGGATGAATGACTGACTCGCTTCTCACTGACCTCCCGCTGCCATATTGCAGAGCAGCTTTGCTCTCACCAGAGCATGGAATTGCCATAGATGCTCCACTGAAGACAGAGTCTTCACAGCTCTGATCTTTCTGAAAGAGGAGAAAACTTCATTGTGACACAGAGCTGACGGATAGTTGGGCTTGACATAAGGAGCTTGACTCAGGCACCTCTTTGCCTGCCTACATGGCTCTCTTTGGAGCAGGGAGAGGGAGGTATCATGGCACAGTGTGGGAGCGAGCGGAATTGCCAGGATCACTGCCAAGAAGAGTGGTATCCTCCTCCTAGACGTCCTCCAAGGGAGTGGGGAGCTGCTGACAGGAGAAGTGTTGGGGCCAGTGGATCAAGCTCATGTGATTTGGCTTGGGGCTGGACTACAGTTCCTGGGCGTTCCCTGCAACTGTGTACCTTTTTATCTAAAAATGACAAAAATAACTCATTAGAATTTTCTTTTTGCATTCTGCTCTGGAAAAAAAAAATTAAAAATGTATAAGGCCCTCTGTACTGCATATGTATATTTTATTGCTGTATAATTGGGATCTTCATTAGTTCCCTGGGTGGCAAAGTGACAGCCTTTTCATGTGATACAGACACTAATACATTGAGATACAGTTCTCTTTTTTTCCAAGATGCTCATTCTTAAGCGCATGCAACTCTCCCTAATAAGGATTTATACACGAAGTCCCTTTTTGGGGGAATGGTATCCACTGTAGTGTCACGGAAAGATAAGATTCTGATTGCAACAGAAGTGGGGGAAACATTTGGAGATCGAGAAAGAATTAATCATGTTAATCCCAAACCCCAGGGTATAATTGCTGCAGCTCTCAAACAAAATATTACTTTTATCTAAATTACCAAAGTGGGAAAAGTGCAATCCAGTCTAATTTAGCACTGGTGAAGACATGCAGAGCCAGGATGGAGAGGGAAAAGAGTGGCAGGAGCTTCTGACACTGGTACTGTTGGTTTCTCTTTGAGGACCAGAAATATTCCTAGGTTTGGCATGGGAATCGGGAAGCTCTGTCTGAAGCAGGGAGATGAGAACAGGATGCTGTATGCTTCCGTCATCCTCATGAAGCAGAGGAGGTTCCCCGAGCCTCATTTTCCCTTTTTCCCTCTCTCTGTCATAACTGAAGATCCTTGTCAGGAAACCAAAAGCAAATTTTCCACAGAAGATGCAGTGAACGGGGTGGATAATTCACAAAGAGGCAGCTTATCACTAGGCTTATAATATTTCCTCATCTTCCTGACTGCTTTTATATGCAGATCACTAACTGATGATTTCCCTGTTCTGGGAGAAAAGAAAAGAAAAGAAAAGAAAAGAAAAGAAAAGAAAAGAAAAGAAAAGAAAAGAAAAGAAAAGAAAAGAAAAGAAAAGAAAAGAAAA